>JAODXP020000028.1:23622887-23674280 GCA_027497455.2 Sardinella longiceps | reverse complement strand
CCTTGATGTTGTTATCCCCTGATTCAAACTTGAGGCACCGCTGAGACTCTGTGGGATGGTCAACCCTTTGGGTTGTCAAGTGGGCGCCCTCCTTCCTGAAAGTTTCGCTGATGACACCTCCAGAGGGTTCAGTAGTGAATCCCAACATTCAATCACATCACTTGAAGGCCCAGACAGAGTCTTTTCTCTTTAATCACAGCCACTGGCTTCCCCTTTCAGCTGCCGTGGAGAGGTCTTTGACTGCCTGCCGATGGGCCTTCCCTCGCACTCTCATTTCCCTGGTAGCATTTGCCAGTTCAGCGTACCTCAGCCTTTTCCCCTCATATGCCTTCTCCACTGCGCTGTCCCAGGGCACGGTGAGCTTGATGATGTAGACAAGCTTGGTAGCAGACAAGGTCCGGTCGCAGGTTAGTGGCTGTGATTTCCGGTGGAAATGGTTTCTTATCCAAGTCTGCCAGCAGCTTAAAGTCCTGTTCTGTGCCCAGCTGACCATTGTCTGATGTTATGGTGATGCAATTGGCTTAGCCCTCGCCCTCCTGGACGAATGTTGTTAGCTGCCACTGGCCTGAAGGGGGAGGAAGGGCATTCACAGATGTCCGCAGAGTTTCCAACACTGCTGCCAGACACCTTGACACCTGGTTGTGCTGCCAGTAGTAACAGCCTTTGGTGAGGCTAGCTTTGCATCCAATCAAGATGTGCTTCAGTGCTGGACTTGGGCAAAGAGGGCACGTGGGGTCTTCAGCATACCACTGGCTTAGGTTTGCAGGCGAAGACAGGACATAAGTCGCTCTAATGGTAAAGCTTGCCCTGAATGCCTCCATCTCCCACAGCTCTTTCCAGGAGATCTTCCTCTTCTCCACTCCTTCCCATGCCATCTACTGCCCCTGCTTTGCCTGTTCCACAGCTTTGGTGCATCTTCCAGCTTCCTCTGCCTGATGTACCTCTTGGACCACCAGCTTGCGTCTCTGGAATGGAGAGGCCTTGCTCCACACTGGTATGCTGGCCCCTAGTCCAAGGCCACTCCTCCCTTTCTGCACTCAGCCCATAATGACCTTGCGTATGCTTGAGTGCTCAGTTGCAGCCGATGGGGTCCACTTCCTCCCAGTGGCCAGGATGGGGGCAGTTTGGGCTACAACTGGATCACTCGACTCCAGTAGCATCATCTCCAGTCTGACTTTGGCACACTTGTACTCTGTCAGACTGGAAATGGGCAGTTGTAAAATCCCTTTGCCGTAAAGTCCAATACTCCTAAGGCACCTAGGAAGGCCAAGCCACTTCCTTACATATGAGCTGACCAACCTCTCCGGCTTATCCAACTTTGTCAGCGGCACTTCATAGAAGGTTAGTGGCAATAGGAGACGTGGAAGTAGTCCATACTGCATGCACCAAAGCTACAGCTTGCCAGGAAGCAAGGTTCTGTCAATGTTCTCCAGGCCGTGGGCTACTTCTTCTCTGAGCTGCTCTACGTGCTCTTTATCCTTCAGGGAGGCATCACACCAATGACCTAGCCTTTTCACGGGCTTATCCGAGACAGCTGGGATGGGTTCCTCACCAATGTAGTCTGTCAGCTTCTTTTGATGGTAAAGATGCTTTTGCACTTGCTTGACTTGATCTTCATGCAAGCCCGCTCAATGTTTTCCAGGAGCATTTTAAAAGCCGTACATTACAAACCTTGGTCGTGGTGAGAGTTGTTAGTTAATCCATGTAGGCTCTGACCGGTGGCAGCCTCAGCCTCAGCCCAGGTTTTATTAGCTGTCCGCCTACTGTCCATCTAGAGGCCCGAATGATGACCTCCATGGCCAGGGTGAAGGTCAGCGGAGGGATGGTGCAGCTGGCCATAATTCCCACTTTCAGGTGTTGCCAAGCTGTCGTGTACTCTGCTGTTGGAGTTGGACGTCCTGGAGGTAGGCCTTAACGAGGGTTGTGAGAGCTGTTGGGACTCTGAAGTAGTCAAAGGCGTTCCACAAGAGGTTGTGAGGGTCTGGTCCAAAGGCGTTTGCGAGATCCAGGAACACTATGTGAAGATCTGTTCTCTCTTTTTTTTTGCGACCTGGATCTAATGCCAGAAACAATCAAGGGTACAACCAGAACATGGTGCAGTAACTGTACGTTCACATGAAGAGCTATTAAAGCTGTAAAATCGCTGGAAATTATTCACTTTCTATGGGCAAGAGGAACTGTGTTTGCAGGCACCTGAGGATAAAGAAATTGTAGTTGCAGGGGGTTTCAGAGAGGAATGTGAGGTCAGGTCATCAAGGAGTACCACTGATTTGGTAGCTCTGAAATCCACACATGAAGAAGCAGACACAAGATTGGTGCTGCATGCCATCCACTGTCAGTTTAAGACAGTTGTTGTTTCTTCCAGGGACAATGATGTTCTCCTGCTTCTGGTATCCCACTTTCAGCGTATGCAGTGTAAGCACCTCTCGATAATGTAGCAGGATCCTTGCTAGCATTTAATGCATTAACTGGGTGTGACATCACCTCTTACAATCACACCAAGTGGTAATCATGGAGGATCTTCTAAGACCACCATGCATTGCTGAAGAATTTGGACATTGGTGAACTCACAGAAAAAAAACATTAAATCTTCAGAAACATTTGTCTGCAGAATTTACAATGTTCAAAGAACAGACTCTGTTGGTGCAGCCCGACATTTGCTGTTCTCCAAGATGAGGAAACCAGAGGCCATGCCCCCAACAAGCGAATAATAAGTATTGTAATCCTTTAAACACTTAACAAAAATGTTTCAAATATGACTTCTTGTCATAGCAGGTTTTTTTTTTAATCTTTTAATATTTAACGGTGGTTTATTAGCATATTACAGCTTAAAAGTGCAATTTCTACATAATTAAATACTTTTCCTGCCCTGTATGATTGATGTTTTGCTCAGAAACTATTTTTAATAAGCTAACATGTGAACCATATGTGTTTATTTCTATGGAAAAGCAGTGCTTGCCAAAATGCTATTGCGAAAATCGCTAAATTCAGCATATTTAACGGTGGTTTATTAGCATATTACAGCTTAAAAGTACAATTTCTACATAATTAAATACTTTTCCTGCCCTGTATGATTGATGTTTTGCTCAGAAACTATTTTTAATAAGCTAACATGTGAACCATATGTGTTTATTCCTATGAAAAAGCATTGCTTGCCAAAATGCTATTGCGAAAATCGCTAAATTCGGCAGCCATTTTGTTTTTGCAAATTACCAATCTTCCAAATTACAAATCTTGTACCTCTGAATGCTTAAGGAACATAGTAAAAAACAAATATGTCATAAATGTGTATTTATTTTTATGAAATAGCAGTGCTTGCTAAAACACAGTGCTAGAAATCGCTAAATTCGGCAGCCATTTTGTTTTTGCAAATTAGATGGTCAAAAACTCAAAATTCGGCTTGCGTACAGGGCTAGTTGGATTCAGCACACCTTAATTAGGTTAAGTAGACCTGTACGCAACTTTTACTAAAAAATGCTTCTAGAACCCTTAAAGAGGGACTTTTTCTGAAAATGCGTCTAGTCTAATTTACATGAAATGTAAAGTATGGAATGATATTAAAAATATCAGTCCTGGTCTATTTGTTCACATAAAAAAGGATATATATATACAGTATACACAGATAGATATCTGTGGAGAAATAAGTGTTCCTATAGGCCACATGGTTGCACAGGGCAGTCTGACTACAGTGGGCGGTTAGTCATCTCATGCCATGTGTTCCATTTACCCACTACATCAAGATGTCCAAGCGCAATGCTAGAGGCGGCAGGTACCATTTTTATGGTAGACTTATTATAGTGTTTGGTAACCACGAGTCAAAATCTACCAATCAAGGGTGGTATGCTCTACCACTAGGCAAGTCTGGCATCAACAATGGGCCACATGACGAGTAGGGCGATAATACCTTGCGATTGGCCAATGCGCCATGCCCCCCAAATTCATACACATTCTTCTGTGTCAGATTACTCGAGGACAATTCCTCACATAGATATCATGCTCACAAATGACGTGAAATTGAGCTTTCCAATGGTGGCATTCTCTAGTTGCTGGATATCTAAAAAGACGCATATTTATTTATGAACTAAGTTACTTTGCTCCAAAGTATACGCTCACAGACTGCCTTGTCAGTTCACACACATGGTTGCCTCTTAGCAACCAATGGTATGACAAAAGGTCAGAGGTCAGTAAGTCATTGTCCAATGAAAATGTGTCATGACACCTTCTACTTCCCCATGATGTGTTTGATATGCCGGTTCGTGAGTGCGCTGGTGCTTTGCATATTTGAGGAGGTAATGGCAATGTAAGGTGATAACCTGATCTCGTGCTTCTGTCACGTATACTGTTCTACACTACTGCCATTAGGGAGAGGGAGGGAGAGAGAGAGAGAGAGAGAGAGAGAGAGAGAGGAGGGATATCTGGACCGTCATTGAGGCATTAGTTGGTGGACAACACCTTTCAGAAACAGGTCGACTGAGAAGAAACATAATAGGAAAGGTCATAAAAGGGGAGAGAAGAGGGCAAACAAAAAAAAAGAAAAAAAGACAGGTCAAGAAAATCATTTGGTTAAGTTACGAGTAGAGCTTTTTCACGATGAGGGAAACACCGCCATATGTCATCCTCTGCCTCACTGCATTGAGTCTCCTGCTGGTTTGGACTCCATCGTCCCGGGCCTCAGTGGTGACCGACTTCAACCATGTCGAGCGCTGCAAGGACTCGCTGTACATGGGCACAGCACCCCGAGGCTACCTAAACCATGACCTCAAGAAGATCTGTCAGAGGTACGAGGACAAGCCACGCTATGTAACCCTCTACGACTCCCAGAAGCGCATCCCTGTCTATTCAGCTTATATCTTCAAGAAGACCGACGGTGGGAAGACGGTCGACATACCCTGGATGTTTGAGCCACAGGTGTGTGTTTATGTGTGTTTCTTACAGTCTTATGATTGGTGTGTACTGTATGTCTGTGTGTGTGTGTGTGTGTGTGTGTGTGTGTGTGGTGGTGGTGGTGGTGGGGTGTTTGAGGATTTGCCAGTAGAAAACCTCTTCAATTCTCAGTCCATATGATACAGTTGCTTATTCAACAATAATGGAATAACCAATACATTCAAATAAATATGAAGCAAAATGAATGTGTGACTATGAATATATCACAATATTATTGTGGGATGTCCAAATATCATACTAGCTTCACACATTCCTTAACCTTCACCTTAGCTTCATACATTCCTTAACCTTCACCTTTTCACTAGAAAGAGATGAAGCAAACGATGCTCTGGGCATTATAGCAGTAGTAGGCAAAGCAAGCAGCAGTAAAGATAAGCTAATTGAATAGCCTTGACAGTGTAACACAACGGCACCATTTGAGATGCATGCAAATTGAGGCAATTCAACACCACGGTTACTTTGGAATTTCTTATGCCCTGCATTTTGCAGTCAGCCATACAAAAAGACAGTGATGCTACAGTATATATGCCAATGAAATTTACAATGCACTTTCCCTGTTGAACCACATACTGTATCAATAGCAAATTGAATCATAGCTAGTGGCCAAGGAACAAGAACAAATAAACTTTATCAGAGTACTACTGTGATAGGTCTTCCCTCGGAAGAGTCAGCTGTTATGTCATCACTAAGGTTAGGTTACATCAGTGGTTCTCAAACTTTTTCTGTCATTCCCCACTTCGAAAGGCAGAGAATTTTCGCGCCCCACCTGGAAGGCTCAATTTGCGCACAATACATGTATCTCTGTGAGGAATACTTTGTGAGTACAGGATTTTTGTTAATGTTAGAACTTTCATGTTACTAATTCAAAGCCAAATTTCTCTCGAACCCCTCATTACAGCAACTGGCAAATAACTCCTTTGGAAAGCTCAATATACTGTCATATACGCATATCTGAAAAATAGCTGTGAATTCGGGGGGCATGGTGCGACTGCTGGCAAAATTTGCAAAGAGATGTCTCGCGCCCCACCTGTCATGTGTCTGCGCCCCACTAGTGGGGCCCGCCCTACTGTTTGATAAACACTGGGTTACATTAATGTGACACCTAGAGAAGCTCTACTTATACTGCATGTAAGGTGATGTTGCCATCAGCAGACAAGCTGCAAGAGCCATCACCTTTGCCATTCCATTGGGGCGATGGTTGGGCGATGGTGGCACAGGTGGTAGAGGTGCCGTCTCAACAACCAGAGGGTTGCAAGGGCAAAAAGGTCTTCTCGATCGGGAGATCAAGAGTTCGCCTCCAGTTAGATTATACCAAAGATCATAAAAAAAAAAAAAAATGGTACCTACTTTTAGGTAATGAAAATGAGACCGGGGGGGAAGTATCTTGCCCCCCCCCCTTTCCCTTTCAAGTATTTTTTCCCCTTCTTCTCCTGTTTTCAACCTCACTCTTTTCTCTGTTTTCTTTTCTCTGTTCCTCTGTATCAGCTTTCCTCTGACAAAGGCACAAGCAACATGGAAACCTTCCCTCAGTCACCCAAAATGCACAGGAGCTTTGAAGACAACCAGGCAGTTCTGGAGGACTACGCTGACGTGATCCAGTATGAACGTGGCCTCCTGAACCCAGATGAGCACCAGTCTGACCCAGAGGACAAGGCAGCGACATACACCCTCACCAATGTGGTGCCACAGATCCGCGAGTTCAGCACAGGCCCCTGGGCCAAGCACAAGGACACCCTGCGTCGGCGACTCAACAACTTTTGCCGTGGCAAGGTACATTAAAAGTGTATTTCTTGGGGGAGGGGGCGCCGTGGCTCAGTGGGCTAGAGCGTCATGCCATTACTCCGGGGACCCGCATTTTAACAAATTAGGCCGTGCATAACAGATGTTTACCGTGCAGGTCAAATCGTGCCTGCACAGTGAATAATCTAATATGAATGCATAATTTTTCTTTAATGTAAAATGCCTGCATTGTGCTGCTTCAAAGGAGATTTTTTTAAAACCATAACCCATTTGCTTGGTGGCTAAAAACATCTCAGTGGAATGGATTTTATTAATGGTGTGATTTGACAAAAATGCATGATATCTAATTCAATATCTTAACTCTCTCTCAATTCTATTCTAAGGCTTACATGATCACGGGGGTAACAACTTCAGGTCACATGATCCGCCGAGACAACTTGGACCGTGTAGCTGTTCCTGAGCGCCTGTGGACGGCATACTGCTGCCCAGATTTCGACCGAAATGCACCCTACGTCGAACGCTACAAGTTCCCAGCCTATGCAGCATTCGGCCTCAATGACCGCGTCAACAACCACGTGCAGGAGCTCTCCCTCAACGACCTCCAGAAGTTCCTCAAGAGCAACATGGAAGTTGACAAGAATTTCCAGATCTTCTACAATGACTGTGTACCAGATTCATGATAAGTTGCATAACGTCTAAACTAAGTCCCAGGTCCTACACAAGATTCTTAACAACCCAATTTATGACAATAGAGCAAGATCTAACTGTAAAATATTTAACATGGTTTAAATAACAACCGCCTAAAATAAAGTTCAATGAGACTGATACTTTAATGATGCATTTCAAAACAACTATTGGCTTGTAATTGAGGATTATTAAAACACAGGGTCACAATTTTAGTCAGCCCTTTCAACAAATTCCACAATCACGGCAATATGGGAATTGGGGTGTAATTCATCATTTTCCAAGCCCAAAACCTCTGTCCTTACACATAACAGATGTAGCCTATCTAACAGTTGTTTAATTCACGTAGGCCTAAAAGGTATATTTCACTGTTTACAGGACTGTAAACAAAGAAACTGCACAACACAAACTTCCTTTACAAACTGTGAAAAAAAGATAGCAATACTGTACGTTTTCTTTTACTTTCATTTATTTGGTAACACTTTACTTGATGGGTGAGTACATAACACATTCATAGCAGCTTTCATAAAATGCTCACAAAGCATTTATGACATTATGAAAGCTGCTATGAATGTGTTATCTACTCACCCGTCAAGTAAAGTGTTACCATTTATTTTAAAATTTTAACCCTGTTTGACAATTGCTAATCCGCTGCATTTTATTCTTATCTATTTAGTAAAATAATTTAACGTGAGTGTGTGAGATGAACTATATGGTTTCTAATGTGATCATCAATCATTAGAGACTTTAATTTGTTTGTGTATGGCAACCCTGCCATATTCATGCTTTTTAAGCACTTGGTTATTTTGCATGCTTAGATGGAACATTCATTATTGGCATTTACACAAAATACTGTCCATTTTTTCTCATTTTAAATAAAGCATACTATATTTTCCCCACATTCCAAAGATGTGCACTATGTCGTTATTTCTGTCATTATAAACAACAGAAGGGGTCATACAGGTATCTCTCCACTCCATATATAATCGGTCTTGATTTTTTTTTTTTTTTTAGCTTTACAAGGAGCCACACCAAACTGTCAGAAATGTCACCATCTTTATACTTTTGGACAAAGTATTGCACTGGGCTGAGCTATATTATAAATTGGCCATAGAAAGAGAGAGAGATAGAGAGAAAGAGAGAGAGAGGAGGGGCATCTGGGATCTGAGATATAAGTTTGTGCAGGCCGAGTTTCAGAAACACACTGACTTGAGAAGAAACAGAGAAAAAAGCAAAACAAAATAAAAAAGACAGAACAAGATAATAACTGGTTTTAGGTTATGATTAGAGGTTAATCACTATGAAGGAAACACCGCCATGTGTCATCCTCTGCCTCACTGCACTGAGTCTCCTGCTGGTTTGGACTCCATCGTCCCAGGCCTCAGTGGTGACCGATTTTAATGATGCCGAGAACTGCAAGGACTCCCTATACATGGGCACAGCACCCAAAGGCTTCACAAACCACGGCCTTAAGAAGATTTGTCAGCGGTACAAGGACAAGCCACGCTATGCAACCCTCTACGACCCCAAGCAGCGCATCCCTGTCTATTCGGCTTATACTTTAAAGAAGACTGATGGTGGGAAGGCAGCTGATATTCCCTGGATGTATGAGCCACAGGTGTGTATGTGTTTTGTAATGTTATGATTGATACAGTTAGGTCAATAATTATTTAGACTAAAAAGAAGAATAAAAATAAAGGAAAAAGATAAGAAAAGAAAACCTAGTTACAACATGGCATTGCTAATTCGTTGCTATGAGACATGTGATAGTATTGTCAGAAGGTCTCTGAAAAAAATGTTTGCATGCCTTCTATGTAAAAACTGCACAATGTCCATTTAACATGAATGTGTGACAGTGATTATATCACAGTTGGCGAATAGGAGATGTCCATATTTCATATTAGCTTCACACATTCCTTAACTTCGGCCTCTTCAACAGAAGACCTCAAATAATCAAAGCTGTATTACAGCATATAGGTAATAAATCAGCACAAAGAACGCACCAATTGGAGAGCTTTGACAGTGTAACACCACAGCACCATTTCAGATGCATGCAAAATGAGCACATTCAACACCACCGTGTCACTTTAGCATTGCTTTGCACTCATATGAAAAACCAAGAACAGCAGCGACATACTTTATGGTCAGAGATGGCCCTTGGAAGAGTTAGCTATGATGACATCACTAGGTTATATTATTGTGATACCTATAAAAGCACTAGGCACATGTAACTGTCAACAGTCAAGTCGAGCTGTGAGAGCCATCACCCATGCCATTAAGTCCAACATGATTTAAATCCGCTCCTCGTTTTTAAGTAACATGATGACGGAATTCACCTTTTCATAATTTTTTTTTACAACATACTAGGCTACACAATTTGTCTAAAATCAAAGGAACATGCTCCTACCACTGACAACTTTACACAATATAGGGCATAACTAGGCATTTTAAGAATGTGTCCGGGGAAAAGTGTCTTAAATTGTAACTGATGTGTTTCCTTTTCCGTATTTTTATCCCCCCGTTATGCTCTGCATCAGCTTTCATCTTCCCATGGCAGTAGCAACATGGAAGCCTTCCCCCAGTCACCCAAGAGCTTAGAAGATAACCAGGCGGTTCTTAAGGACTACGCCGCCGTGGTCCAGTATGAGCGTGGCCTCCTGAACCCAGATGAGCACCAGGCCACCCAAGAGGACAAGGCAGCCACTTACACTCTCACCAATGTGGTGCCACAGATCCGCGAGTTCAGCACAGGCCCCTGGGCCAAGCACAAGGACACCCTGCGTCGCCGACTCAACAATTATTGCCTTGGCACGGTACAGTTTGTTGGGCATTACAGTACAGTATATTTCCTGGGGATCTGCTTACATTTAAAAGCATTTTAACAAATTAGATATTCCACTGCGGATGTTTACCACTGCATGGTCCATTATAGAAAAAGAGACGCAGTGCATGCAGCAAGACCTGTGTGCAAGTTTTTTTTTTGGATATAACAAAAATGCATTTAATTCAATTCAACTATTCTTATTTTTTAGGCTTACATGATCACAGGGGTGACAACTAGAGGTCACATGATCCGCCGAGACAACTTGGATCGTGTGGCTGTTCCTGACCGCCTGTGGACCGCATACTGCTGCCCAGATTTCGACCGAAATGCACCTTCTAATGAGCGCTGCAAGTTCCCTTCTTTCGCAGCTGTCGGCCTCAATGACCGCATCAACAACCATGTGAATGAGATGTCCATCGACAACCTAGAGAAGTTCCTTAAGAACAATAAGGAAGTTGACGAGAATTTCCGGATCTTCTATGATAACTGTGTACCCCATGATTCAATTAAATGTGTAGCCTAATACAGGTCCTACAAAATGATTCATGTCAACATGACTAATAACATTCTAGATCTAACTAGCCTATAACATGCTTTGGTTTTAAAATAGCAATAGCATAGAGTGATTTATCCTTTCACCAAATTCCACAATCCTAGCTGAACTGCAACGTGGAAATTGGGGTCCAATGCATCATTTTCCAGGCCCAAGACCTCTTTCCTTACACATAACAGATGTAGCCAAAGTTGTTAAATTCACAACTAAAGGACCTAAGTTATATTTCACAACATTCTGTATAGGCTATATTTATAGCCTAATTTACAATCTGTGAAAAAAAGTTATAATGACATGTTTGTCCAATTTCTTTTATTTTTCATTTGTCTTGTCCCCGATTGGCAATTCATTAACTTCTATTACGCCTATAGGCCTATTAATCTTCTGCTGCATCTTATTTTTAATCTACAAAATAAATTCACATGGGTGTGTGTGTCTGCAGAACAGTATTTAATGTGATTAGTCATTAGACATTTTATTATGTTTGTTTCAGGCAACCCTGCCATATTCATGCTTTAAAAGCACTTGGTTAATTTTGCATGCTTAGGTGGAACATTCATTATTAGCTTTGCACACAATACTGTCCATTTAAAGTCTCAAATTGAAGCACATTTCCCTGTCTTTTCAAAGATCTACACTAACCTATCATTATTTCGGTAAACAACAGCTTCCAATCCTGTCATAATCCAAAAATAGTAGTATAGGCAACACCACACTTTCAGAAGTTTCACTTTTCTGTTCTTTTGGATGAAGAATTGCACTGAGCTGACTTGACCACAAGATGGAGACAACATCATGGTTCCACCCCACCTATCCAACTACCGGTACTCTGATAGGTCGAAGAGATCTTTGCCCCCTGGTATGGGCCCTGAAGTAAAGTTGTGAAATGGTATTTCAACACAACCCGAACTTATTTCTGTGCAGTCTGGGGAAGGCAAAGATTGTAGAATGAACTGCGATCCAGAGAGCTAACCTTCTTCCATGATACCCATCCTCTCTTCTGTATAGTCTCTGTATCCAGTGGAGGTCCATAGTAATGGGGGTCCATAACCAGTAAATAGCTTCCCTGTATACCAGTGCATACTCCCAAGATACCCTTGGAAGAATTGTCTCTGTCCCCACCCATCATGACAGGGGAACCGTGGGTGCTAAAGTGCTTGTGAAGGTCTTGTGCTGCTCCTTCCAGCTCCGACAAGCCGCCAGGTACATGAACGATACGACAGGCCACATCGTAGAAATAGTCCAGAATCAAGGATGCCTCGAACGTACCTATCCACTCACGGGACCCAGAGAAGGTGGCAGGTTTGTCACCCATTGTAACCAAGGCTTGCTGGATGTCAGGAAGACTAGGCGGGGATCTGCAGCTTCCTTTCGGAGGTGACCAGCTCCTGCAGAGCCAGGAACACAGCGTCTGCACCGTGCGATAGCCGCAGCCCCAGCCCCGGTCGTCGTGTCCATCGCAGCCGTAGTGGAAGTAGAAGCACTCGCCGGATGCCAGCGTGCATTTGGCACCATCTGAGAGAGGCTGCGGCAATCCAACGTGGACGTTCATAAGCAATGTCTCGGGCCAGCTTTTGAGGTTATCTGACAGCTGGTGCTCACTTGGTAGTTTACTTCCCCAATCAATATTTTGTTCACTTGGCTCCATATCACACATTTTGTTAACGCAATATTTGCGCAAAAGAAGCACACTTAACGTTGAAAAGTCTACGCCGGCTGCCTCAAATAGACTACTTCTCGTAGGCAATTTATCAAGCTTGTTTACATGCAGCACATGATGGTTTCTCTGACACACCGCACTGTTATTATCCTGATTGTCCGTCAGTGATTATATTCCCGAGTGAAGCGTTATGCTGTGAAAGGTTCCCCTTTACGAGACGGTAGGACCAGAGAAATTTTAATTAATAAACGAGCTCTGGTATGACCACGCTATCCAGCTAGGCCTTGCCTATAATATAATTGTAACCTATAATACCTATAAATAGACATATAATAGGTCTATCAAATTTGCACTGAAAGCGGAGAATCATTAATATATTGTTGGCAGTATAACCAAACGTATCTTTACGCATTTTGAATCCACGTTTGACCCATTAAATTCAGTTCCTTCGAAGAAAATGCACCTTCTTCAAATTATTTCAGTTGTCTTTGTCATAAGGTTTAACGCTACATATGGTATATGGTCTTACAAAGGTGTATAAAAATGGCAGACACTCGTTAACTTAATTCAGGCCTAACGTTAGGTTTGCCTAAAGTGCTTGCTCAGATAAGTCTAAAAAAGTTGAACATTTTGAGGACTCGGAGAATGTAGGACAACGGTTAAGTAAAGCAGGACTGAGGTTAGTCTGCGGAGAGAAAAATTGGCAGATTACAATAAACAGAAAGTTTTTTTGTAGAGGTGTTACCTTCTCTCCCAGCTTCATCCGACTTGGCGACCCTGAGGATCATGGACCATGCAGGCCTAGTTCAGTCTCTCCTACCGAAATGGTGCTGTCTGTTGGCTTACAGGACAGCGGGAGCAAGTCTGAGGTAGGCCTTGGCTACTCTAGACCTCAACAACAGCAAGGATTTTCTACAACGACCTCCATTTTGTCCATAGACTAGGCCTACTAACGTTATAGAGACATCTGTGGACACATCACATCTTAATAGAATAGAATAGAAGCTTTATTGTCATTGCATTGATACAGTCAATCTTAAGTTTCAATGAGACCTGAGTTGAGCTTTTAATTAGAGAAAGAATACCAAATCTACAAAACACATCATTGTCTACTGCTGTTTGTATTTAGGTTATCGGAAATTGGCTCATTTACTTCAATAGGCTTGTGTTCAACCCTGCACCTCTACCAACCTTTAGTGGCAGTCTGATTCAGAGGGGAGTACCCACAGTAGTGTCCATTGAATGTCATTATAAAAGGTAAGTGTAATGTCTTTGTTTACTGGTATCTTGTTGCCATTTAGATAATGTTGCTGAGTTTAGTAGGTTACAGAGTCATGACATGACATTTTTTTTTTGTAAATAGAGGAAGGCCTTAGGTCATTCTATTGTCTCCCTTTAACAAGTCAGTGTTGCAACAACTAACATTTAGGTAAGTAATTCAGGAGGAGACATTTCCGATGCAAAGAGGCCTAGAATAGAAAAAAAATATATGGATGTTATCCTCTCGAGATTGAGATAAGATGGCAAAGCATAACAATGTCTGTGGAAGTCTCTTATGTTATGTATACTACATTGCTTTAAGTATATTTTCATGTAAACTATTTTTAATCTGTGCCTTGGATGGGGGTCTATCTCACTCCACACCCACACTCACACACACACACACACACACACACACACACACACACACACAGGAGGTACACAGTGAATGGTAAGCCCTTGACCCCTACTTGGTTGCCGATGACCTCCACCATCCAGGCTGCAGGGCCGCTGAAATTCTCCCTGAGGGTCAGCAAGGGTGAGAGTCAACATTTAAGTCATAGCTTACATAACCATTCATGTTCATTAAGGTTAAATTCAACAACTTTGGCATTGTAGTGAGGCCAAGATGAGGCTTTGTAGAAGCTCAGTATGTGATGCTTTTGCTCAGCTTCTCCTGGACTGATAGCTGAAGGTAACAAGTGTTAGGCGTGGGAGATATGACCTAAAATTCATATCGCGGTATAATTTGAAACATAGATGGTATATTGTGGAAGAAATTGGTGTATGAATTTCAATATAATCATTTCTGAATGATTATCATACTGTCATAGGCATAAGGCACTTTAGCAGGATGTTGTTTTCTGAAGTTTTCACAAGTGATATTTAGTCTGGAGACCAACCTATTGCATTTCTCGTAGCGGAAGCATCGTTTACAGAGCCGTTTATTGGGCGCTACGAATGTCTATCATAGCGTCTGTACATACCTCGGAGCCACTACCAGAGCCACCACGTGACGTAAAATGCAATCGAGGGTCGTGCAAATCCCTTTTTGTTCTGCAATTGGATAAAGAAAGCAGGCGAGAAAACGGCCATGGTCACCATGCTGCTTTGCAGAGTGAAATGAAATAAGCTTGCAAAGGAGCATCTGAACTCCCAGGCTACAAAGCTATTGCAGTTCAAATAAGGTGGCCAGAGTGAGGCGTTGTTTAGGCAAAAAGATGTGTTTCAATACACATCTCAAAAATGAGGTTTTAATTAAGCTTGTAAAATATCACTTGATCTTATTTTTGACAAAATACAATTGAATATATTGCATTTTAATATCAGAGAACAAGGTACAATATTCATAATACTCATAATAATTAATTACATATCACCTTTAAACAACAACAAAATACAAAATACAAGCAAAATACAAGCATGCTGTGCTGTGACTCAGGGTGCAACTTACTGTAGGCTTATTTCATAATATGCTAGCATTGCATTCTGTGATATTTGCATTCATTTCCTCTGCTGTGAGTCACTTGTTCCTGACGTTAACGTACATGACCTGTCCACATCACTAATCAATATCTGTGTTCATGGTCATCACAGATCACCAGAGATCTGCTGGCAGTTCCATGGCCTACCTGCAGGGGGAGCCAGTGTTCCTGGAGGCAGCAGTATATGCTCCTCTGCATCCTCCTCTGCGTGTGTATGTGGACTACTGTGTAGCCACGCTGGACTCTGAGCCACTCGAACCACGCTATGAGTTTGTTGTGAATCAGGGGTTAGTGACTGTGGAGCGTGTGTATGTACGTGTGTGTGTGTGTGTGTGGGGGGGGGGGGGTGGGGGTGCATGTGGGTGCGTGGGGAGGGGGGGTTGCTCAATGTGCTTTACATTTAACATCCGTTGAATCAGTGGAATGAGTAATGTTTACAGATGTTGAATTTTTTTTCGTCACTTTAACCATTGATTCTTCACAGACAACCATTCAGTAAAATGTGTGCACATGCAGAAAGAACTTTGTCAGCGCATAATGTGTCAGTGTATTGTATTCTCACTATATAGTCTGTGCATTTGTGTTGACTCCGCAGGTGTCTGGTTGACAGCCTGTTACCCAACTCCTTGTCCCAGTTTGCCCCCAGATCTCGTGGAAAGAGGCTCCTGTTCAGTGTCCAGGCCTCCAACTTCAGCCTTGGTCTACAGGAGTCACAGAATAAACAGGGGAGTGAGTGAGTGGGTTTCCATCTAACTTGTTCATATTTCATATTCGCATTAACAAAATATAATATTCACATCGGCCTGCGTTTCCATCAACTGTGTAATGCGAATAACGAGGGAACTTTGTTCCAATCAAGTGACCTGTTCTGACCAGCTGTTGGATCAAAAGTAACCTAACGTCTAAAGACAGAAATGCAGTAAATATACACCAGTTTCCATCCAACTTGAATCACATAATGCCTTAGTCGCATTAAGGTTAAACCACCTCTCCTAAGCAAATTAAGATTTATATTTGCATTAGTTGAAATATGCGAATTTGCAGGTGTTTCCAACCTAAGATTTGTTTTCCGTAGAACTTAAATATGAATTACAACTTGGATGGAAATCCACGTAGTGAGTGAGCGCCTACATGAAGAAGCCAGTTTATAAAGCTCTTACACGTTTCTCTCAACTTCAGTTAGGTAGTGAGGTAGAAGCACGTAATTAGTTTACATTGCTTGCTTTGCATGTGACAGATTGTCTTACTTTCTGAAGTGGGGGGATTAACAGATCTGGTATACTCTCAAATTCGCCCCCAGGTGTTCATTAAGTGCCATCTGAAGGCCCTTCCATGGCAGGTTGTTCCTGACAAGCTAAGCAAGGCCTGCTCCTACCAGCAGGCTTCATTCAGGTCAGTGAGTTACACAACACAGCGGAGCAAAGAGCAAAGCCTCATCCCTTTAAGACTAGTAGCAGACAAGTGTGAAGCATCACCCATATGCGAGCGCTTACACACGTACACCGACTGACAGATTGACCTGAACTATGACTCTCCCTTTGACTCCTGTCAAAGACTGTGGTAGCAACTGACAGTACAAAGTATGCAGGAATTAGGTGAGCACACGTGTGTTCAGTCATGTAAACAGTCATGCTTCAAACATAACATCATGTTATTAAATAAATATTTTAACTGGGGTCTGTTAACCAAAAGCATAGTTGCTAACTAAGTCATCAACTTTGTTGGTTGCAATGCAATTTCCCTTTGCCAACCAACTTAGTTAGCAACTGGTTAGCAAATATGCTTTGGGAAATGGATGCAAGATCAAGAAGTCCACGTTAGTAGCTTACAGTTTGTTAAGAGCAAGACCACTAAATGCGTTTTAAGAAATACAAAATTGATACATGTTGTAGGATTGTCATTGCTGAAGTTATTGTCTTTAGAAGTCAGAGGAAGAGAGAGCCCAGGCCTACTGAGGAAGATGATGAGGGGTTGTAAAGGGGAGGCTAGTGAAGAAGAGCAGTCAGAGAGTACGAGACCTGAGGAGCTCTTATAGGAGAAATCCAGTGTAAATCAGTCCATAGACCTGCTGTTCAAACTCATCAAGCGCTGTAGGTAGGAAAAAGAATAAGAAATTTAAGATATTTGATACAACATAGACCGAACAGTGAACTGAACTGCCAACACTAAGTGAATGGGGCATAACAACTTGCTTTCAGTTTCATTTCATTATGCTCGTTTAAGTCGGCATGAATGATCAGTTTGTTATTCGGTCTATGCAGCATCAAATTTTCTCTCTCTATTCTCTTTCTTAATGACAGCATTCAGGTACTTAGAACAACAGAGCTATTGACTGATTCACACCGTATTTCTCTTTTAAAGGACCTGTCTTTGTATTTTAATGATATGGTTTCCTGATGATATGAGGTGAGTTACCACAAATAAAGGGGCTTCATGAAACAACTAAACAAAGTCAAACATCTCTTCTTGCAAAATGTTAACATAGTGAGTTAGGGAACTTTCCCAGGTTGGTTACAAAACCACTTACATGTAATCCTGCCAAGATCTATAAGATCTTCTGACATTGTGGTGATGTTGATCCTTGTGATCCTTGTTGATCCAGGTGGCGCTCGGCCGATGGGGATGATGCCATATGCTCCTGTTGTGCATCGGGAGACTGTGACGGGTCCAGTGCATACGCCACCTCCATTTCCAGCAGCCTCACAGCTCGCCCAACTCCAGGTTTGGGCTGCATTGACACTGTGCCTCCTAAATATAGTTATTTGAACAAAGGCACATACATTATACAGACACACACACACACACACACTACTTTCTGAAGTACATTTTCATCAGGTGACTACGGTATAGCCTACTGTCAACATCCTCCTCATGCATTTTGATGTTACCAATGTCCATTGAGTTACAAGTTTTGCATGACTTGTAGAAAGCAATATTGTAAAAGTCTGGAGTGACTACAAATACTGTGTATTTTAAACAATAAATGGGCTATCTGAATACATTGTTAATATAGTGTGGATTAAATGTCTAAGTGATATTATGTGTGTCATATAGAAGAGAAGACCAACGCTGGTGTGGGTCCACTTCCTTTCCTGCCTAAAATATGATAGAGGGATGAATTTCATTGTTCATCATTGGTGAGCCATCCACAGTCTAATAAACCTAAGAACTTTGAACTGTGTTTGTAACATGTTCCAGATGTCACCACAAAAACTATGAAACATCAACAGACACCTTACAACACAGCACTGTAGTGTGTATGACTACAACCCCCATGGGTTAACTGTCAGGGCTAATTCTCTTTTCAAAAAAAAAAAAAACAATTATATGACTTGGGCCAAAATTTCTTGCGTCTTCAGTACTGGCTAGTCTTGAGAAGCTTGAGCAATAGATCTCTTGTTGAAATTTGACTGAAGTTGTCAATCCCAAATTCCAAATTAATCAACGCAGACAAACATGCACTTTACACTGAATCAATAGAACCTCATTATTCGAAACCGAAAGTAAGATCTGAGGTACCTTTGACTCAATGTAAAGTGCTTCGTGTTTGGTCTATGCTGTTCCAAATTATTTTGTTCCACTTGCTAACTAGTGCATTTAGCAGGTTCATTCATCAGGGCTATGCTAGAATTCACTTCGGAGCTATCCTTTAAGAAACAGGGTGCTTGCGCAAGTCTTGAAAGTCTTAAAAAGTGTGGAACTTTTAAACGCTGTTTTCCAGACCTTGAAAAGTCTTGAATTTCGTGTGAAAGTCTTAGTAAAATATGGAAAAAAGTTTGCTCAAAGAACACAGAATATTTTTAAATAAGAATTAGTATAAGGATATGATTTCATTAACCAGTCACGTATAGGATATTTATCGTACCCTATGTATAGCCTACTGGAACGATATCCAACCAATAAAGTAGGCAGTGGGCACACAAGTGTAAAAGTATATAAAGTCAAGGTCTTGGGGAAAAAATATCAGTTTTGAAAAAGTCTGGAAAAAGTCTGGAATTTTGATTTGGAAAAAGAGCAAGCACCCTGAGAAAGAAATTTGCCAGGACTCAAAAAGCTAAAATAAAATCCACTTTCTCTGCCTGTGACTATTTACAGTCTTGGGTGGCCTCCATCCTCAGTTCACAAACCTAAAAATCAGACAGACCAAAATGATCAGACTGGCAAGAATGAGAACTAAAATATCCCTATAAAAAAGATGTGGGCCCCCATTGTCATAATAAACTAAACAAAGTGGATAAAAATAAACGGTGCCGATAATAAACATGTCTGGCCTGGCCTGGGTTTCTCCTGCATGTTAACTGTCATTTCTTTTATATGCCATATCTCTTTTCCTGTTTCAGGAAAGAGGCAGCAACACTCTGCACGTGCGCTGTCTTGTGGTTTGCAAGGTGGCTTTATGCAGAAATATGTGATTTTGTGTGTGTGTGTGTGTGTGTGTGTGTGTGTTTGTGTGTGTGTGTGTGTGCGTGCGATAGGAGCCCTGACCACTAAGACATGTTGGCCTCAATAGATTGACATTGGCAGGGGTGGTGCTAGAAATTTTGGGTCCTATGACAGAAAATAATTTTGGGGCCCACAAACATTGATTTTAGTTCATTTATTCAATTTTATTATTATTAAATTTTATGTGGGGCCCCTGTCAGTGCCAGGCCCTTTTAATCTTCCTAACCCCCCCCCCTCACACACACACACGCACACACACATACACACACACACATGCATGCTTTAAAATAACTCAAAATGTTTTCGTCTCAATGCTTTCTGCATAAAAGCCAGTCTAGTTTCAAGCAGCCAGTGCACGTAAAGTAGACACCATCAATATCGTTCCACTTGTCATCTGGGCATACTCTAGTGGTGGCTGGCCAATGCTGTAGTTTTGCTGTCTAGAAACAAGCCAAAGAGCTCTCCCAAGTTTGGTCGGACCAATCACATTGCTCGGAATTGCTGGGGCGTATCCTTGCGGTAGCTTATTTGCCTATCAATGTACAGAGGCAGTTTGATAGACAACTGCTGATTCCACCCCTTGGACTGTGCCTGGTATATTGTCCATGGTTAGGCCCCTTATATTTCGATGTTCAGTCATGTACTCTGGTCACATGGGGAAATAGGGCCAGCATGGGGCAGCAAGTTATTACAGTATCTCTTCCTGTTTCAGACACAGGCTTTATGTCAGAAATGCCTACACTGTAAGTATCATATTGACCATCCCCTGAAGTCAGCATGCAGATCAACTAGCTTTGCTCCATCTCCAACCGTTTGTTCCCTATATGATTCTGGGCCTGTGGGAAAGCGCTGTGATGTCATGTGATGAAGGATTTAGCTTGGGTATTTACCAGAATTTCTGTTTACTTTCAGTGATGACAGGGATCACTCATTAATTAAGTGCCTTGAATGAGGTGACATATTTCTCTCTTTGTTTAAACCATCATTGACAACAATTAGCCTTTTCATACACCTTCTGCTCTCTGAATGATTATGAATATTAATCACAGACCAAGATCACTAAGATCAAAACTCAAAATCATGCAGGGAATTCAGAAAGGGGAACACATCATTCAACATCGATGGAAGGTTCTGTTTCGTAACCTGGAGACGCAGACAAGGGGATTCTCCCCTCAACGGAGAGTCTAGCTGGTGTTTACTTTTGGTGTTTACATGGTGACAAGATGAGTCTCTCTTCAGTCTATTAAAATCCCTACGCCTGTTAAAGAGCACAAGCACTGGTATTTATAGACCCAGCGAGGCCGGGGGGGGGGGGGGGGGGCAGAGTTGTGGGGGTGGTGTTGGTTGTGGGGTGGAAGGAAGGTGAGAGGGTCTTCCCAAAACAATCAGTGCAGGTCCCGTGGAGACAGTGCTGCAATGGAGTGTCTGCCAGAAGCCCTGCAGCTTGCCTCTTTTGGCCTCCGGGCTGCTTATCTCCGCAGTGAGCGAGAGTGAGCAGGAGCAAGAGGCTAACGCCACCGTCACTGCTGTAGCCATTCCCATGACAGCCGCTCAAGTGCATTGACATAACAATGCCGCAGGGTGAGACCAGGGCAGCCTGCAGAAAGACCCTCATAGGTCAGAAGAGAGAGAGAGAGAGAGAGAGAGAGAGAGAGAGAGAGAGAGAGAGAGGAAATGATAGATGCAAAAAAAGGAAAGAAAGAATGAAAGCTAGACGGTGTGAAAATAGTAGCACATGGAAGGAGGAAGGGACAGAAAGGAAGGTATAAGGTGCAAAAATGACGAGTTGTTGATGAGGAAGGATGGAGAAAAAATAAAAATAAAAAAAATTGAAGGAAGGTCAAGAAGATTGCTCGAGGGAGAGCCAGAATGAGAAGGGCAAGTGGAATGAGAAAGGAGAGCAGTGGTATGCTCCATGACTCGGCATTCCAACCAGGCCCTCCCCCTTGTCCACTCGGTGAACTAGGTTACATAGTTCACCTCGGGGTACGTTGAGGCCACTGGTCTCTCAAGGATCCACTCGAGCCGCTCTGTCTACATCTGTCCAGTCCCCAGTCCTCCTATTTCTCATTAGGAGCTCTGCCATGGCTGGCCCTTGTATTGTCTCCATGTTAACTGGAAACAAAAATGTCGAATTCAGAATTAGCACATGAATGCACATTCCAGTTGACAATTCCAACAAGAGGAAGAGGCAGCTGATATCAACTCGGGGTCGTTATCATGCCATTGGGTCAATCGGGCAGCCACTTTCCAAGCCAAGAAGTCACCAAAAGAGCACAGAGATAATGTATGTTTAATAGCAATCTGTTTTCAAAGATGTGAAAATGATTCAAAGATGTGAAAATGATTTGATTTCATATCAGAAGAGGAGTACTTTCAGATGTATTGGTTCAGTAAACTAACAGTAGTGACTAGATAGGAAGGCCATTGCTGTGATTACTGTATGTCAATCATGTCATCTCTTGCATCTTCCAACATTAGATACTATAGGTGTTTACACAAGGTGTTAACTCTCAACTTTCAGTAACTCCTGAGATGGCTTTTAGCCAGGGTGGGCCAGGATACTGGTGCTGGACTGATTGGGTCAGTGATTCCCCTTCTCTGTGGACCGCTCGGCTCAGGAACAATTAACTTCCGACGAGTGCTGACCTTATTCCCTCCCCCTCAGCGAGCGTTGAGAGTGTCCCCCTATTCTTTCATGTGCGCTTCCTGTCTTGTGTCGCGCCAGGAGACCTAGCGCACGCCGCCACTGTTGGCCGACATCCCGCCAGTGTTAGGAAGGTGGATCCGTGTACTTTCACTCAAACTCGGAGCCAAGCTGAAACTGTTTACTATGGCCGGAGCAGCATGCTTGCTCCCTTACTGTTCCATATTCTCTCTCTCTCTTTCTCTCTCTCTCTCTCTCTCTCCATATCTCTGTTGAATCTCTCCATCTCTTTGCACATTACTGACTCCGGGCTGTCTTTGTTTATCAATGAAAAAAGGGGGGAGGTTCGTTTACCCCCTCCCTACGCACACACACCTTTTTTTCAAAATGATTCCAATTCAACTGCGCGCGACCCAGCCGCGGAGTCACTCTGCCGAGACAGTCCAGGACCCCCACCCCCCCACCACCCCCACTTCATCCCCCTGACCCCAGCACATGTCCCGCGGCACGTACCTTCTCTCTCCATTTGCATTCAGCTTGCCTGCGACATAAGCAAACATCACTGAGCCTTAAGCAAACATAGCACTAACAGTTCTGCAATCCCACCAACTAGAGATGGGACACTGGGAAGAGTGATGGGTCTGTACCAACTTACGGTATAAGATATAAACAAAGATGGCATGACTTTTATTACTATTACCTCTGCCAAGGAGGTGATGTTTTCGGTCACGTTGGTTTGTCTGTCTGTCTGTTTGTCTGACAGCAGGATAATTCGAACAGTACTGCACGGATTTGGATGAAATTTTCGGACAATGTCTATATTGGGACAAGCAAGAACTGATTAAATTTTGGTGGCTATCGGTGATCCAGAACGTGATCTGGAATGTATATTGTGTCTGTGACCACATTGCTTTGGCGGAGGTCTGCGCTCTCTGAGCGCTTTTCAAGTTATAGATGTTTTGGGTTCCGTAATAGTTTAATTAGATCTGACAAAATGACAATTCGCAAAGTCGTTCTACATTGAACCAAAAGCTGTCGTTCTTATACCTACAGACAGCTCTCGAAGAAGAGTGACATGAGCTGATTGATTCTGGATTTTTCCTTTAAGCTGAACAGACTGATATTTTGACCTATTTTTAGTTGGAGCGCACTACCTTTAGAATAAGCCTGGATTCTCCTCTATGGCAGGCAGGTTTAAAAACTTGTTCTAGTGATCCTTTCCAAATCACCATGGACCATGGATCTGATCTGATCAAGGAACCAGTGTAAGCATCAGAGTTACCGTCCATTGTTAAACCATTGTATTTTCTCTCAAACTGAGGACAAAACTGGTGGTATTGAGGACAAGAAAAGTGGTATTCCTGTGCAAGTCAACCCATAGCCCCTTTATTTGAGGTTGCAGACTGTTGTCGGGCATAGAAAAAGAATATTTGGTTTACCATAGACTGAATAGCAAAACGGCACCTGTGTCTTACTAGTGAGGGTAGGTTACAGAACACAATTCTCTTAGCTTTCACCAGGTAACAATGGTTTGCAGTCCACTATTTGTCTACATTTTAACAAATCTTCTCATTCGTTTCCCTTAAAGCTGTATTTGGCGAGTCTACGTAATTCCGAGACTTAAAAAATTGAAAATCATACAATTCATTGGTCCCTCCCCCTGTCTCTACTACACTCCTCAAATCCCTCCCTAGCTGCAGTGGCTTGCTCAGAGCTGTGATCAAGGCAGTTATCCATCCCTCTGAACCTGATTGGTGGAAATCTACAGGGAGGGCATGATTTTCACTATAAAAAGATAAGACGATTGCAACGATTACAGGATTTGGATGGAGCTAGAGAATTTGATTTTTTTTCCCGAAATAGCCTTTTTCATGTACTACTTCCAGAATAACGTGACAATTCCACGAAATTTGACTTTAAAAGAGTTGCCGAATACAGCTTTAAAGCTGTCTATGACCTAAAACATAGGTTGTTTTACCCTGGAAGATCCCTTTACAGGCAAAATCTGTGTGAATTAGTCAATAGCCTTGTTGTTTGAG
Organism: Sardinella longiceps; assembly: GCA_027497455.2. Taxonomy (NCBI): domain Eukaryota; kingdom Metazoa; phylum Chordata; class Actinopteri; order Clupeiformes; family Clupeidae; genus Sardinella; species Sardinella longiceps. Next base: position 23,650,002 of record JAODXP020000028.1, on the reverse strand, counting down.
CTCACTGAGTGCTGTCTAGGAAAAAGAACCAGAAAATTTGATACAGCATAGGCCAAGTATAGTGAGCAAATGTTAGCCCTCGGTCTATGCTTCGCTTCCTAAGAGGGTCTGGGATTTCGGCTATTGAAAAATGATTGCTTGCTTGACTGATAGCCTATTGTATTCTTGCACTGAATCCTCAAAGTTCGCCGATTGACTAGGATGGGATGCATCCTGAGCAAATGAGGCCAATGGAGTAGTGAAGGGAGATGAGAATCTAGCAGAACTGGGTAGGGAGGGTTAAGTAAGATATGTACAGATTACCTGTCAGTTTGCTATGTTGTATCAGAGTTCTTGTTCTTTTTCCTATAACAGCTTGCACAGTAATCTCGAACGACAGCTCTGTGGATTGGTACACATCAGATTTCTCAAAATCTCCAGACACACATTCGAGGTCAATCCTGTCATGGGTTCCTACCCTATAAGGTTTAAAATTCTGTGCAGGCTACACAAATTTATTTGAACATGTGCTCGTCTGTTTGAATAAAACTGAAGTGATCAATAACAGAGGTTTCTAAAACATATAGACTAGGCTTGGTGAACTGACTTGACCTTTGATGATAAGCCTACATGTAATGTTGGTTTGCCAAGAGTAATTTCCTAGAATGCTCCTCTGTGTACCGTTATGTTATTTTTCCAAAAAGGCCTGGCCTTGTGTTTAAAGTGTCAGGCATGCCTATAGGCAGCCTTTAAGGGTGCAGCATTACGCCCAATCAGAAAACAGCTTCTAATGTGACGCAAAGCACAACGTAACACTTCCCTCCTTTCCATAAGAAGCAGAGGGGCGTCTCTGCTCCCTCTAGGCAGAAGAATTTCCAGGATGTACTTTGTGGGTCCCTGGGGTTACTGCTGTAGGGTAGACTGAGGACTCAAAGGAGCAGATTCCACATTACATTGTGAGAGAATCCAATTCTTTCCACAAAGTTTTGTGTACCTCCACTGAAATAAATAGTATACTATATATACATGCTGTATATCATATATTAGATTCTAATACTATACTTTTTCTACATTTGAACCAGCTTAATCAAATGGTTAAATATGCCCTATTAGTCTTAGCCTATCCATGGAATCCATTAAATTTGATATCTAACCCAAAGAGGAACAGCTTTCTAATCACAGATAGGCCCTGTTTTACATTTGTACAGTATATTATGAATTGTTTTAGATTGGCTTGCTATTTCACAGAGCTAAAGCATTCTGTATGAATGTACCCTACATGCAGTAGATGAATGAATAGGTGCTTATCAATTAAGTTCACGCACAATCAATTTCTTTTTTGCAAGTTTGAATATGAAATTGTATATGATTCTAATCAGGATCAGGGATCTTTTTCAAGCCATGGAAGGAATAGGAAAGTTATGATTAAAATGCATCTATGTCAAAGTTACATTAGTTGTTTTGAGTCAGCATGCTTGTTTGGCATCACAGTTCTTGGATTTGTCAGCTTAATTCTGTACCCCCATTTCCCAAGTCAATTAGCAACATCAGCCTGTTTATTAAACAAGTTGTCCTTTCCTTAATTTCGGCATCTGCGTCACGTCCTGTTTCGGCAAATTTCCTTCATTTGATTATGTTTTTATACATCATATCCCACCAGTCCAACACAACATGATCTATGTTGTGAGATAGCAACAGGCAGATATTGTGTTGTCTAATGGCACTGGACAGGTTGAGTAGGCGGCAGAGAATAGAGATGCCAGTGATTCAAATTGGGGCTAATTGGGGCTATTACTTGCCTAAGTCAGAATTGAGTTTTGTCCCATATTTTATAATATAACGGAAAAACCGAAGGAAAAACCATCAACATAGTGATGCGCCCTGAAAGTTAGGGTCCTAGGTGAGTGGCCGCGGTAGGAAACCGGTCATGATTCATTCAAAGCATGAAATTATCGTGGCCATCTGTGTCTGGAAGACTGACGCTCTCTCCAGCACCTCTGCGTGTGCAGGCTGCGGAGGAGCCTGTCGCATCCACCACTGACCTGACAAAAAACGTCTCATGGGATGCTCAAGAAGGAAGATTGTCGTTTTTGCCGGCCCTGTATCAATAGACTCCTGTCGCAAGGAACCTCTCATCTCGCTTCTAAAGAGAGGGTGGAAGTCAGGCAGCGCAGTAAAAACTTCAGAGACTCACTCAACCGGTTTCCTTTGATACAGTACTTTTTAAAGATTACTTTGTGTCCTAATTATTCAAAGAAATGAATGACTACAATTAAAGAAACAGGACCAGAGCCAAATAACTTACGGTTATTGAAGAATCACTTGAAATGACTCGGAAGGAAGTTACAAAGCTTTTTAAAGCCATTATTTACATATATTGTTTGTAAACAGGTATTATATTGATAACAATCAAAGAATAACAAGGAAGCAGCTTGGATAATCCCCTCAAGACAATGACAATTTATTTTCACCAACGAATCAAAGATACACCTACCGGATAAGTGGTGACAAATCCATAAAAGAGCTTCGGTTGCAATTAATGGACATAGACGGGGCGATGAGCGAAACGGCGAGACATCACTGAGGGACTATGCGGATTCGGTTATGGAGATACCCAGTGAGTAACTTGTCACTGCTGTGCTTTTTCACCTGACGCGGGTGGTTCTCCCGCTTTAGCCTCAGATGACTTTAGTGTGTTGATTCTCCACCCAGGTTAAAGCACGATAAAAGGCGCACGGACGCGCGTCCTTATCGGCTTCATCGCCTTATCACTTATTTTGAGTGGAGGTAAATAGAGGTTTTGGGGCTTGCCAAGAAGTGTGATGTAAAGCCGGATAGTTCTCTACTCTAGTGATAACTGGGGCTCCCAGGAATTGAGGATGCACTCTAGTTTACGCGCGCCAGGGGAAGCAAGAGAAGTAGACGCGTAGGGGACTGGACTCACTTGAACTCCTTTTTCGAGATACCCAATATGTTTTTTTCACCCGTGTTTTTTAAAGATGTTGCGATCGTTTTCGAATGTTTCGCAGTTTTGGTAAGTTCAGAGACATTTGCCTTTGCCATAGTTTAAATTGTTTTCGGTTTCTTTCATGACTAGCCATAATTAATTTCATTGGTGCAATAGTTGTATGAACTGCTCTGTCGGTTTATAATGCATTTGGGTTAGGTCAGTCATTTTTGTATGGTTGGGTAAGGTAAAGTTGTTAATATCCAATGTGTTTATAAACACTTGTCTCTAGATTGATTCCCATGTATAGCCTATGTGCCGTTATCCACCGCAGTCCTATGAGATATCTGAGTAGCAAACATGTCTGATCTACTGATCACAAACATGTTTTTATATGAAATAATACATGTTATGTGCTAACAAGGCCGCTTTAGAATTTGCAATGTTCCTGATCTGTGAGGTATATTGTATGATGATACCGATCTGTCACTCGGAACTTTTCAACCCTGTCTGGTGAATCCGTTCCTAGAGCGCGCCAACATGCTGAGTCTGGTGCAGCTACGCCGCGCACTTTACGCACCATCTTTGCGCATTCAGGCAAAGGCGCGTGTGGTGTAAGTAGGAGCACACCCCTCTCTGTAGTTTTAGGGTTCATTCTAGGATAGCCCCCATGAAAAATGCTTTCTGTTCTTGCTCGCTGCAGTTTTTAGTGAAAAGTACATTCAAAAATAGATTAATCTAATCTCAAATTATATAGTATTTAAATATAGCCTAAAGTTATATTTTAAACTGTAAATATATAAATATAAACTGTCAATGTAACGTAAACCCCACAAAGTATATAATTTCAATTCATTAAAAAACGGTGGCACAATTTGATACAGCGTATTTGATAACCCAGTTCACGGTTCTATTGGTTCGGATAATTTTGGCGTGATCGAGGACCTGCGGGAGAAATGAGAGAGATTTAGAAGAAACTAACCGTGACATTGCAGTTTTCAAACAGGGAAAAAACACATCAGGACCGGTGAATGAGTCATTTGTATGGGTTTATTTTGCAGAGTCAGATTTTAGCCATATGCTGACGGTGCAATTTATGTGTAACTCTCCAGGCACTGAACACTGTACAGAGGGTGAGAAAAAGGTCAAGGGAAGTCCAAAAGGGATAGTCTTTTTCAGGGAAATGAGACGTGAGTTTCCATGCAGGATGTGATGTCACCTCAGAATGTGCAGAATGCTGACATATGATGGGGGAATGGATAAAGAGTTTTGTTTTCCTGTAGTTTTGTTTTAAGTAGTCTGTGTGTGTGTGTGTGTGTGTGTGTGTGTGTGTGTGTGTGTGTGTGTGTGTATGGGCGTGTGTGTAACATTGTTGGCATGAAAATGGTATCATCATATGCTGCTAAGCACATCATATTCTGTCTTTATTTGTACTAAAGTTCTACCATTCCTGGATAAGACTCCATCGAGTGATAATCAATAATACGTGGTAGGCCATTCAGCCCACATCCAAAGTTAAAAAGCTCAAATGTCAGCATGGAGTGTTGGCTCCTGGTCAAATGGGTACTGTTAACTTTGGCCTGGAACCTCTGGCACCAGTCTCATGGGCCTAAGGCACATGGCTGATCCGTGGCCAAATGCAAGTTGACTACTATCATCATTCTCCTACTTGAACTCAAGTTATTTGCCTACTGATTAATACGGTTAAGAGGATGTTGGAATTTGGGTGACTGTAGGCCATAATTCACGTGTGCCAGCCAGAGGCGGTCAGAAGTAAAGAATTATATTAGTTTCAACTTCTCAACTTACATTTTGTTTTTGTGTGCAGCTGGTATGATTTGTTTACTTTTTTTGTAAGCACCAATACAACATAACTATGGAGGTAGGTGATTAGATGTTTGCCAGATATATGGATGTTAACGAAAGCAACATATTTTGCACTGGTCATATCTACAGGCAGGTGAATCAGTTCATTTGTCAGAATCCTGTGTGAAGTGGTTGGACTTTCACTTGTTGGGGCCAAGCATTTTCCACTTCATGTCTCAGTCAATCAATTTCAAGGCAGGTTTTAGAGTGCCTGTTTACATACTACATACCCTCAGAGGATTATACAGGTTAGTTTAACTGTGGATGGCATATTTGTGTGATGGTTATGTTTTTCACATGCTAATATGAGGGGGGGTCTTTGGTCTTTTTGCTCTCAACTGTGCCTTCCACAAAGCACTGCCTTCAAGGTACTGCCCCTCAAATCTAGAGTTAGGATGAAGGTTAAGGGGGTTAGGATTAGGTTTACATTAGTGCCTTGCAAACAGTGGAAGGTGCCATTGAGGGCATAAAACTCCATTGAACATATGAGGGTTGCCTGACTACTGTTCTGTAAGAGTGTGGCAGGATTAAACTTAAGTAGCAGTCTTGGAAAGCACTCCAGGGAGGACGTGCTCTTGGTAACATTCAGCTTGGCAGCAACATGGCCTACGTGACTCTCATGCCCTGCCTCGGGAAACCCACTGTGTATGGACTCTGCATTCACCAGCATGCATGAAAAATTTAGTGGTACTAATAAGAATTTATACAACTGTTTCTGGTAAAAAAAAATGGTTAATCTTGCCAAATTGGTAGCAGTGTCAGCAAATGTTAGATGTCCAATGCATTTGTAACAAGTGCCCAAGGGGTGATGGGAAATGGTGTGAAGAAGTGATTAAAAAAGTGATTAAATAAAAGATAGATGAATACAATTTAATGAAAAATAAACCATTTAGTTTCATTGGTTTCACATGATTTTACATGACAGGGTCACTAAAACTAACCTCACTCACATCAGATGACGCGCTCTGTGGCGCAAGCATCTCAGATCGTAGCCTGTGACGATCGACCCCGCGGCCGTGGTGGCAGAGCACCGTGCACTAGGCTACACTCATACTGCATTACACTCCCACACCTTATATAATTCATATATTTAAAGGGGAATTCCGTTCAAAGTTCAACAAGAGCTCTATTGCTCAAGCTACTTGAGATTAGCCAATACTGAAGACGCAAGACATTTTGGTCCAACCATATAGAGTTTCTTGAACAGAGAATAAGCCCTGACAGTTGACCCAATGGGGCAAGTTCAAAACTGTATTTTCAGCATCTAAACATGCACCAAATGTCACCCCAAAAGCTATGCAACATCATCGGACACATTACAACACAGAATTGTATTGTGTATGGCTACAAATGGCTGGATAAGTGGTTAAAACTGTGCTTATGCAAGCAGCCCAATCTTGTTGTTTACAAAACAGTTTTGTAAACACTGCATAAAAACACAATTGTAACCACTTTGTTAGACATTTGTAGTCATAAACACTACAGAGGTGTGTTGTAATGTGTCTGATGATGTGCGAACGAGTGCTGGGCTGGACGTACTGTGGATGTAGAGTGATGATGACGCGAACGAGTCCCTCTCACAAGCAAGCAGGCAAGCAAGCAAGCAGGTTGCTGGAAGGTGTTCTGAAAAATGCGGACCGGACTTTGGGTAAACCAACTGAAAAAAAAACCGGAATGGATGTGCTGGAAAACGAAGCGGACTTTTAATGAGAAACTGGATCAAGAGTCTAGATCGTTTTTTTCTCTTGCATGCCGATCCGATACCGATCCACATTTTTTGCTAATATCGGCGGCCGATCTGATTCAAATAACAGATCGGGACATCCCTAATTTGGCTTCCATCTATGTCTCTGCCAGGAGAAGAGACCAGCCCTGGAGCTACATGTCCTGGAAGACCAGCAGGGATGCCCGGAGACCAAACAACTACCATCAGCCTCAGAGGCCGTCTGTGAATGTGAGTAGACCATCTAACAAGGGCTTCTCCAGCTCTGGTCCTAGCAGGAGACCACCAGTCTACTACCTGTGTGGCCAGGAGGGCTATACCAAACCGTTGTGCCCCAAGAACCTGGCAAAGCTAACCCTGGTGTGCTGTGTGCCCAAGAAAGAACCAGCAGTGGGTGAGACTCACCAGTCCAGGCAGGTTGTGTCGATTGAGGTGAATGGCAGAATGGCTTTGGCTCTCCTTGACACAGGCAGTGACCAGACTCTGATCCAGCCACAGTAGGTCCAGCCCAGCAAGGTGAGCATGACTGAAACTGTGTCTATCCGTTGTGTCCGTGGGGATGAGAAGCACCTAACTACAGCAGATGTCTACATAAAGGCATACTTACCTGTTTACCATAGGAGTGTCAGACAACTTACCTTTTGAGGCCATTCTGGGTCATGACATCCCTGTCTTACTTGACCTGCTGCAGTCCGGTGTGTCCTGTAACGTTGCCATCATGCGTTCCCAAGCCAAAATAACTGAAGATGTCTCTCCTTCTCTTAGTACCCTCCCCTTTTTTGATGCCGACATTGAGCCGTTGCTTGGAAAACAGCACAAGTCGTGCCAACACAGGAGGTGTGAGAAGTTTGCAGGGACACCATTGAAGCCCATGGTGGAGGGTGTTCCAGAGCTTCCTTTGGGTTTTCAGACGCCGGCTTACATCGGGAATAAGCAGAGTGATGGTCCTGGTCTCAGCAAACTATTCCAGCAGGTGAAGTCGAGTGAGGGCCAGGAGGAAGTTGTTCAAGGGAAGTGGTGTGTGCTAAAGCAGGGGGTGCTTTATCGGCATCAGGGGAGCCATGACCAGCTGGTAGTGCCTGAAGAAGTGCGCAAACTGGTGTTGAGCGTGGGTCACAATATACCCTGGGCTGGCCACTTGGGGAAACGGAAGACCAGGGCTCGCATTGGGAAGCACTTCTTCTGGCCCAGAATAAGAGCAGCTGCACGTGCACATGCCGGGTTTTCATCACCACCATCCGGGGGCCACATGACCAACATACTTATTTCCGACACAGAAATGCATTTCCAACACTCTCTGTTAAACACAAAGTGTGTTGTAAAAGAAACAAAGTGCCAACGGCTCACATTTAATGTGGCAAAACAAACAAAAAACAGCCCAGTTAACAACTTAATGAGATACTTGTGATTTTTTTCTGTTGCCGCACAATAGACTGGATATCAACGTCAATCTTTGTGCATCTGCATCAAATGAAAAAGTGTGTCATCAGTGAACCTGTTTCTCTCCTTTGATTTAATGTGCTTCATTGTGGAAAAACTGCTCTCACAAATGTAAGTGATCCCAAACATGCTCATGTAGGACTCCAAAATCTCTGAGGACAGTCTCCAAAACGAAATCCCCCTCTCATTGCACTTTGCTAAAAAAAAAAATGGGAAAAGCGGAAATAGCGGTGTAATAACAGATTTTTTTTAAAATTCAATTGTAATTAATAAATGTTCTATGGGCCGCAGGTGGGCCCCGGGCCGCCAGTTGCCCATCCCTGCTCTAGATGATCCATGCTGACACTGTATAAGACTCTGGTGGTGCTTGTTCTGCTATACTAATGCTTTATCAGAACAAACCACAAGACAATCAACATATTCCATAACTGATGCCCAAAAAGGACACGGAGAATATGTTTCGAGGAGCATGCCAGCACTGAGGAGCCATAGAGAAGCAATGAAGCCACTGAGAGAAGAAGTGAAGCTGCGTGCTGTAGATGGAGGATGATCAGACACATTTTGGGACAGGACAACGGCTGTGATTCGATAGGTACCGCAGAGATGATCTGGATGCCTGAAGAAAAAAGAAGAAAAGAAAGAGAAAAGACCACTTGGAGGCGTGCATGTGAGAAAGGAAGAAAAAAAAAGCAGGATAGAGATTATGTGCGGGAGTCAGGACTGCTGCATTTGAGAGTGAAAAGTGGCCACTGCTTCATGTGCCACAGTGGCCAAGGTGGATAGGTAACAAGAATATTGGGTTAAAGGTTAGCATGGCAATGAGGAAAAACCCCCATTCCACAGGTGGAGCAAGGCCTGATGTTTTACACAGATTTAAAGATGCATGAGTCAGTACATGTAAGCAATCTTATCTGGGTTAGAAAAAGTTAAGACAAGGAAGGCATTCGGGACAGATATGATCACCAATGTATAGATAAAAGACTTTTTGTTTTCTTGGAAATTAGCCTATGGCTGAATGACGCAAATGGTCCCTTGATTTATTGAAATCTCTGTCACATGCTCAGGCATATCTGATGCCACAGGATGCAGCGCTGAGCTGAGGATGCATGGAGGGGATGAAATGGAGAACCACGTGTCTCTTTGTCACACAAAAACGGCCCACATCAGATTTTGCAGACTGCGTGTTTTGTATGCAGTTGCTGTTATTTTGCGTAAGGTCAGGTTGAGGTCAGGGTTAATCCATATCCCCATGCTCCTCAAAACCAGACAAGGCACACCAGCATTGCAGACCACAGTGGGAAAAATAGGCCTGAGAAGGAAGAATGTGATGCTGGGAGACAGACTTCAGCATCCCTGTCTGACAGATGTTTGGGGTTATCTGTTATGTATGCACGGTTAGTTATTTTGGGTCAGTTCAGACTGATAACCCTTATCCTAAGTCAGGGCATCAGGGCACAGACAGCGTTCCTAGAAATCACAACACCATACCCACCTCCTTCCTCCTTGTGTGAGAGGGATCAGATTTTAGTTAGTATCTCAGATAATGGGTGAGCAAAAGTCTTATCATCAGGTCATGCACAGATGATCTGCAGGCTGCATTCTGTATTGTATATCTCAGTGACGCATCATAACTGCACTGACCCCCATTTCCCATCACACTGGATTTGATGGATGTTTGACTTGCATGTGTTGGCGTGCAGATGCCACAGCTGGAACCAGTGTGTGTATGTGTGTGTGTGCGTGTGTGTGTGTGTGTGTGTAATCGGCTGAATAGAGTAAGATCGTTCACAATGGCGTCAGATAGATAGATTAGGCAATGCAACATAGAGAGACCCTGTAAGAGACTGAAGGCTTCTAAATGGATCCAACAATCGATCAATCTTGATGGATTGGGAAAGTTATGGTTAATTCTTCTTAATAGTGAACGTCACAACACTCATATCTGAAATCCCAACAAAGAGAATGTAGCACGGACATCAGACACTAGAAATCTGTTATCACAACTCTAGATGTTATGGCTTCATGTGTTTTGTATGCAGTGGGCATTGTATAGAGAGGCGGTCAGATTGACAAGATCTGCAGGGACGGCACGCGACCCGTTAGTAGTGGCTCTCTTCCCTGCTTTCTCAGGTGTCAGCGATAGACTGCGGTAATCCAAGAATCTACGTTTTTAGCCTCTCCAGACATCAGTTCATCCCATCTCTGATAGTGAGTGCAGGTGTTGTGTATGCAGTATGTATTATTTTGGGTTTAGGTCAAATCAGATAGAGTACCTGCTGACCAATGGTTGACGTAGATAGTACATCACTTCACATTTATTGAAGCAAGTGTCCTTTTTAGCCTCATTCTGAAGATAGTTCTGTGACTGGGTTTACAGATAAAAGGGTCATTGCTGAGAAATGGCATATTTTTGGTTTGGTAGGCTACTTTTAATGCATTTAAATTAAAATGTTAATGTTATTCAAGGCACCATAACAATTTTGTAATTACATGGGAGATCTGTCTTCAGGGTAGTTCAACAGTACAACTTAGCTTAACACATAACTTCCTGATTTTAAGAGATGGAGTGTCAAAGACAGTTTGTTATTCTTATTAACACATTAGTTTTAGCAGAAATGCAACATTGATTCATTCTACTATAGTTCTGCAAGGTAAGCCTATATACTAGTTACTGCAACACCTTTTAACATCAGGCTATTGCTTTGATTACATTGCAGTGCAGAAGCATGCATGAGTAATTAAGCCCAGGGTTAACCTCTCACAAGCTTACTAGGACTAGGACAAATCAATACTTCTGAATAAAACTGAAGAAGCGATTTTCATCAAGCGCAAGGACGTAATTCAGATTAATGGAAGTTAAGCTCAAATCTATAGTCAGGCTGATGCCAGACTCTCAAATCTGACATCTTTGGAATTCACTTTTGATTTCCGAGAGGTGTAACCTGCAGTGCGATTAAACTTGAATTGGTACATGGAACAAATATTTTCAGGGACAGAAAACCTTAAGCTTAACTCAACCTTAACTCAAATCTAAAGAAAAAATACATCTGTGCAATTTAACATTAATGGCAAACTTATGTTGTCATGAAGCCTGTCCCATAAATGGATATGATTGGTTCCTGGTGTTTTTTGATGTTGGTGTGTTACTGTTGGAAATAATAATTATTGTCGTCACCTTTTTACTCTCTGCCTTTTTGTCCTTTCCCTCATCTCCTCTGTCTCTCCCTCCATTTACTTGCTTTCATTCTGAAATTCAAGTTCAAGGAAGCTTTATTATTTCATTTGTGAATGTATACCGTGACATTATTACTAAAGCTATATACAGAAAGACAGAAGACAATATTAGTAGTAATTACAAATCTATAAATGTGTGTGTCTGTGTATCCCTGTCAGGACTGTTTGCTGTGCTGCTGATGGTTTTGGAGTGGACCTGTCCGGGCCTGCCTGCTCCTCTGGGGCCTATCTGTGACCTTCGTGCCCTTGACCACTTTGTCAAGAAGGCACAGGAGGCTGAGGCCGCCATGGTGAGTCACAGATACACGTATAAAGTACACACACATAGATGCATAGATGTCATAAAACATTTAGTATATGCACAACTCTTGAAAAAGGAGAAAGGTAGACCCCTTACATATATCTTATATGGTTGTTTACCATTGAACAGTAAATAACCCGTCACGGTTAGCGTTACTTTTGTTTATGTTGCAACCGTTTATGATTAGTATCATATTAGAATTATTTTTTATTAAAAAATGATCACTACCGTTAGTGTATTTAGATGATATAGTTGTTTATACTATTACTTATGGTAAAGTGTACTATATTTGCTTTGAACAATCGATCCAACTTGTACATCACAACTACCCCTTTGTCTGCCTCCCTTTTCCAGAAAAGCTGTACGGAAGAGTGCAGTATAGCCGAGCCGTTCACTGTTCCCCCACCTAGTCTGGATTATGAGGCTTGGAGAAAGAAAGATGTAAGCATGGACTCCTTTCATTTGTCTGTAGGGAGTGCACTCAATTCTAGATCATTCAACTCAGTTAAATTCCAATTCAGTTTAGTTTGCTCAAAGTTTGAGACATATATTTAAGGATTGAAAGAATTTTATTGCTATGCCACATGCCTGGAAATGTAAGACATGCAGTGAAACTTGTGTCTGTCTGTCAGTCATTAGGCCTGAAGTACATAAACGTGCATATATTCATGTCTTTACACTATGTCTACTATTATATACACTTTGTGTATAGTACACATGTCTATACTATACACTTTTTACTTAAGTACAGATTTTGTCTGTGTCTGTGTGTGTGTGTGTGTGTGTGTGTGTGTGTGTGCCTAGGCACAGCAGCAGGCCATTGAGGTGCAGGCTGGCCTATGGCTTTTGTCTGAGGCTCTGCGTTCACTAAAGTCATCTGTCAAAAACACAGCACTACACTCCCACATAGACAACAACCTGGGCAACATCATCAGCATTGGACAGGTGCTGCGAAGTCTCAGCTTCCCGGTGAGTACAGCAGCTGGGTCCTAGTGTGTGCTAGTTCAGGTCCTCCTAAAAACAGATTAGCCCTGCATTGACTGGTTACAATAAAGTAAGCAATGGCTACTAAATATAGGCCCAATGGATTCCTGTTGTTAGTGATTGTTATTCTGGGAAGATCTGATATCACCAAGTAATTAAGAGTCCGGGATCAATGTCAAACTTGTTGCCCTGGATGAATGGGTTAGGATTAGGGTTAGGGTTAAGGTACATTAGGGCAAACGTTTGACGTTGATCCTGGACTCTTAATTACTTGGTGATATCAGATCTTGCGTTATTCATGTTGTTTTTTGTGTCTGTTGTTGTGGTGTCTGCAATAAATTACAGTATAATTTTATATGCTAGTACATATTGCTTCAGGTCATGCAACTGATTTTACCTTAAATGGGACAGATATGTGATTTGCTCTTTAGTTGTCCGACAGGTTAAATGTCATATTGGGTGGATGGCAGAAATTTCGCAGTATTGCAGTATATGCAAACATAGTCACATGCCCACTCAACCCACCCACACAACTTAGATACTTAGAACAAAGAACTTTGACGGCATTAAAAAGAACTCATACACATGCAGTCAGCACAAACATTCCACAACTACACACTCATGGCTGCACGAATGCAAACCTACACACACACACGGCTGTAAGCACGCACACATAGGAAATTCTTGGAAATTCTGAGGTCCAAAAATGTGGGGAAATGCCGGAGTCCTGATCTGTGTGTCCATGTGTGTGTCTGGCAAAGGAATAAAACTGGGTTCAGTCTGGAGGGCATGTTTATCTGCCGTGTGCCCCTGCTAACCTCAGCACAGTCACACACACACACAGCCACACACTAGCCACACACACACAGCCTGCTTGCAAACATAGTGAAATATGGACAGATATGCATCCATTATCATCACTGGACTTTTATGTAACTTTTATGTTTTTATATGCATTATATGCATTAGGAAGTTATGCTTATTTATTATCAAGAAAAGTAATACAACCCTAAGGTAGGCTTTCTCTATACAAAAACTAATAGAGTAGGTCTAGGTGACAGAACATAATGCATTTCTAGAACAAAAACTCCCAACACATTTTAACCTGGAGCAATGTTGCAAATTTGCCATCATGCTATGATACTAGTATATGTTGCTACTAATACTTTGTGTTCAGTCAGCTTGCATGTATGTAAAATTATAACAACAATTATTATTTCATTACCCCGTAATTTCCCAGTTTATACATTGATTTTGCAAAACTTCTTCTGCTATGAGGTTAAAACAGGCTAGCAGTTAATATGGTGTTAATATTTTTTTTTTTTACTTGCATAAAACACCGTCCTGCGGCTTATACACAATGCGGCTTATATACAGGAAATTACTGTAGTTGTATTGGATTAATGCAGTATATTATTGCAGCAGGCACTGCTGCACATTGGAACCTTCCTTCTTTGAAAGGGATCTGGCCCTGACCATCAGTTTTCCATTGATCTCCCTACAGGAGTACACTCCGCCAGGGGCCGGCTCAGTCACCATGGATACGTGGCACGTGTCCTCGGCTTCGGCTCTCTTTCAGGTCCACTTCCACTTCTTGCGAGGGAAGGTCCGTCTCCTAATTTCCCACGCGCCCGTCTGCCAACCAGCCGTCAGATGATTGGGTGCTAGAAGGGCCATGGGGCCCCGTGACTGGAGTGGCCCCGTGGCGGTCGAAAGGGGGTGGTACGCGGGACCAAGGAGGCAGCTGATGGGCAAGGACTCAGGGAGCTTTTGTCTGCTCAGAGTTGTGGACAGACTTTTTTTGTATGCATGCATGGGACATGGCATAAGCTTCTCTAAGTGGTGTAACGAAGGGGACACTAAGAGATGAAGGAAATGAAATGAAGAGATGAAGGAGATGACTCAAGCACTTTTGGGGTTTTAGCCTGGAAAAGGGAATGCTGGAATCCTGCCTCTTTCAGCAGAAACATAATATGTTACAGTTCTTCACATTTCAAACTTGTGTGTGCTTTTTTTGCTTATGGGCAAATGTGATCATTTGACAGGCCCAACTGCCATTGGTTGACTCAACTCTTTGCTACAGCAACATATGCACTGGAATCCACTAGGGGTGTAACAATGCAGTCAATGCACAATTTGGTTTAATGAAGCAGTTATTAAGCGTTTCTGCCAATAATCCTCCATTTAGAATTGCGGAGTCGATGGAGAGAGCCACTAACAAAATGTATCGACAGTTGAATGCGTTGAGAAGGCACAAATCGCGTTGTAATTCAAACAGTGAGCTCCAGCTAAGTCACGTGACCTAGCTTGCTTGCTAACCAAAAAAACGGGGGGGTGGACGCTCGTTCTGATCTTGCAAGGGCGATATCTGCAGGCACAACAAGCTCGCGAAGGGGCTCATTTTACTCTGGATCATGTCATTTATCAATTCCTAGGAGTTCTAGGCAATGTATATAAAGGTGCAATGAAAAGGCAACGTCAACATTTTACCAAAATGTTGCAATTGGGGGTTTTAACTATTGTTTTATTTATACAGATGTATATTTCTAGTAATCAAAAATATAGAAAGGGTTTAATATGCTATGCCTTTCTCTTGTAGTCTACACTGTACTTGCTGCTACGCACCTTGTGTGTGTGTGTGTGTGTGTGTGTGTGAGAGAGAGAGAGAGTGGAACGTTAAGTGTGTGTGATCTCGCTGAACGAGCTCTACAGTGACGACAGACATTGGAAAGACTTTGGGGGGTCACATGGGGTGAAGGAGGAAAAAAGAGAATGCATGAGAGCGAGAGAGGGAGTGATAGATACAAAGACAATGTGTGTGGGAAGCAAGGATTTAAATGAGTGCACGTGTGTGAGAAAGCGACAGAGTGACAGAGGTGGAGAGAAAGATAGAGGGAGATGGCAAGCATAGAGGGTCTACGTGAGAATAGCTTAACCTCTATGTTAGTTATCACTTGCCTCGGGCTGCCTGAAACATGCAGGGAAGCGACTATGACACTGCTCAGAGCAGATAACACCAACGCCAGAAAAAATACTGATTGCCTTCAGCCATGCACAGCTCCAGAGAGAAATATTACAGCAGTCTTGGCTTTTGTTTCACAGAAATAAGTACAATTTTAATGAATTTTGACATTTCCTATTTCTGAGATTAGACTGTTGTAGGAGGCAGGCCTTGGAGTCCTTATATTTTACTTGCCTTCATTAAATGTTGGGAAAACAATTATGCTAAATTAATACCGTGCAAAAAATGCAATTACAAGTACACAAACAAATAAGTTCTCAACGAAAACAAGTGGTAAGACACCCTGTCCCCCTCTCTCAGAGCCTGATAAATGTTGAAGTATTGTTGTCATTAATGTTGTTTATATGAGGATGAACATGTTTTGTCTTTTATTTGTGCTTTGTGTGAAAACGGTTTAGTTTGTACTGTTGATTTTCTGTTGTTTATGTTATTGTGTTTTTTGTTTTCTTCCTTGTTATTATTGTTTTTTTTTTTTTCAAGTGCCTGTAAGTCACCCAGCAGATGTTTGGGAGGGAAGTTTGTAAATGTCATTTCCTAGTTGTGGTGTTGTTTGCTCCCTAAATCACCGTGCCATTTGAGTATTTAAAGAGAAAATGTTATTCTTAGATAAAAAAAAGATTCCTGAAAACAAGCAGAGAGGAAACTTTGTGTTTGTGATAAGTGTTCCTCGCTCCTCTGTGTTATTCTGGGGCCGTTTTTATAAAGGTTGTGAGAAAACTCTGTTCGGGGTCAGTCGCAAAGCACCTGCTCCAGAGTAACTCTGGAGTCTCGGAAGATTCAACATAATCCAGAGCAGACGGTAAAAACTCAACAGTAAACCTTTACCATACGCTTTTACAGAATCTCGTGGGTACTGTTACATTTACAAAACCAAATAAAACAATAGAAGGGGTATTAGTATTAATTAAGTATTAATTTTTAGAGTTTTAAAAATGTTTTTAGATTGTTTAGAGGTATTTATAAGTAGGTCGTTCGACATTGTTACTAGAGATTTCAACGTCATTTCTGGCCGCCAGGCTTTACCGTTTAGTCCTCACTAGAGCAGATCCACTGCTGGACGTTTCCAGAAACTGTTTGCAGGAACACTAGTTCACATTGCCACCGTCTGGACAAAGCAAAAGCCTACAAGTAAGTTGTGGTGAGTTCTCTGAATTCTGCCTGGTGTGCATGCGTTATAGAATTAAAGGGAACTAGGCAAGTTTTTTTGAAGTATAAGTTTGAAGTATAAAACCACTTAATGAATCCATGGAGGGGCATCATTTATAAATGCTGCATTCCAGAAATGTGGGATGTTGGACATATCCCACTTCAAGCCTACGAGGTCCAACCTCAAAGCATTCTTGGCATCCGTTTCCCAAAAGCATAGTTGCTACCTGTGTTGCAACTTAGTTAGTTGGCAATGGGAAATTGCATTGCAACCAACATAGTTGATGACTTAGTTAGCAGCCATGCTTTTGGGAAACAGACGCCAAGTAAGCAAAGTTGAACGTAAACAACAACAACAACAACAACAACAAAAATATGGCTGGCGATAGCGATAGGGTATTGTTTGCCTGGTTTACCAGGTTCGACTTTGACGATCAGCAATATCTGCATCAGCTTGCCCAGTTTGATAACCGTTTTGCCTACCACAAACATCATGGAGAGATAATATAGCAACATATGATTGCTCTTACAGAACATATTGCGTGAAATTACATTAATTACAGTAAGTTAACTAAATACTGATGAGAATAGTTTATAGTCTTTTAGTTTGTGTTTTATTTTCACAAGTTTCTGTCTGTGGGAGCTGCCATTGTTGTGTGATTTCATTCTACTGCATCCCTGTAAAGTTGGGGTACATCAATTTACCCCCACCTCACAACTAGACTCTCCCACTTCAAGTGGCGTTCAAGTGCATTTTTCATAGTTGGAGGTCTGAAACCTCCTACATGTACCTCCAAGTTTTCTGAAATGCAGCACTAGCTGCTGTGTCAGCTCATCTATCACTGTCACAGTCTCCAGATCATCAGAAGAACCAAATTTATATTTTGCAGAATAAAGCCAAAACATAACCCAACTTATACAACAATATCACACGTATATGCTGCATATAAAATATGATTAACTTAACATAAAAGGGGGGTAGTCACACACCAAAGTCTTGCTCAACACCCTTTTGAAAATATAATTTTACAAAATTCAAACATTTTTCCACAGACCTATAATTTAAACAATTTAGAATGGTTGAGCATATGCATATAGCCTAATGCTGAATGTAAACAAACATGTCAAGTCAAGTGATGATTCATTTGCACTTGCATTTGTTGCACTTGCAACATAACTGCTCAAGTCCAAACAAGCTTGATATATCTAGACCATCTGATTTAAACCTTGATCCCATCCATGTCCATGTTGATTTAAATAAAATAAAATAAAAAAAAATGTCCTACTATACAAAAAATGACAGTCATCACGTGAAGTAGACCTAGTGGTCTACAGCTTGGCCTGTTCACAGCTGCTGGCGTATGGATGTTGGCACACAGGGATAAGAATGGAGCAAGCAATGTTGTAGCCATTCTTTCTGAAAAATGTCCCTTATCACTGAGGGTCTGGGTAGAAAACTTTAATATGGATTGCCGAATTATTACGCGTGCGCGTGAGGGGCTCGCCAGATTCATCTGGGTCATCGGGCTCCAGGTCGTCAACCAGCTCGACGGTGGAGGTATTTGCGGCAAGCTGTAGCGCCCCCTGACTACTCGCTTGAAGCTGCAGCGCAATGTTTATGGCACGGTTAATAGCAAGTCCGAGTCCGTGAATACAGATCTCCCGGTGGCCGCCAGTGCCTCCGCCGTCCAGCAGCTTCTGGCACCGGGCGAGCTGTGCTTTGAAGTCTGTCTTCATGTTTACATACACGTCGTTGCGCCGCTTAGGCAGCTTCCGAGGCAGTCGTTTGCGGAGGGTATACTCAACGGGGTCCATCTCCACTACCATGGAGCCTTCGGAGGAAAGGCCGGCGGGGTTCTGTGGTACAGGAGCAGGGCTGCGAGGCTCTGCCATCGTCTGCAATCATACAGTAGGCACGCGCGCAGGTATGGGGAAGAATAAAATAAAAATAAAAAACAGAATTAACGACTTGTCATGCACGAAACATGTCATCTGCGCAAAGCCTACCACGACACTGGACATTTTTACATCTGCCTACATTTGGCCGTGTTCATAATAAATGGCATTAGACCAAAATAAGAGAAATGGACGGTGAAGCCAGACTGCACACTCTCTCAACCAGTAACATTAACGTTACAGCAAGGAGACCGCTCTAACAGTGACGGAATTCGCCTTTTTTAAATTCATATAAATATCATATATAGATATACATATATAACGCAATAACTATTATGCTTAAAGTGAGTTTACCTGATCAAAATATGCTTAAAATGTTATCCAGCGGTGTAGCAACAACCCCAAAGGATTCGCTTGTAACGGTGGATGGCTATGTTGGCCCACGAGACCTTGCGTTAACACAAGGGACAACTGCGCCCAACACACTCCTTGCTGGCTAAAGAAAAGACCGCACAAGACGTGCTTCTCGACAGCAATTACATAAATATACACAAACTCTTGTTGGAAAGGAAAATAAGGCTACAAACATGCATTAGGGGTGCAGCCACACGACTTGCTTCGGTTTGACGAATACTGCGCCAGTCAGGGACGGCAGGAATTGACGTTGGCAACATGTGTGACTATCTCTTGATTCAGTAGCGCCACCAAGAGGAGTGGATGGAAAAACAGAAACACTCTTGTATTAGATACTCATTGTAAGCCAGTACTCAGTAAATTAATTACTTTCTTTGCATTACAGTCATATTTCATATTGCAGTCTCTTATTTCAAGGTCAAAAAGACAGATTTATTGGCCAGAGTGGATTCAATTTGCTACTGCTTGAGTATGTTTAGAGTTCTAGGTTAACATACTTCTCTTTTGTGTTTTCTCCTTTCAATCACCATCTCCAGTTTGTAATGCAGTGAAACGTGATGGTGTTGGGGGTGGAATAATGTCATAATAATGTGGTGTAATAGTAGTAAGTAATAATAATAATAATAATAATAATAATAATAATGTAATAATGTGGTGTAATAAGGGTTTGTGTGTGATCTCCATACACTGCTACAGCACACAAGATGTCCTCATCTGATTACCAGTAAAATTGTATATTCAAAGTCCACTTGCAAGCAGAGTCAAGAAATGGATTTCATTATTGTGTTTTAATCAAGATAATTATTTATTGTTTTTTTTTTCTTTTCTTCATTCAAACAAAGAGTCAAAAAAGCAAAAACAAAGCGTAGCAAACCTGGAAGCCTTACATTCCTCTACAGAAGGCCAAGAGCTACCACTGCATCTGGTCTTTCTTTCGCTCTTTGCATCTTTAAGTGAGTGACCCGAGAGTCTATAGTATATGCGCCCAATACTGTCCCCAGAGTATTCATTAATAATAATTAAAAACAACAAGCTCAGTGTGCTTAAGTCTATACCTGTAATGTGTAACATAGGTTACTATCAGACTACAGTTTTAATAGTAGAGACAATACTAAGTTAGTTGCAGAGTATGGCCGACATCAGGGCCAGATCTGGCGCGGACTCTTCGCTGCTTCCTGGAGCCTACTGGGCATTTACAAACTTTGCATGAAAGCAAAACAGGCAGTGTAGTAATAAATAGAGCAGCAGTGTATCAGTTTGGTCCTCGCTGCTGCTGCTGTCCTACATAAATACCAAACATAATTTCCCAACCGTTCCAGAACGCAAAAAATAAAATAAAACAAAAACATGGATATTATGATGCAGATGCATAACGCATTTCATGACTACATTGCTTTCCCACCTGCCAATACTCCTCCGATGCAGTAATCCATCCTTCATAGCAAATAACACAAAATTAAAAAACATGACTGTTAAAGGTATTCACGGTATTGTGACTTAGGCAAAAGAGAAAGACTGTACGTAGAAAGGTGCACAATCTGAGTAGGGTGTGGCTTTACAAACATTGCATATGTAGAAAACCTGATGAGAGCGGAGTTGCTGAGTTTTGGTGTCAGGGGTGGTGTGTGTATTGGCGTGCTAAGGACGCACACGTTGTAGTGCTCTAAAGTGGACCTTGACATATTTTGACAGCATTGCAAAAACCGGTTACTTGTTACAAACTGAGATCCAATTGAACAAACGGTGTATTTACTGTAAGTGCCTGTATTCTGAGAAGAGAAGAGTGTAAAAAGTGTAGAAAAATCTAGACTTGGAGAAATGACACTGTCTAGCTCTTTGGCTTGGACGTGGGATTCCATAGACCTGCTATTGTCTCAATGCATTTCCTGAGTGACTCAACAGGAATTATGGGGAGAAAATATGTGGCTATGGAGAGAGTGGAAGGCTGGGAAGTAGTGTGGAAGTCAGGATTGGAGTGAGCTTTTGGAAGGGGGAGGGTTGGTATCTAATACTGCCCTCTGATTGGAGAGGAGTGCTGCCACTGGCACGCATTGGGCCAATGGGGCGGCGCTTAGGTCATAAGGAGGCGGTGCACCTGCTGCAGCTGCTGCTGTGACAAGATAAGGCTGTGGGAGCGCTCTTGGCCACGAGCGCACGGGATCAACACCTTCCCCACCAGCACTGTGCCACTCTTACTCTCTTCTTTCGCCTGGAGGGAGAGAGAGAGAGAGAGAGAGAGAGAGAGAGAGAGAGAGAGAGAGAGAGAGATGCAAGGGAAGGAAGAAAGAAAGAAAGAAAGAAAGAAAGAAAGAAAGAAAGAAAGAGATGTTAAGTGTTAAGAAGGTAAAAACAGGATGTCAATCATTAAAGCCAATCATTTACCCTCACCCCTGCTATGGGGGTGAGGGTAAAGTGTGTGTGTGTGTGTGTGTGTGTGTGTGTGTGTGTGTGTGTGTGTGTGTGTGCTGAGAGTTTCATTACTCACCTTGACGAAAGGAGAAGAGGGGAACGTGGCAAAGTCAGAGGGCACACGAGCTCCTGGTTGCTGGGATACAACATGCTCCGCTACCTCACCCTGAGAGGAGGGAGGGGGGGAGGGGGAGACGGAGAGAGGGAAATATGAATGCATATAAATGCACGCTTCCATCCATACATTATAATCTGGCAGATTTTCAAATTCCTTGATTAATTCCTTTTTAGTACTGTTCTCTCTCTGTGTGTGTGTGTGTGTGTCTGTACATCTGTTAATGGGTCTCTGTGTGTTTGCATTCTATTTGTCAGTGAGTATTTGCAGTGGGTCTCACCTTGAGTTTGTCCAGAGCGTCGCTGAGGGACTGCAGCCGAGCCGTCTGCTCCAACAACTGGGCACTGGGACTGACTGTGACGCACAAATACAAACCAGGAAAACACATAAAGACAACTTCTATGCAAACTTTCCTCCATCATCCCAAGTACAACATAGATCCCAAGCACAGAACCACACACACACACACACACACACACACACACACACACACACACACACACACACACACACACACACACACACAGTGACTGTCAGTGTAATTCCGAGCAAGAGCAAGGGCATCACATAGAGATATCTGCACACACACACACACACACACACACACACACACGCGTGTATGTAAGTGGCTCCCACCTGATGTTTTGCCGGTGATGTCCACCACCTTGACCGCGGCGCTCATCTTGAGCAGGTTGCTGAGCAGCAGGTCTGTCTTGCGGTAGAGGGAGCCGGAGGTGGCGTCTGGGGGCACGCCCTCCTTGGGGACTCCCGCCATCTTGGGTACGTTGAGTGGCGGCAGCGAGGCCAGCTGAGCGCGCATCTTCTCCGCCTGCGAACAAACACAAAGAACAAAGAGTCAGACTGATGCATAACAGGGCAGCAGGCACACATGCAACAATGTGTTTAACTTTAAACATGTTTTTTTCTGGTGCATCCAAATAAGTTGGTTCTGGCTAAGGCATGTCAGGTAATCCTTGAAACTGTATAAATGTGTATTTTGAAATGGCTGTGTGTGTGTGTGTGTGTGTGTGTGTGTGTGTGTGTGTGTATTTGTGTTTTCAAATGATTCCAAAAGGTGTGTGTGTGTGAGTGTAGCGTTGTGTCTAATTTTCATAAAACTACTCCATTGGTGTGTGTGCACTCCAGTAGTGTGTGTTGTGTTCTGACCTTGAGGCGGTTGTTGTCGTTCTTGAGGTGTTTGATGGCGAGTCTCTGGGCATCAATCTGTTGCCTGAGGAGAGGGCTGTCCACCACCTGCAGCGCCCCTGCGCCTGCAACCATACTGGCAGCAACACCACCTAGACACACACACACACACACACACACACACAGTTTAGCTTTAGTGCCAAAAAAAAACTCTTGAAGATTCCCTTTGAAATCCCACCTTAACTGTATGTTCACACCAAGAGCTACTAAAGCTGTAAAATCGCCGGAAGTCATTCACTTTCTATGGGTAAGAGCGACAAAAGCGACAAAAGCTACCAGCTGTAAAACGTTAGTCTTATACAGCTATACAGTAATGCCTATGACGGGTTTCAGCTGTAAAATCTAAATGCCGTGCTGTTAATGGAATGACAACAGGCATGTCATGAGCAATAGAGCAATTTGGGCGAACACAGACAATTTAGCAGTTGCTTTTTATGAGCTACAAAAGCGATTTTGTAGGAGGAGGGAGGGCCAAATGACAGTTGAGTTTGATACATTTTTTGACATATTGTCATTCAATAATTTCGATGAGGACGTTCAAAACGTTTGGGTGGCGTTTTCCCCGTATTGTTTGTTCCATAGGTGACTAACAATTTTTGTTTTGTGTGTGTGTTAGTACATTAAAGTAAATGTTTGTAATCGGGGTGTGTGAGGGGGATTTTAAGCTATACAGTAAAAAGTGCTCCAGGAAAACATCCTAGAGCCTACTTTTAAAGTAAACTGCAATGGCTTTGTGCTATTTGACATCATTTGTAGGCTTTGTTCTAATTCGCCCATGATTTATTGGCTATTTTTAAATGTAGGATTTCCATATGAAAGAGGGCAGAACCATGCCTCATGTTCATGATAGCTCTTTGACCATGCACAACCTCTCTTAATTCATCAAAGCCAATGTAAAAGTGGTTTTCTATTCTATGTCTCCTTTAAAGTAAAGACACACAAAAAAACTTTCATAAAAATCCAGGCGATCCAGGAGATGAATTGCAGTACTGGGGTGTGTGTGGCACGGCACTCACTGGATGCGGTTCCTGTGACGATGGAAGCAATGCCGGACGCAGGGGGAGTGCGAAGTCCCTCGATGGTCATGCGTGACTGGTTGCCCAGACGCTGCTTCAACTCTGCCTTCTCCGACTCCAGCTGGTCGATGTCAGCCTGGAGGGCGTCCATTGTCTCCTCAAACTCCCTGAGAATGAACACACACACACACACACACACACACACAAATTAGCATGCGCAGTACAATGCTACATGCATTTAATAAGTATTATTTCTCTCCAAAACTATGTGGTCAGTCATCTTTTTATCCTCATTTTTTCTGCTGTAAATCATCATTCATTCACTCACTCAATCAATCATTTCATTCAGTTACATCTTATTGGCTGTATAATTTCATTGTGTCTATGTACTGTGTGTGTGTGTGTGTGTGTGTGTGTGTGTGTGTGTGTGTGTGTGTGTATGCTCCGTACTTCTCCTTCTTCTTGAGTACGGTGAGGGTCTCGTCCAGACGGGTCTGGATCTTCTCCACGCGCTCATCGGCATCTTTTGTGGACGTGTCCAGCTTCTTCTCCAGCAGACTCAGGCGCACACTGGCTTCGCTAAGCTCCTCACCCTGAGGGACAGAGGGAGAGAGAGAGAGAGAGAGAGAGAGAGAGAGAGAGAGAGAGAGAGAGAGAGAGAGAGAGAGAGAGAGAGAGAGAGAGAGACAGAGAAAGAGAGTGAGAAAGAGAGAAAAAAGAGACAGAGAGCCAATATTAAAGGAGAGGGTTGGAGTGAGTTCAAGCATAGCCCTGTTGAAAGACCTTGCTAAATGCGCTAGTTAGCGAGTAGAACAAAATAATTTGGTACAGCACAGACCCAACGTGAACGCAGAAGCGAACAAGCACTTTACACTGAATCAATGGGACCTGACTGTTGGAAACTGAAAGTAAGATCTGAGGTTACATTGACTCAATGTAAAGTGTTTCGCGTTCGCGTTAGGTCTGTGCTGTTCGAAAATCTTTCATTTCATGCGAAATATATTGCTGTTAGAAGGCTCGTGCAGCAGGGCTATGCTTAAACTTACTCCAGTATATTGCTTTAACTTTATTATCAACGTACATTTGGGCACATTAATTGTGCAATGCTTGTCTGTACCATATGCGAGACTATACCTTGATCTTGAGACTCTTCTTAAGCTCCTTGATGACGGTCTCTCTGTCCTCCAGCTTGAGTCCAAGACCCTCTGCATCAGTGAGCTCAGCTCGGAGTGCAGATGCACGGACCTCCACAGGGGGCGTCTAGACACACACACACACACACACACACACACACACACACACACACACACACACACACGGTCACATGCTAATGCTAACATGCCTATTCATAAACATCACATGAAGCTAGCCTGACTGCTCCCTCAGGGTTAATCTGCTTGTTCACTGGTGTCTGGACAGTCACAGCCACACAGACAGCCAGACTACATGCAGCTTTTTCTCCATTCATAAACATAAATCATACCACTGCTAATGTTAATTGCTAATGTTCCATTTAATAAATACAAATGAATATTAATCATATATATTATTTTTGTAATCAAACAACATGCCAGCTGAGATTCCATGGGTTTGCACATACAGTAACATGTGTGGAGTTACACATTCCCCCCCTCTCTGTATGAATATGTCCATGTGTGTATCTGCTGTGCTGGGACTCACCGGGCGCTGGGGCTTGTCGGAGTCGTATTCTCCCTCCTGCATGGCGGTGGCCATCTTGTTCATGGTGGCGATGACAGCGCTGCAGGACTGGCGCAGGCACTCGTGGGCATTCAGGCCGTGGGCACCATACACCTACAGTACATACACAAACGCTACATATTAGACATGGGCATACAGTACACACAACATCCAAGGAAAAGCGTGACAAGCCTGAGTGTGTGTGTGTGTGTGTGTGTGTGTGTGTGTGTGTGTGTGTGTGTGTGTGTGTGTGTGTGTTTCTGTACCTGTTCAACTGCTTTGAAAGCTTCATCCTCCAGTTTGACCGCAGGCAGGCCCTCCTGTTCGGCGAGTGGCGCCACCATCTGGGCACCGGACGCCGCTACTTCCTGCAGCACGGCCACCACCCGCGTCAGGTTCTTCCTGCACTCGGCCAGCGTCTCCGACACCTGAGCAAACACACACACGCACGCACACGCACGCACACACACACACACACACACGCACACGCACACGCACACGCACACACACACAGACACACACAGACGCACACACAGACCAATTTTAAAGGATGAAGAATTTTACAAAGCTCGTCTATCCCCCTACAGCCCCAACAAAATGTTAACATTATTAGAAAAGAAAAAACAAAAAAACAAACAAAAAAAAAACAAAACACTTTGGGCACACAGGTGTGGCACGCTACGCTACCTGTTGTGGGAAGGCCAGTGCGGCGGGTATGCCAGGTGCGTCCGTGCCAGGCATCCTCCTGCGGATCTTCTTGCAGAACTGCCGGATGTCGCCGCAGGACGTGTCCAGATCTTTGAGCAGGACGGTGAGATCCGCCTTCTCCTGGCCGGCCTGAAGGAAGGCACGCAGCCGGCCCACCTCCGCTCCCATGCAGTCCAGAGCACTCTGGGTGAACTAAGGTCAGAGGACAACATGGGTTTGATGGTAAACAAACAAACAAACTAGAAGCACTCAGAGAGTGCAAACCTCCGCCAAGGCCCCGGATCGTGATCCGGATCACCAGCAAAATATAATCACTTGTTCCCTGTGCCATTTCCAACAACTCAACAAAATTTCATCAAAATCTGTTCACAACTTTTTGACTTATCCTGCTGACAAACAAACAAACAGACAAAACAACGCGACCGAAAATATAACCTCCATGACGGAGGTAACAAACAAACATCTACATCCCAACAATCTAAAGTACATCACTACCATCAGGTCCCTACATACAGACTGTCCAAGCAAACCACTACTAAGTCCATACTTTATGTTTTAAAGAGCACTCTCATCAATAAAACTTATCTGAGAGCAAGTAGTCTCTGATACAGAACAAGTATGCAGTCATCTGTGATGAATCACATTGAAAATGCCAAAGCAATGCATCAAAAAGTAAAAGCAAATTGATATGGTTTTGATCGCACATGAGGGACGCCATTCTCGCATGATGTGAGCACATCTCACCGACCGATATTGAGTGTGTGTTACCTTGATGTGATCGGCCAGTTGGGTTGTGCAGTCCTCGGGCTGATCGGCCAGGTGGATGCTGTACAGTTGCTGGAAAGGGAAACGGGACATGTTAATCAGACACTGCTCTCACTGGGCCATTGTTGTCACATAAACCAAATACAACAAGCTACGCCAGCACCTTCCAATGCCCAAATGTGCAGTGTTGAGCAGGAGAATAGAGCTGCAGTATAGGATGGCAGAGTAGAGCAGTGGAATAGAGCA
>JAODXP020000028.1:23590387-23615387 GCA_027497455.2 Sardinella longiceps | reverse complement strand
GAAAAGACATATCCAACCACACACACATGCAAAGACACACGCACACACGCACACACGCACTCACTCACGCACTCACACACGCACTCACTCACACACGCACGCACTCACACACACGCACTCACACACACGCACTCACACACACGCACTCTGTAATAGAACATGCTGTCCATCACCCAGGTGTGTTAATTACAACTCACATCATTGAGAAAAAGACACGTTAAGTAATTTAGGAGAGCACACAGTGAGATTGGTGACGTGGCGACTGTTTTTAAATAGTGTCTTCCCGTGTGTACACTGCAGATCCCAAGTCAGTTTTACTCATGCAGATGGACTACATTACCCTACCTGCTTAGACAAAAGGGGCTCCCCCTGGAGGTGTTGAGATAGCAATCAGTCATGATTAGGCCAGGGGCCAACAAAAGCTGTGATCTAAGTAAGTGAGTGTGTGTGAGTGTGTCTGTATGTGTGTGTGTAAAGACATGCGTGCAAAACTTGCACATAAACATAGTTGTGTGTTATGTCTTTGCTATGTGTGTGTGTGTGTGTGTGTGTGTGTGTGTGTGTGTGTCTGTATGTATGTGTGTGTGTAAAGACGTGTGCAAAACTTGCACATAAACATAGTTGTGTGTTATGTCTTTGCTTTGTTTGTGTGTGTGTGTGTGTATGTGTGTGTTTGTGTGTGTGTATGTGTGTGTGTGTGTGTGTGTGTCTTAGACTATTGGACGAACCTTGCTGGATGTCGCAGGTGGGGCTCCAGAAGAAGCAGGTGTGCCACCGGGAGTTGGAACCACCGGAGCTCCCAGTGCAGTCTGGGAAGGCGTGGCGGGCTCGTTCTCCATTATAGCTGAAGACCTCCGCGCTGCCTGGGACTGAGCTGGAGTCTGAGAGAGAGAGAGAGATGGAGACAGAGACAGAGAAAGAAAAAAGAGAGAAAAAGAGAGAAGGAGGAAAGAGAGAGATGGAGACAGAGACAGAGAGAGAGAGATGGAGACAGAGACAGAGAGAGAAAAAGACAGAAGGAGGAAAGAAATAAAGGGAAAACAAACAAAGCTATGAGTCTTTCTACTTGGATGGATAATTGCTCATGGTTAATGAATGTGACCAGTCTTGGTTTATGTTCTGCAAGCTCTCCTCACTAGAGATTGTGCAGCCCAGTTTTAACCCGAGGTATCCCCAATCTTGTCAAGTTGACAAACCTTTACACCAGCAGTGCCAAAATAGCATACTATGGCATTCATCCACCACGTGTGATAGACTCAACACTGATGAGACACTTTCCCTTTAACACCACTGTGAGTCCTGGGAAGGGAGCATTACACAGTTTCCTTTAACTGTTAAAGGGTACGTCATGAAATGTCCAAAGTGAATAGAGCAGTAGACTGTTTAACACTCGGTGTAGATGCTCCCCTCAGGACAGTTTTGGTATGCTCTTGTGCACTGAAGAGAAGCCCATTTAGGGAGGGGAGGGGAAGCAGGGGGGGGATTGGGACATACCATTATGAGGGAGGGGAGGGAGCTGGCTGATGTGAGGCGGCCTGGTGTGGACCACTGTCATTTTATGGAAGACATTGTTTGTTAGTTCTCAGTATGTGTATTTATACTGTAAAAAACTACATACGTTTTATAAACTTCTACTGTTATAATGTTATAATATGCCAACTTAAAAGCAAAACTGTCGTGTAGTAATGATGCAATTCTTTATGGTTAACTTAAGTGCTACAAAGAAATGCATGCATGCGTTGATGGGAAGGGGGGGGGGGGGGGGGGGGTGGTCGCCCATGCTACATTTCCCAGCCTGCATAGCGGCCACACAATCGCTCACCTTGGTGTGCCGGACCGCTGACTGAGGGATGATGGGAAGGATTTTTGTTTGTTTTTTTGTTTTTCGGAAAGGAAAGGTGGAGATCACACAGGAAAACAGACATACAGGTAGATAGATAGACAGGTATTTAGGTAAGAGACAGACAGAGAGACAGGAGAAAGACAGACAGACAGGATTTCCACTCCCAGCAGGAGCGGAGGGAGAGATACAAAGGCACACAGAAAGGGTTAGTAGTCTTGGAAAATGGATAGGAAAAGCTGGGCACTCCTAACCCCATAGGGAAAGGGAATAACAACTATTAGGGACAGGATAGGTAACAAGAGACCCAACATTCCTGGAGATTCCTTACTAGATTCATTTCATTTTTTTTTTTTTTTCCCCTGTATTGAACAGTGACAGGATGAGCAATATTTCAGTTTATTTTTCAGAAGCTTCACATTGAGGTGAAAAAAAGACTTTAAAGTCATAAGGCTTTAAAAGAATACACACAAACACACACAAATCCACAATAAATCTGAAGAACTGAGGTAAAAAAAATAAAAAAAAATGTCACCAATAGAGAAAGTGAGATACTATGTAGCATCCAATGGAGCAAGCTTAACAAAAGTGATGAAATATGAAGAAATCAAGACCCACTAGAACATAAAAAGACAAAAAAAGACAAAACAAAAACAAAAGAAAAAACAGTAACACATACACAATCACCAATATGAACCAAAAATCGTGGAGCAACCATTCTTATCTGACCAAAATGAAAGTGGATTTTAAAGGGGAAAACAAAAGCGAGAAGAGAGAGTGTGCATGAAATAGCTTAGCCAAGTGCAAACACACAGAGACCGGTACCTTCCTAAACGATGAGGCCTTTTGTCCGCATTGGCGAGAGAAAATTAACCAAGACACACAGAAACACAACACACATGTTAAGCTACACATCATGATGGTCATAATTCTAGTCACGGTTGCTCAGTTGCCATTGGGTTAGTGGGTCAAATAAAAAATAAAACAAGCATGTTTACCTGCTTCCCGACTTTCGGCGTCTCTGGTTCTGTAAAATACAAAAGACAGAAAAAAATAATAATGACACCCTCCGTAGAAAAAACATACCCCAGGACAGCTGCCAATGGCATTCTATTTTTCTATTTTCTATTCTATCTTTACATTTAGGGATGATATTCCCAGTCATGTCCAGAGCAGTTACGTTACCAAAAGTAAATGATAAAGCACCTAATAATCCGTCACTCAACCCTAAGCCTTTAGCAAAGGAAAAAAAAATAAAG
This sequence comes from Sardinella longiceps, assembly GCA_027497455.2. NCBI lineage: Eukaryota > Metazoa > Chordata > Actinopteri > Clupeiformes > Clupeidae > Sardinella > Sardinella longiceps. Next base: position 23,612,288 of record JAODXP020000028.1, on the reverse strand, counting down.
CTCAGCTATTAGAACTTTTACCCATGGTTGCAGGGATGTATGAACTGATTGGGCGAAGGTTCTTACCTTTCTTGAGCACCTTGGCAATGCCAGAGTCAGGGGTGTCTGGGGATGTGGCAGAACTTCCACCCTCATCCAACATTTGGATCTGAGCGAGGGGGGGGGGGGCAGAAATGAAAACTACTTTTAACACTTTTTCACTATTCACAATAATTGCACTTCAAACATAAATCGTAGATATTTTATATGTAATGCAAGAAGAGTAGTCTGGACTGTCCTTCATGCACACACTGACAAACATGCCCATGCTGTGTGTTTACCTGGGACTGGCGCACAAAGATGCCATGGTTCTCTTCGCAGGTGAAGTAGCGTTTGCCCTGCACGGTGCCGTCATTCTTGCCCTTGGCCTCATCCAGGATGACGCCCACCCACTTGCCCGTGGCGAAGAGAGTGGCGCCGACGTATGCCACTGTGCCTCGCTCGCCCTTGCCGATGACCTCCACCCGCGAGCCCACCTTGGCCGGCTTGCCTCCCCCGTCCGAACTCATGCTGCTGAGGAGACTGCTGCTGAGCTGGGGGGTCACAGGGGGACAGAGGAGAGAGCAGAGGAGGTCAAATTAGCATCAAGCTGGGTATTGGTTGCACAGTGCTTAAGGAATCTGACTAGCATAGTAGTACCCTAGACCCTGTGGCTTTGATTCCAGGCTGCCACCCTTGTTGCCAAGTTGTTTTAGACTGACCTTGAACTAACTGATGGCTAACAAATGCAAAAGTATCTGCCAAATGCATGGGCTAAATGTAAATCCAGGTCTAAATGTGCAATGTGTATATCAAATAACATAATATAGTAGAAAAAGCTGTTCAACTTTGTTGTGTGCCGTTTTGCTTGGTCATGGATTGGTTATTGACTGAATTTCAATGGCAGCTGTACAATACTGGTTCATTTCATTTTTGGAACCACTGGACCATTCATTGAGTTCAGGAAGTTGGTGGGTGTTCCATTTGTTTGGACCGCCATACGTGGATGAGAATACATTAAAAAAAAAAAAAAAAAGGTACTTTATTATTAGCCTCACGAAGCAAATTGACGTTGGAAAAATGAGATAGTTGTCACAAGCTCTTTTCATTCTACACTGTTGATGGCAAGAAACGATGCTTTTGACAAAGTTAAACCATTAAAAACGCAACTTTAAGCATTTTGTGTGAACTAATATGTAACGCCAGCAACGTGAACCGAAACATAGCGGCTTTATACTTGTTTATGCTCGTCCTCTTCCCGAACTCCATTAGCCAATCAGAATAGATGGAATGGCTTCACTTCCCATTTCACTGTCAATGCTTCAAGTTAATGAAATAGCCTTTTCCTCAAAAGGAAGGTTTTCAGTCCGCAACCCCCACCAAACCTGGACTGGAAGCAGCAGGCCATCAGACACAGGCTAAGAAATGTTTGCACAATAGGAGGATGTGGCGGTTGGGTGGGACACGACTGGCAGATTGTCCTTTGTTTCTTTGCAACAGCTGGATCAACTGCTTGACAGTGTTTAGACCTAGGCTATATTATGTTGTAAGCATACAGGTTTCAAGGCCTTCATGCTGCTTTTTCCACACTGTAGTTTCATCTTTCAATTAACTTTTTTCAGGTTTCAGGCTTTCAGGCCTGAAATATCTGTTGAAATCGATTGTTTCAGCAACACAATGTACCAAGAGGGAGAGAGGATTTAGGTTAATGCCAACCATTTGATCAAGCATCATCGTCTCTGGCAATTACCCAACTCATGCTGTCTGATGGGTGACACATTCAGTCATATGCCTGCTCAGAGAAGACCCTTTGGCTCAGACTTACAACAGACTCCACTGTGTCTAAGTAGGAAACCCTAGTCACGATGGTGCTTCAGACCAACAAATAAAATTAAAGCTATCCATAGCAATCATGTCCCGTAGGCTGAATCACATGTCTCGGCTGAGGAAAAGAAGGAGACCGTTAGGGAATAATTCTGCCTCATTTTCCCCAATCCAAGAGTAGACTGGTAGATAGATTAAATCCAAATATTATAAGAAGAATAATTTGTGACTGAACAGATTAAACTACATTGATTATCTGGGTAAGGTAAGGTAACTTCAGAGAGAGAGAAAAGACACAGTGCCAAATGAAAGTCTGGTGATGATGGATGCTTCATCACTGGGAAACTGCCGAAGAGAAACGCTCATGTTTGTTCCTCTCTGCAATGTTCAGCTGTAGGGTCTCACATCTAAACGAGCAGTTGGTGCAGTCGTCAGCGTTTCGCTGCCATCAGCAAAAGGAGGACAGACCGCTTAAGAGAGATCCAAAGGCGCTTGGCTGGCTACTACCGCGGAGAACTTGTGAAAACCGAGGTGCTTCACCAAGAGAGAAACTAGACTACTACATAATGCAGCGGTCGCGGTGAGTTCTTCATTTTGGCCTAGAATCTAACTTGTTGAGATATTGTATGTAAATAACCAAAATACTTCATGAAGTGTAACGTTATTATTGTGCAATAGGCCCTAATGATATGTGCTTAGAAAATCAGAATGGGTGTGAAGTGCAGTTTTTTTTCTGATTTAATATAAATTTTCATCATGCGAATCAAACACGCTGAGACCTGTCTACCCAACTGGCGCAACGTAAATATCAATAGAACTACAAAGTTATTGCACGGACACATAAAAACACCAAAGCCAACAAAGTTATTTTGTGACACTTACCCTAGGGGTGTATGAGTGCCTTCTTGACATTGCCATGTTGCTTTGCTATTTTACTCTAATACTATGGCACTATTCCGTTTCCAACCCTCTGTTTTAACAAGCTCGACAAAGAGCGAGAGGGAGGGGGCTTTTATGGTGATGGTAGCTAATATTCACGTTTCTGCCAAGAACTAGACCTCGAATCAATGCCCATGGCAACCGATTCATTTCCACAGATGGAATCATCTGGGAAGTGTTTTTCCCCCAGTGCTCGTGCACCATTGCAGCTTCTTCTTCGCAAGTTATGAATTTTAGTGAATGATATGATACTCAAGATAAAACAATAAAACACAACCGAAACTTTTAAGAACAGGAATGATGAATCTGACAGGGGATGCAAGGTAACGATCACGCATGACAAGGCTAATGTTAACTTAACGTTAACTACAATCACAGATTGTCATGGCTGTCATCATACATCAACACCGTTAGCTACTGTCATTATGCAAGTAACGTTAGCTTAACAATGCCTAAACATCCTAAGGACTAACGTTAAGTTAAACAACGTGAAGGTGGTATTTTAGCGCTATCTAACATCAGCATCTTGCTAACGTTATATTTGTATTCGTAGCAGAGGCACATAACAATCTCTAGCTAACGTTAGTTGACGTTAGCTGTTAGCGGGGAGGAATAACCGAATTATCGATATAGTGGACAAACGTTACCCGTTTCTGTCTACATTTTTCTTCTCAAAACAAGTAGCATGTAACGTTATGATACATGCTCCTTATCGACACAGTTGAGTGAAACAGTTATTTCTAGCATATCATTTGTTAGCAAGTCCCTTGTTTTTAGCATGCCTAAATTGACCCTTCAGTGACGATGGGAAACCAAGGTAGCACCCAAGCTAGTTAACACCACACCTGACAGATAACCTTATATCGAAGAGTGCAAAATGAAGTGATTTTTTCTTATTATTAGCCTACATGACCACCACAGCCTTTCATTTTCACGTTAGTTGTTGTTACCATGGACCGGTTTTTGTTTAGCTGTCGTAGGCTAACAAGCTAATCAGGATTAATTTTACGTACAGATATCTGACGTGAATTTTAGCAAAAGCATAATGATTTATTTGAAGTTACCTGTTAACAGAGTCTGTCCTTAGGAAACGTTTCCCTACGAGTATGTTTACCCGTGAGTTTGATCTGCAAAAATCATACGCCCTTTTTAAGTCAAAAGACACAGCGCCCTGATGCAAACTACCGTTTTGCCAACTTGACAAGCACCGGTACCAATAACTTCCGGGTTATGACAGACAGACAGAAATCTGGCATGTAAAACACTAAATTCTACTGTCAATGGTAAAACATCAGAAAGCTATAAATAATAACATTGATTTAAATAGTCACGATGGGAATTTTGAAGATTAATGCATTTTGAAGAATAGCGTTTGCTACTGAAGGCAAAGATTCATAGATTTATAACCTACACACACTGAATGCTGCCAGTGATTTGGTATGAATTACCTTTTATAAATTAGCCTACTTATACCGACGCCCTATGGATTTGACAATTTATGACAGAGACACTTAGAATGACTTTGCTAGTTTGCTTACAACAGCTTAATGGAAAGCGTGCAAAGCAATGCATTTGGACCCCTGACTTGTGCGTGGACCCACCAGCAGAGGGTAGCATTCGTCTTTTATTTAATATTTTAGACATTTTAATCGAGTAAGAAACTGTCAGGCGTTTCTAGTCAAATACAGAAGCAGAGGTAAACATCAAGATGGCCGATCCGAACTCAAAACAGAATGCAAATCAGAAAAGGTATTTTGGGGTCTAATAACGATCCTTGTCAGTTGTTGGTTGACATATCAGCTTTTGAGAAAGTTTACAAGCATGTGTGGGTAGGCACAGTAGCCTACATTATGACTTGCGATCAAAATATCACCACCCCATGCAATTTTAAGGCGGTGGCTGGCTGGCAGACTGTTGACTTGAAAACTAGCCTATTATTTAACTACCCACCATATTCAACGTTAGCAGCTTTTGTTGTACGTTTTGGGAACATTGTGCTATTGAATCTTTTTCTATCTATGGGGTTGCATTACTGGCATGGCATATTACATTAAACTGTTAAATTAACGGTACTGAGCTAACGTTAGCCAAGGCAGAGACTCGACTCTGACCAATAATCCAACGTTAACTTGTAGGTTTGTGAGTTTAGAGTATCTTTATCTCTGATAATCTGCATCTGAAAGTTAACTTTTAATCTGTTGTTCTACAGTGCAAAAATTGCAGCCGGAGCAGTCGTTTGTGTGGAGAGTGAAATCAGAGGCGATGTGACGATAGGTGTGACTCAAAGCTAACGTTACTTTATTTCGACCAGAAAATCAGTAATCTATGAAAAAACACTTCTCAAATGTGACTTATAAACGTCATTATCTTGTAGGTGCCAGGACTGTGGTTCATCCCAAGGCACGCATCATAGCAGAAGCAGGACCCATTGTCATTGGAGAGGGGAACTTGATTGAAGAGCAAGCCCTCATCATTAACAGGTGACTTCAACATTGAATTAACAGTGGTTTTCTTTTTTTCCCCCTGACATTCCCAACTTTCAAGCCCAACTGTGCATTTGACAACATCAGAGCAAAACTAGTCCTATATTCATGCACCTGCTTCTTCCCTGTGGCTCCCTCAATCTGTGCTATATGTTTTCATAACTCCAGCGTGTGTATAGTTTTGTTTTGCGTTTGTGATCTTATTGCCAGTCTACCTTATATGCATAAAAAATAAAACAATCCACCTATTTATCATGTCATAGTCATCACTACTGGGTCCTACTGTGTTCCAATTAATTGTCTGCCATTTACTGAGAAATGTCTAAATATTTATTTTACCAGCTACCCAGAAAACATTATGCCAGACTCCGAGGGTGTGGAGCCAAAGACGATGACAATTGGAATTAATAATGTGTTTGAAGTTGGCTGCGGTATCCTTTTTTGACAAGTTCACATAATGCAGAGATGCATTGATTGAGATAATATTTTCTTTAAATAATGACAAATCTGTGTTGGACTATCCAGTATCCTGTTATCCAAGTTACTTGTTCTCTGGTCCAACCTTAACCATTCGATTCAGTATCGCAAGCCCTGAAAGTTGGAGACAACAATGTAATTGAATCTAAAGGTAAGACAGACTTTGATATGACCATCCTACAGAACAGCACACCAGCCTCACAATTCTGAAACTGATGATCATTGGAGTAATATTGCTGGACAATGTCTCAAATCACTGTTGTTTCTCACATACTTGACATCAATTAGTCTCACATAGTATGTTTTTATTTGATTAAAAAGATTTTTGATCTTTGCATAAGTGCATGCAATGTATAGATATGGTATAAGGCACATATATTATCAGGTAGAAAAAGGGAATAGGCTAGTAATAAAGTCTTTATAATGCTGTTATGAAGTTTAAGAAATAGTAAAAACAATTAGTTTTCCAAATAAATAGTCTCTGATCTTCTCCCTTAGCGGATGTGGGCCGGAACGTGATTCTCACCAGCGGCTGCATCATTGGCGCATGTTGCCAGGTGAACACATGTGAGGTGATCCCAGAGAACACGGTTATCTGCGGGTCGGGCTGCATGCGCCGGGTCCAGACAGAGAGGCCACAGGTAGGCATGAGGTGATGGGGTCATTCAGGCTACGGCAGGTGTGTGTGTGTGTGTGTGTGTGTGTGTGTGTGTGTGTGTGTGTTCACAAGCAGGCAAGTGGGATTCTTAAATGAGCCAAATACTTGTGACAGGACTAGTCATCCAAATTTTGGTGTAAACAATTCTATTTCATCCTAGACACCCCAGAAAAGGGACTAAAGGTGCTAATTATTGAAAGATACCTTCAACTTCAGTCTGTGTTTTGATTTACAGCCTCAGACCCTTCAGCTGGACTTCTTGATGAAGATCTTACCCAATTACCACCACTTGAAGAAGACAGTCAAGAGCTCATCTACCCCTGCCAGGAGCTAGCTCAATGCTACTGGGTTGTAAACACGCTAAGCTAAGTAGCTGCATTACAGGACCTAACTTGCACAGTAAAAGTATAAGTCACTGCATTCTGTTGATTGCTATTTATCGTTTACGGTTGTTATATTACTTTATTTTTGTCTTTTTTTTATTGATGTCTCACAGACATTAAATACTTTTGTGTCACTATTGACGTTGTTGCTTGGATAATTTAGCTACACAGATGGAGTACTAAACCATTTGAGAGTGGGGTAAAACACAGTGATTTCAATGGTGTCCACTAGGTGGGGCTAGAGAAGCAGACTAAGTAATAGAAGGCAAGAGCTTTGGCCATCTATGACCAAAACAGCAATGATAGATTTTCAGAGGGCTGTGACTTCAGCCTGGTTCTATCGATAGTATATTTTACACAAAACAACTGTAAATAAACTTAATTATTCCAAACATTACAAATGTGACCTGGTACCCATAACATTTGCTTGAGAGTTCCAACAACTTGCTGATATCAGAATGCTTAACGACGACTAAAAGACTGAGGTTCATAAGATGTGACTCTCTCTTTGAGGATCCTGAAATGGCGACCCCCTGATCTGAGTGTCAAACCAAAGGCCACAGCCCTGTCCAATGAGAATTAAGCTTTTCTGACAGGTGACCTTTGCCTACCAGTACACTCCCTCAGAAGTACGAGAGGTGACCTATAGAATACAGAAGCCCCACCTGGGTTTCGACAGAAATAATTAACGTCAACACGACGACAGAAGAGGAACATTATACCACAACTCAGTATTGTTTATGAGGGTAGCCAAAGGCTAAGTCCATAGGCTGCATTTAAGGTGGAGCCACAGCACATTGAGACAAACAGTACATGTAAAATACTGTACAACAGTAAGCATATTCACAAAGGCTGCTTTGTTAGCTCGCTTGTACATTGTTGTGTACATGTTGATGAAGTTGGACCTTTACTAGGCTAATCTGCAAGCTAGTACCAGTGTTACTGATGAACGAACGGGAATGTTTATTTACCACTGTGGCTAATCTGCCAAAGCTATACCAGTGTTACCTCCTGAACAAACTTGAATGTTTATTGACCACATGCTGGGAAAACGTATACCTACAGTAAATTACTAAATTTACATAACTTCCATGAGCAGTGTTTTATAAAGTACTCAAAAGTCCCACTTGACCCCCACAATTACATTCAGAATGAAAAATGGTGCCTCCATCACTTCTACAGATTTAATTAAGAACTTGTTACTGGCTCTCATCCAATGTCAAGTCGAATTCCCCAAACCTTTATTGCAGGCACTCAGTCGACCACCCAATTGAATTTCGTCTGATACTTGAAACTAAACAGGCAATTGAAAATGTTGTTGAGTAGGCCTAAAAGTATGCAATAAACACAGGAAAGGTAGTGATGTAAAAGTTGACAGATTTGTAACCACTTAAGTAACATATATAGTCACTATATAATGTATAAGTATTTTTACTTTTTTTATTATTATTATTAATTACTGATTATTTTTTATTATTTGTTTGTTATTATACATCTCTGTCCATGAGTGCCTGCTTTGTGCCATACAGTAGGTCTAATGCTAATTTCAGCTAGTCCCATAAATCAGAGGTGGCTAGTGAGACAAAATGTAAAAGTCACACACCAACATGATAACAGAAATGTACCCCTACAATAGTACAGTAAGCCCACAGGCCAGCAACATCATACACTCCCCCAACCATCTCTTCCTCTCTCACACACACACACACACACACACACACACACACACACACAAAAAGACAAAGTCACTGTATTAAACGTAAGGGAAGTGAACACGCACATAAACACACAAACTTGGACATGAATGTAAGAGCCGCATGACTCCGGGCAAAGAGCCGCATGAGGCTCCCAAGCCACAGGTTGGCCACCCCTGCCATAAATAATAGCTGACTGTACAGGTATGTAGCCTACTAGGCCTAAAGGAATAACCATTGTTCTATTGTGTATGTCCATACAATATGCAGATAAGGGAGAGGGGAACCAGAAACTGTATGGTGAGACGTGATAAGTTGTGATTTAGAGGTATGTTTTTACCTTGCAAATTAATATCATTCATTACTGAAAAAAGTGATAATTATACAATGAACCTTTGTCTTTTCTAGCTAACCCTGGAAAATGTTGAGCGCAGAAGAAAATCTCTAGGTGTGGTTATAGCATAATCAAGCTACTGTATGTATAAATCTAAAGCACTGAGTCTGAACAGTTCATGGATCAGATGCTTGTGTGTGTGTTGTGTGGGTCTGTTGGGTGTGTGTGTGTGCACGCGGGCGCACATGTGTGCCTGTGTGTGTGTATGCATGGGCGCATATGTGTGCCTGTGTGTGTGTGTGTGTGTGTGTGTGTGTTTAATAGAGTAGATAGATGTAGGTCGGGTACAATCTACATGGAATGTGGGCTAATTAGTTTTGGGTTCTCCTCACTCTGATTGGAGCTCTGCAGGTGGAGATCCATCCCCAGCCAGCACTGAGGCCATGCAGGTCTCTGTGTGTCAAGTGTCAAATAACTCCATGTTGTTTCCGCTCTCAGAGGGTAGGTGAAAGGGAGACATGGCTCTCCAGCCAAGTGTGTATGCCCTAATGTGTATTTGGTTTGAGGAGAGTGATCCGTGATCAGAGACGGAAGCAAGGTTGATGGTCGGTCGGTTCTAATAAATGTCAATTTATATTACGGGGCCAAGTTGGATGAACATGCCAAAGTCTATCGATGATGCTCAAATCAGTGTGATGACTGCTGTTTAAAAATAGCACTGCAACTGTTCACTATTCATTGGTAAATTTAACAAGTTAAAATATTCTACTCTTTTTTAGTTTCCTGTCTGACAGTTATACATAAACATGAACATGCAACCAATTCCCACTTACACGTCAATAGATATGATAGATTGATAGATAGATAGATAGATAGATAGATAGATAGATAGATAGATAGAATGTATTCTGTAATAAATATGTGTGCAATTTAAAACATTGGGTCTTTGAATAAGTTGTGTAGTTGTGTAAGAGCAAAGATAAAAGTTAAATGTTCTTTTCAAGCCTTTCCAGTTTCAAGTGAAACCTTTCCATGGAAAGTCAAAAAGGAATTGGAAATGGATATTATAACCAAGTTGGTTTACCGGTGTGCATATTTCTTTAGGGAAAAGGCCACAGGGTCAAATTTTGAGTGTCTAACTCAATGACCCATTAAAACCTAAAGCAGTCCATTTGTATGCGTGGACCACAGCGACTTATGTCACCAGCAGAGACTAGATTAGGAAAGCGCAGCTCAGAGGTAATCGCCAGCAATATCCGCCCTGAGCAACACAGGCACTGCTACAGGCATGAGGCGTGTTTTTCTTCTGTATTACTCATTGGGCATGACGGTGTTGGAAACGGGAGGGGAGGAGGGGGTATTAAGGGTGTGTGTTTGTGTGTGTGTGTGTGTGTGTGTGTGTGTGTGTGTGTGTATCTGAGGTCTTCTGTATATGTAGGTGTGTGTTTGTGAAGTTTCAAGCACATGTGTGTATCTTGGAGTGTGTGTGTGTGTGTGTGTGTGTGTGTGTGTGTGTGTGTGTGTGTGTTTGTCAGACATGAAGGGTGTGGGGCTGGTTGGAGGGTTTCCTTGCTCCTTGCCTCTGGCTCCTGCCTCCGTGGAGAGCGGCTCACTTCCTGCCGGGTGTCTCACAAAGGCCGGAGACCCATTGTTCAGAGCCGGGGTCGCACTCCCAACAGGAACCTACCGCCGGTGGTGGGGACAGAGGGGTCTGACGACAAAGACATGCTTTTCTCTCCTCTCCTCTCCTCTCCTCTCCTCTCTCCTGAAACCCCTGTTTCTGTCTAGAAGTAGCTAGACAATCTCCTATAAGCTAACAACTACTTTTTTGGCATTCCTTGTTTTGGCACTACGCCACAAGCAGGACACATGATAAGTCATTCTGTCCAGTCATGCCTTCTTATTGCGTAAGTAAGTACGACTCACTGGTTTACTGTCCTCTGTTATTGTTGTACTGACCAAAAACTATGTTTGCGTGGTGGTCGTGCCAGACAAATAGTAGCACCATAAGAAAAAAAGCCTTCACAAGCCCAACTTGGCAGAGTATAAAAGGAGCTTTATGGAAGTAAATAACTCCTTTCTGTGTCTTTATTCGGTCCTCCAGGGGCACACTAGGCCCGGAGAGGTCATGGTTTTATGAGATCCCGCATACCATTTGAGTTTCGCATCAAAACCTCAAACGGAGCATTAGAGCTACTATGATAACAGTTGTGCTATAACATTGGGCTCTTGATAAACAACGCTTTCCCATATTTGGCTTGCTTTGGTTTCACCAACCCAACTCCACACACACACACACACACACACACACACACACAGACACACATACAGAACTCTCTATCTTTCTTTCTCTCTCTCTGGCTCTCTCACTCACTCCCTCTCTCTGGCTCTGTCTCTACTCACAGATAAACAGAACATGTGCTCAGAGCAGGGGTACTTTTCGGCTGTGAACGAGCAATGAGACAATCCAATGATTCAACAAGAGAACAAACACTGGAAAGAGAACAGAAGGGGGAACTCCTCTCTCTAATCATCACAACTCATTTAGGCATTCAGGCCATCACATATGAAGGGTTACAGCTGAGAGGCACTAACTAACACTACACTATGTCATATTATATATGACGTGTATATTTCACATAGAGCCTAAAAGAATGTCAGTCAGGATGTCATAGCAGGAATTAGGGCCAGAAGATCTGAAGGGTCTCAAATGCTAATGTAATGTGAGAACTAACTAATGCTAAATTGTACTGTATAGTGCTGTAAACCAAACAGAGCACTTCAATACAACTCAAATATGTTGAGCTGACCTGTGCACAGTGTGACATTTAGCTTGTAGCGGTGCGCTGCATTTAGGACTGCCCTCAGATCAGTCGCCTGTAAGGCTGGGTGGGAGTGCTATTGCTTGATAAACACTGGCGCTGGCTGGACGGTATCTATCTGGTCCATGCCCTGTCAGAGGCAGCTGAGACACATCACTTGCACTCCTCCACTCTCGTGCTCTCTTATCCTCCTTTCCTCTCCCCCCACCCCCACCCCCCTTCCTCAGCCTCCTCCTCCTCCTCCTCCTCCCGCCTCAGAGGAATGGTGTTGGGTGTTGATATGAGAGTGTGGGGGGATGGGCCAGTATATGGGGGGTGGGTGAGAGTACAGTGGAGCATCCTAATGTCTCCATCTTTCTTTCTCACCCACCTCTCTCTCTATCTCTCTCTCTCTTTCAATTTCTCTGTCTCTGCCTCCTCCCCCCCACACACCACACACAGACACACACACACACACACACACACACATCCGTTCTCTCACTTATTCACAGATGCTTACTGTACAAGCTGAAAACTAGATGGTACAGCTTTAAAGTTCATTTGCCTCATCTTCTTTTAAATGTCAGTATTTATCTGTCTCATGTTTTCTCAGTCCCACTCCTATCTCACAAACAAGCATTGCTCAATTGCTTCTGGGTTGCACCTTGTTGTTATATATATACGATCCAAGACAATATGCCTGCAAAATGAACCAATCGACTGTCAAGGAGCAGAATTGCTATTATTAAAGAAAGGAATCTCTCTCTCTCTGTCTCTCTCTCTGTCTCTCTCTCTCTCTCTCTCTCTCTCTCTCTCAAAAAGATGTCTCACGGCCAGGGCCCCCTTCCTCTTCACTTCCTATCATCTCACACAGAAATAGTTTGGGCAACGCCCTCCTGGGATGCTAGTCTATGACACATTACTCATTACCGTTGAGGCTTGAGGATAGGTAGACATAGGCCTACAGCTTTCAAGACTATAGGATGTTTCTGCGTCCATGAAATAAGCCTTAGTTTTCATGACCAGGAGTCTGTTTCCCAAAAGCATAGGCCTATTTGCTAACTAAGTTAGCAACTATGTTGGTTGCAATGCAATTTCCCATTGACAACTAACTAGTTAGCAACTATGCTTTTGGGAAACACACCCCAGATCGATATGGATGAATCCCTGGCTGCTGGTAGGCTACTAAAAAGTTATGGGTGGGGGAATGGTTGGGCAGCACTCTCCTACATCCAAAATCTAGTGGTAACCTTGAACAAGGCACCTCACCCCCAACTTATCCTAGTGCAGTCCAATTAAGTGCATTACTGTGCGAGATCCCAGCGACTGTGTATACAGTGCAGTGCGCTAGTTTAACTTCATAGATAGGCCTAGTGGCATGATGCATCAATTAAGTTGTAAAGCCATCACCTGTCATGCTTGTCAATGGCAGGCTACCTGATCTTCCATGTCCCTAGCTTCAACATAATGTGTGTGACTCCAATATTTGCATTATAACCAAGAAGATAAGATGACAACTGAAGTGCTGTTTCACACGTTGCACTTGGCTACTCATTACTGTGTAGTTTGTCATTAAAATCTGTTAATCACTAACCTTGTGGCAACACGTCTTCAGTGCCTTGCCAGTTCATCTCTCTAACTATTTTATTTATTTATTTATTTATTTATTTATTAAAATATATAGCCTCTATAGTTTAGCCTATTTCACTTGAGTCAAAGATTAACAGGATGCTGCTTTTGATGTTGTCAAGAATAAATAAATTCCACAAATTCGGTTTCATTTTTTTTGTTACACAATTTTGTTTTGGAATGTAGACTATCCATTTATTATCTATTTATTAACCATTTTCTTAGTAGTTTATAACCTAGGCTACTCGTAGCTTGCAAGATTTCCAAGTTCCCACTACAATAGAGTGCTGCCTATCCCACGCCCCATCATGACCAACCCACCAATGATGCGGTTGAGACAACTTTCCCCGTCAGTTGCAGATACCAGCGAAGCTTACAGAATTCCATCCCTTCCGACCTTACGGGACACAGTCAGTGCCAGGAGTGAGCAAGCTGAAACCGATGTATGAAGCTACAGCATCGTGTACGCATTTGCCAATGTGGAGGTTCTCTCGTTTTTAATTTAATGCCGATTGCCCGTCCTACTGACTTCTCATCGATGCTGGTTGAGTGAATTCACTTGAGTTTTGGGGATTGCGCTCTGACGGCTAGTTCAATTGTCTCCCGGTGCTCTCCATCCTACGGACGCACATCGGCAAGAGCTGGCTTGGACAAGCAATAATTTGAAAATGAATACCAAACCAGAAAAGGAGAACGAACTGAATCACGAGTACACAAACCACGAGGAGGAGGTAACATGTTCACCTCTTTTGTCATTTTCAACTTCAATTTTGTACGGCTTTGGTTAGGGAAAACTTTACATTTGGTGACAATACTTTATCTGCGACTCAACTAATCTTTAGCCTAAAGTGGTCCTTTTGGTATAGGAACATGTGGTAGGCTGTTTCATTTCTTACACGTGGAGTATTATATTCTCTTTCTTAAAACTCAAGTTACTAACGCATTAAAACCCACAGGTAATGTAGTGGTTTCAACGTTTTCAACGTCGACCATAGCTTACCCAAAGGTTAGGCTACCTCACCGTGCGCAGTAACTTATTGTGCTTGACAAGAATGCGTTCACTTGAGTCACGGGAAGGATCAAAAGAGGTTCATATTTGCTATTCCAACAGCCAGGCTTCCTGCCCATGTTAGCATGTTGTAATTCTGAATTCCAGTTGGAAAAAAAAATCTGAGGAGTTTTAGCCTACACCCCCCTCCCTTCTCATCTCAGATAAAACTCATTTGGGGAATGATACAATAAGGTGCAGAGGCGGTTTGATTTTAGCAGTAGACTGCGAGTTCTCATGCCCCATGTTAAAATATGTGAGAAAGATTGTGCAATGAAAAAAGTTTTCGCTGAATTTCCTCATTTGCCGTGTTAGTCATTAACTTTGGCCGCCCAAAAAGAGCTCTATGTCTGACACACAAATCTCCACTATTAAATTACCGGGGACCATAGACTTGTAAGCACAGGATTCAGATGACATCAGCTATTTCTTTTGGACCAGCAGCTGTTTTGTGGAGTCACTTGTGAATGAATACCCAGGCGATTTCCTTCCCTTGCTCGTGATGGAAAAATGAAGCTCTTCCTCTCTGAAAAATACTTATTCTTTCCTCACCTTTACACACACACACACACACACACACACACACACACACACACACACTGGGTGGGCGAGAGAGAGAGAGAGAGAGAGAGAGAGAGAGAGAGAGAGAGAGAGAGAGAGAGAGAGAGAGAGAGAGATATTGGGAACATGCCATATCTCTGAACATTGTGAGATAGTATTAATGTGTAGGCTATTGTTAAGATCATCATTTTTTAAGTAGAATTTTCTGAAAATATTGACTTATGTGTAGCCTATGACTAATTGAAGATTGTGCAGCAGACTAGGGTTTACACACACACATCACACACACATTTCTTGGAATTCAAATTAGATTATGCATGGTTGATTTGGGCCATGTTCAACTTAAATGGACCTGTCATGAGGTCAGGTTCATCTGAAAAGAAACTTGTGTGTGTGTGTGTGTGATTGATAGAGAGGAAATTATGAAGCAAAATATTGCAATAGCTGTCATATTAATAACCTTTTTTATTTTTTTATTTTTTTTTGCTGTAATTGGATAGAGACACATGTAGGCCTATTTGTATATTTTTTAGCCATAGGATTTTCCTGGTCATCATGTAACTGTAACTAAATGAGTTTTATGTCTGTGCTTGTGTGTGAGAGAGTATCCAGACAGGGGTGTTGTGTTGGGGTGGCCTATAATGTGGGTACATTGGAGCATGAGTCCCCCCCCTCTCTCTAGCCCCTCAGATGGTGGAGTTTATTTTTAAAACTGCCAGGGGAATTGCCATCTTATCTTGCCCATTTGTCAGGCATTCGACAAGAGGCATTTGAAAAGACAACAAGGCTTAGCGTCAAAAACGTCTGGTGGACCAACAGAATGCGCGAGTGCATGTTGGGTGTGTGTGAGTGTGTGTGAGTGTGTGTTGTGTGTGTGTGTGTGTGTGTGTGTGTGTGTATGTGTCTATGGAACTGGTCAGTGGTGGAGAGTGTGTATATGAAGACATCTAGTGGGTAGGCTACATCTATACCCTCCTTGGCACGGTACTTTAGATTAGGGTACAAATGTTCACCGTTAACTAGCAGCTTATTATCATGCAAATAGTAGCATACTAGCCATTTGTTAGTCATTACAAGTCATTTGTGTCATGTGTGTGTTTGGAATATAGGGAGAGAAAGGGTCTTTTACATTTCAGGAAGTCTTCAAAAGTGTTTCCTAAGTGTTGGTGTGTGTACCAAGTTTAGATTTGCGAGGATTTAGTGGAGACCAATGGAGCAGTGAAATGATCAGACTTTAGTAAGACACTGACAGAGTCAGAGCTGATCAGATGGGTGGCAAACATGTTGTGGGTTATCAAGTTTACCACTTGTTTATAACTAACTCTCTCTCTCTCTCTCTCTCTCTCTTTCTCTCTCTATGCATTTCTGCAGGCCCTTGAACATTCCATATTTCTCAATATAATAAACACTCTTTCCCTCACACACATACACACACACACACACACACACACACAGAGTCAGTCACATCACTTTCTGTCTAACCTCATAGTTTACAACAACAAGAGAGTGAGCATGACCCAAGAAACAAAAGACCCATTTATGGTCATGAAACCCATAAAACAGACACAAGGGGTAGAGAGAGAGAGAGAGAGAGAGAGAGAGAGAGAGAACAGGCGCCAGAATGAAAAGAGATAAAGTGGGAACTGCAGAGAGAAAGAGCAGGCTTCCTAGAGGAGTGAGAGGGATAAAGGGAAGAAGAGAAGAGTGAAGAGAAGAGAAGAGTGAGTTGAAGAAATCAGAAGAAGACAACATTAGTAGAGAGATTTTAGATAGGCAGATGAAAGCAAGATAATTTAGAGCATGTGATTAAAAGAAGAAAAAAGATAGAATAAGAAAAAAGGAGGCGTGTGATCGAGGTGTAGAGAGGAGAAGGAGAGATCATGTGATGAGGAATGAAGAAGATGACGAAGCAGTGGGAAAGAGAGAGAGAGAGAGAATACTGAAGAGAGAGAAAAGAAAAGAGTCAGACAAACAGACAGATGTAAAGGGATGAATAGAAAAAGACAGAACTCAGCCTTCTAAGCACTCAGGTGACTGCAGTTCTCTGGCCAGCTAGGGTCAGGTGCTGGGGAGCATGTCGGCAGGACAAAGTACAACACACACACACACACACACACACACACACACACACACCACCCCCCCCCCCCCACCCTCTCTCTCTCACACACACACACACACACACACTCACACTCACACTCACACACATACGCATGCCCATCACATGACATGACTATGGATGTCATGGTTCAGTGTTAATAAGTGACACACACAGTAATTCCACTTTACAGTGATATTTTTATGTGTTTTTCCTCTGTCAGTGTTTTTGTATCGTATCTTGTTGTTGAATGTTTTGATTATAAATTCAGGTATGTAAGCATAATTATTGAATCAAGAGGATTATTTTTGGTATCTTGCTTCCACTAGTGTATTTGATTGATTATGACTTATTTTCTTTCACATCACCTGTATGCCTTGAGAGAAGAGCAAAGAGCGTGCGGATCAAACAGAGAGCATGCTGGGGCTTTCTGGAGCTCAAAGCCGCCGTCTGAGGTCACTTTTGATCATAAGATTTTAAAATGAGGCCTGGGTTTCTGCCGAGGCTCTGTCACAGGACTGATGCAAGAATATGAAGTCGTACAAGTCGACATAACACCGCCCCGTTTGTGCCAAAACATATTGCCCGAATGCCTGTCATAAGGTATTGATCAGCACTGACTGAGTAGTAATGAAATGTGATGCTCACAGGGAAGGATATGAATGTTTTGAGAAACAACCGCAAGCTAGCGCATTTGGTCCTTTATTTATTTGGTCCTTGCATTGCTCCCTGTCTCTTGTATCAGTTAAGTATTTCATTGTGTTGACTTTACTGTAAGTTTTAGCACTAACTATATCCTTGTTAGTTATTTGTCTCACAGCTGCTACTTACATGTCACTTTGAATCTCTTTTTTACTATAAAATCTTGAGACATGTTTTGGTGGTGTGTCAGAGTAGTCAGTGAGTGTGTGCTGTAATTTTCCTTCTCCCAGTCCCTGTGCATGTGTGTGTGTGTGTGTGTGTGTGTGTGTGTGTGTGTGTGTGTGTGTGTGTGTGTGTGTGTGCGTGCGCGTGTTAATGTTGATGTCCTTGATCAGTAATGTTCAAGAGCAGCTGCCCGTATTCTTTCTTGATGCTTGGCATGCCCTAAGGCTATGTTAAATGATTTTTCACACCCTGCCATTAAGTGTATGTTAAAAAGGGCCACTGTTTGACTGAGACAGCCCAACACCTATCTTCATAGACAGAGAGAGAGAGAGAGAGAGGGGGAGAGAGAGAGTGTGTCTGGGCCATTCGCAAGTCTGAAATTAGATTTAGGTAAAGAGGAAAATTGGACAATGGGATCTGTGAGACCTTCAGTCTTCTCTGTTTATTTTGGGTTTAGAGCTTAAAAGCAAGCAGGCTGATGGTAGGCTAACTGCTGAACTACTGCAGAAAGAGAAAGATGCACATAAAGAAACTGTTTGAAGTGGCTATGCTTAGACAATCTATTACATTACAGTGACTAATGAAATGCTTTGCATTATAGTAGCCAGTAAACTGAGGCAATGAGGCTAGCCAGTTAGCATGGTAGCATTTATGGATATCTGGGATATCTATGTCAATGGATATCTGCGAAAATTGAGCATTTGCATGTCTATTTGTTTTTCTTTTGATTTGTCTTCTCAATAAGTCATGAACAGGGACTGTAATGAAGCTTGGATGCATGGAACTCCTCTTTTTAGAAGTCGGTTTGAATAAAAGTGTCTTCTAAATGCATACATGTAAAAATATAGTCTAAAACTAGTAAATATAGGCCACTATCTACCTGGGCTTGGCTCTACCCCAACCCTACTCCCAACACAACCCCACTCCTGCCTCCTCATAGCACCCACACGTAGCCCTTAGCAACAAGACAGGAACCAACCCGATTGTGATTGGTTTGGTGATGAAAGGGATCTTTAAAATTTCAGATCACGAAGATTAACAGTGACGTGATAGATACATTATGACCTTGTGAGGGTATGACACTGTTAGAAAGGCAATCCCCCCAGCAGTCATTTTGATTTGACTGATTGACAAGAGAGATGGAGAGTTGTTGTTGCGATGAGAGACGTCACCTGTGTGCTTCAGTGGTCCGGTGCTCTCTATGCCTTACCTTACTTCAGCTGCAGTTTCTAGGTCATGGTTAAGATGTAAGATATAGGGATAGGCCTGTCTTTCTCCTTCCCCCTTAGAAACAGCCTTGTCTCCAGGCGATGGCCCTAGTCAAAGTCAAAATATTAAATATTTGCTGTCTCCAGGGAAAGGGGCCGTAAAAGAACAATGGTACACACGACTCTCCAAAAGGTCTTCACTGCTCATGGAACAGACAGAGGCCACAATGTGGAAAGCTCAGACATTTCCTTCAAGTTGAAATTTTCTGTCTCTGAGTTATTTCGTTTCATGAGGGTGAAATCTTTAAGACTTTAGATTTCTCCTTCAGAATAGACGAAGGTTCCTTTTAAACACCCTCTCATGCTTTTTCATATGAGCATCTGAATTGCCATTCCACGCTGGCAGATAATATTAATTTGTATGCTTTATGTGCAATTGGTGCCTAGCATATAAAGATTTTATATATATATATATATACTGTATCCTCTTTGTCTTTCTACCACCCCCCATCTCATTATGTGGAGAAATGCTGTCAGCGCTTCTCACTCCATATGTGCTACACTCCTCTTGTGGCAGCAGTGTCCTTGCCACTCCACAGTGCTTCAAAGAGACATGTGGGTGTGTGTGTGTGTGTGTGTGTGTGTGTGTGTGTGTGCGCATGTGTGTGTGTGGAGGGGCCAGTAGTTTGTTAAGACCCTTCTGTCATTGCTGGACAGCGGTGTGTTCAGTGTACCCCTCCTCCCACTACTTAACCATGAGGAGATAAGAGATTGGGGGGTGGGTGTGTTTTGTTTGTGTGTGTGTGTGTGTGTGTGTGTGTGTGTGTGTGTGTGTGTGTGTGTGTGTTTTGTGTGTGTGTGTGTGTGTGTGTGTGTGTGTGTGTGTTTGTGTGTGTGTGTGTGTGTGTGTGTGTGTGTGTTTTGTTTGTGTGTTTGTGTGTGTGTGTGTTTTGTTTGTGTGTTTGTGTGTTTTGTTTGTGTGTGTGTGTGTGTTAGTGTGTTTGGGATTTGGTTTTGTGTATTTGTGTGTGTGCACTGTATGTTTTGTGTGGTTTCTGTGTGTGTGTGTGTGTGTGTGTGTGTGTGTGTGTGTGTGTGTGTGTGTGTGTGTGTGTGTGTGTGTGTGTGTGTGTGTGTGTGTGTGTGTGTGTGTGTGTGTGTGTGTGTGTGTGTGTGTGTTTGTGTGTTTGTGTGTTTGTGTGTGTGTGTGTGTGTGTGTGTGTGTGTGTGTGTGTGTGTGTGTGTGTGTGTGTGTGTGTGTTCAAAGGAGTTAACAGTGAAGAGATATCAGGGCCCCCAGCTCTCTCCGACGTGTGGCGAGGCTTGTCCACCCAAGCACCATGTTGCTAGGCACCTGTGTTTGTTTCGGCTGAGGTTTGGCAATCCGTCTCCGGCGAGGTGTCGAGTTACATCCAGTGACCGACGATCTTTTGTGTATCAGCTGGCCACCTACCACCTACTGTCCGCAATTTCAGACAATCTCAGCAATTATTAGCTACTGTTGACTAACATCAGAGGGGACGCTTTTGAAACATGGGTGCAAATCCTTAATGACTTCAGCCGCAAATGAACAAATTGGTCACTGAGTCAGTTGTAATCTCTCAAGGGTTTTTTTTTCTTTTTTATGATCAGCTTTTAGCTCCTTTATCAGTCTTGTTTGAAGATAATTCCTGATAATTGAGTTGAGTTAGGAAGATAATAATGTGTGCTAATTATGTAGTTAAATCATTGAAGTTGGAGGCTAAACACCAGGCCGCTAGCCGCAGAGAGTCGACAGGAAGCGAGCGAGGGCAGACACTCGCGTTGGCTCCCTCTGTCTCAGATTCCTGAGCGATTCCCTCCATCCCTCCCTCCCTCCCTCCCTCCCTTCTTCCCTCCCTTCTTCCCGCTGTCACCACTGAGGTCACCACACTTGCCTGCCTCTCTGGAACTGCCTCCCAGTGGGAAATATATGCTCTCCTTTGTCCCGCTAAAGTAACTGTGTGAAGAGACTGCCAATGTATGTGTGTGTCCCTCTCTCTCTTTCTCTCGTGTGTGTGTGTGTGTGTGTGTGTGTGTGTGTGTGTGTGTGTGTGTGTGTGTGTGTGTGTGTGTCTTGTGTGAAATAGAGAAGAAGAGAGAAACAGAGAGATGGAAAAGCAATGGGACAAATCAAGAGAGAGTGTTTTTGTGTGTGTGTGTGTGTGTGTGTGTGTGTGTGTGTGTGTGTGTGTGTGTGTGTGTGTGTGTGTGTGTATGTGTGTTCAAATATGTTTGTCTAATCTCCACGTACAGTAATACAACATGTGTCGCAGTATAAACTGCATTGTAACACAACTCTTGTCTCCCTTCCCTGTCTTCCAGGTCAGGACGTTATTTGTCAGTGGCCTGCCTCTGGATATCAAGCCAAGGGAGCTCTACCTCCTCTTCAGACCATTCAAGGTACACCACACCCAGCCAGCTCCACCAGCTCCCTAGGGTTCACCCACCCACTACCTCCAGCCCACTAGCTGCCCTTCACCCACTACCCCCAGCCCACCAGCTTCCTACAGTTTACCCCAATAGGCAGGCCTGGATAAATCCACTACCCCCAGCCCACCAGCCACCTACACTTTACCCCAATAGGAAGGCCTGGATAAATCCACTACCCCCAGCCCAGCAGCTTCCTACAGTTTACCCCAATAGGAAGGCCTGGATAAGTCCACTACCCCCAGCCTACTAGCTCCCTAGAGTTCATTTGTTGTGAATATACTAGGGCATATGCTAGGGGTTTTGGTGATTTTGGTGTGACACGAGCTGAAATGAATGTTACTCTATGGATTTACGGAAGGCTACCCATTTTACCATGCCATGGGTTAACTGATTAATCAAGTGATTAATCCAAAAAGTTTAACTCAGATTAA
>JAODXP020000028.1:23565387-23585387 GCA_027497455.2 Sardinella longiceps | reverse complement strand
ATGAAAATGTGAAAGAGTCTCTGAAAAAGGCAAACCAGCTTAAGATTTCCAGAAGCAGTGCTGTAACTACTCTCTAACGTCCTGTCTTTTTTTTTCTTCTTCCTTTTCTTCTTCAGCCGGTGGGGTTTGTCAGCTTTGACAGTCGATCAGAGGCAGAGGCGGCCAAGAACGCACTGAACGTGAGTAGCTCACCATTTTTTTTTTTTTTTTTGTCTTTCTTTTTTGTCTCGTTTTCTTTCTTTCATTTTTTTCCCTTCTTCACCCTCTGGAGACGTCAAGCAGAACTCATCCTGCCGGCGAGTTCGGTCACGACCTTCACGCTCCCTCGCACGGATCGCAGAGTTCTCCACAAGCTGTGATCTGAGGCAAAGATTAGTCTACAATGTGACATGTTAGCAATGCTAGTGGTCTCCTAGTTATGATGTTTACTCCAACAGGTGATTGATGTAGGCAGTTCCAATCATATGTGGCATGATAATACAGCAGCCGTGAAAACGACATATTTCAGTAACAAAATATTACATAGATGTCATTCAATATTACTATATACTTGTATAAGTTAATTAAATTAGGCTACTGAACAAGGCAATTATGTGTGAGTAGTTAAAGTGCTGGGTATTTCACATTGGTACCATATTAAATCTGAAAGCATAACCAGTCTACTAGACAAATGACACCTCAAACAATAGGGTATAAGTTAGAACTAGGGTTGGGACTTTTCAGAAATTTTCATGTTCGATTATTCAGAAAGTTAACAAACAGTTAATCGATTATTTGCGAAAAAAAAAAGACGTCATTTGCCCACTTTCAGAGCCATAGTCTACATACATGGGTTTGCGCCTATCTTCCCCACGCAAATTAATGTCAAAAAAACGCACATATAATGACTTATATTTCTCCAAAGTTATTAAGGAAATACAGCATTTTGGCCTTCCGCAGCATGAGAGCGAAAGGATCAGTGTGCATTAAGGTGCGAACTTGCACCACATCAACCGTGTAGACCTGGTTGCGATGTTTAGGGATTTCGTGAAGGAATTGACCGTCAGTTATTAGAGCTCTAATGTAGCTTTTGTTTATGCTGTTAAATGTTTTTTTCGACTGTACTTTTATCCAGAGCTTAATGACGTCCCAGATTGTGAAATAAGAATCCAGCTCTTGGCTAGATTTGTCACAATGTTTTGAATGCAGCATAGGCTATTATGAGCATTTTTGAATGCACGACGAAATATGGAACTTTTCTGACCAAAATTGCCAACGGATAACAGCTGGTGATGGGAAGAACTTTCACATAGTTTTGTTCAAACTCAGGACGAGAGGGCGGGCGAGCAAGGTACACAGGTATGCATATTCCAGTGGATCACAAGTTCAAGCTTTCCGAGGCAGAAACAATTATTATAAAAAAATTGATGCGCTCTGTAATAGCCTTCAGTAGCCAAGTAGGCTACGTTAAATAACGAATAACATTTTTTTCTCAAATTACGTAGGCCTAATAAGCAGTAACCAATTTATCAACAGCATGCCTGTTTCCCTTCACATCGGAGAAAACATCGCGACTAGGCAATGCGCACATACTTTTTGCCAAACTAGCTGATATGAGAACAGTTCTCCAGTATCAGACCGCCTTTTAAATGACGTTGGTAGGTAACAGTGTCACTGTAATTGCATTGAAATTTATAAGCTATAGGCCCATGTTTCTTGAGAAATGGTCCCACACTGCTATTCTCCTCCAAACCTCCTTCACCTCTCCTCTTGTTGCGCAATAGCGTACCGGAAGATGTAGCTGCTCTAATGCGCAATAAATTAAACGATTATTCGCTAAGCTTTAATTTTTATTCGAACAAGCCTTAACAAACAAATAATCGATAATCGATTATTCATTAACAACCCTAGTTAGAACTTATAGAACTTAGAACTTAGCGCACCTATGAGTTTGTATGGGCTTGCAAAGACCTTGTTCACAGGGTGAAGATACAGGAATAGGCCTATTTGTCTGCATTTTGTTTACATATTTTAGTTGGTTTCAGATGACCGCTTTTCATTCATTCATCATTATGTGCTGGCCCAAATAGACAAACAGAGAGAGAGATAAATGAGGTTTTTCGCTCAGCTCCATGCTAAATGTGGCTCAAAAGCCTGCAAGTTTCACCTCCCGAGTTTCCTCTCCTTTCCTTTCCATCACATTAATTGCACCTAATGAGCGGAAAGTAGCTGTTTTGCCGAGTTAAAGCAGAGTGTATCGATCCACGACTTAACTTTAATCTCGGTTAGCCGAAGTAGGAGGAAGGTCTGACCTTGCCCAACTAAAAATCCTTTGAGCAATGCAGCAGGTGAATGCACGCAAGAGAAGTGTGTGAAGTATGTGTGTGAAGTGTGCATGTCTGTATTTTCTCACCCCAGCGGGGCCAGTGTTCTCTGTTAAATGTGTGTAAACTTCACCCATCTTCACCCATCGCAGAACGTGACGAAGGGGGTGATTTACTGTATCAAATGCAAACTGAGTTTAAATGCAAACCCTCAAATTCTATTTTCAGAAATAAGCAACAATTAAGGATTGATGTTGAAGTATATCAAAGTTATACAAATATATTCTTCATATTGTAGGCCTACTTCCCTTATCCCTCTAGTCCTGTTTCTCCAGTATACAGTAGGCCTATCTGCTGTTCTCCATTCTCCAGCCCTATTAATCCACTCTTGCGATTCCACTTCTGTTACTTCAACCCCTGTAATCCACTCCTGTTACTCCAGTTAGAACTGCAGTACTTTTATTCCTCCCACTCCTACTCCCCTGGTACTCCAGTCCTGTTTTTTACCTCCTGCTACTTCAATCCTGACACTGTAAACCAGGGTTATTCAATTGGCGGCCCTCAGGCCACATCCGGCCCGCACACGGCCCAGATGCGGCCAAGACACGGCCCATCCTCCTGCCCTAGTCTCTCCACTGCTGTTACTCCAGACCTATTAGTCCGGTTCTGTTACATCAGCCCTGTTACTTCAGCTCTGTTCTTGCATTCCTGTTACCCTAGTCATTGTGTCATTTATGCATTTTGTGTCACCACCTCCGTGACTCAAATCTGGATTGAGGTCCTCACTTAAAGGATAGCACCGGAGTGAATTCAAGCATAGCTCTATTGAAGGAGCATGCTAAATGCACCAGTTAGCGAGTGGAACAAAATAATTTGGAACAGCATAGAACGAACGCGAACGGAGAAGCGAACAAGGACTTTACACTGAATCAATGGAAACTGATTATTCGAAACCGAAAGTAAGACCTGAGGTGCCATTGACTCAATGTAACGTGTTTCGCGTTTTGAAATTCTTTCATTCCATGCAAAATATATTGCTGTTAGAAGCCTCGTGCAACACGGTTATGCTTAAACCTACTCCGGAGCTATCCTTTAAAACTCCTGTAAGCTGTGTGTTTTTAAGGGAATGTTTGTTTAGAGCTCCAGTACATTTAGGGTCTAGCAACTATCTCTGAAACTGCTGTGCACATGAGGAATTGGGAGATAGAGAGAAGAAAAGGAGTCTGGAGCCAGATCTGCTAAGTCTAACTCATGTCCAGAAATAGATTAGGGCTAGTTTATTTTATGTGCAGGAGTGCGTCATGGCCAATTTAGCACCTGATGAGGGCCAGAATAGAGCCCTTAAGGGAAACTTGTTTCAACACGTTACAACCTAGACCTCTGTTATAAGAAGACTTTATATCTATTTGGTGCAAAAACAACAAAAAATCCACCCAGAACAAAAGCAAGCATGCTAACATCTTAAGCACAAAACACAGCTAACTTAATTTGTATGTTAGCATCTGCCACCGTAGCCACACTTAAGATATTAGCAGGCTAGCTTTCTCATTTCGAATGGATTTTTACAAAGAATTAAATATGTTAACACCAAAACTATAGGTTGAACAGAGCTATAGTTTGAAAGGAGCCAGAACAGGAATAAAAAACACAGAGAACCAGAATAAACACAGAGAACAGTTACAGTAGATGACGACCGAATAAGGGGCCAGTGTCTGAACGGACGGACTGCATGTCCTTTGTTTTTGGGGTGCGGTGAAAGAGCATTACACAGCATACCTGAGGAAAAGACGCAGCAGCTCAACTGTTCCTGCACACAGTAATAAAAGCTTTCTCTCTCTCTCTCTCCCGGGGTTTATTTCCCCCCAAGAGATGCATCAGAAATGAAAAACGGAGGAGTTGAGAATTGAAAAACGTCACATACGCCGTCTCCTTCTAGCCCTCGGGCCATCTAAAAAATGTGTCTTTGTGTGTGTGTGTGTGTGTGTGTGTGTGTGTGTGTGTGTGTGTGTGTGTGTGTGTGTGTTGGTTGGGTGGGGGTAGGAGATGAGGCTTTGAGGATGTGAGGGTGGTCTCCAGAGAACCCATATTAGATTTCAGATGTGATAAGAGCGATTTTATGTTTTTAAATCGTGACATCTGCCCGCTCGTCTCATCGACAGGATGACTCAAATTCATGGGTATTTGAGACCCCGCTGATGTCGCCACTGCTAATTTTGGGTTCTCTAAAACACGACAAGCATTTCGGCTGCACCATCATGACGGACACACACCGCAACATAATGAAAGACGTCCCACTATTCGTCTTGTTGAAGAGACATTTATGACTTCCCAATAAACAAGTCGAAATGACTGAGCTTCTGCATAATAAGAAATTAAAGAACTTCACTGCATTTCTGAGATCTTAAGAATTTACTGTCTTCGGCCTGTGTGTTTGCACATGTATATCACAATGTAGTGTAGGACATTGATATATATTATACATTGATATAGCATATATATTTTTTGTACATCTAATGCATATCTTTTTTCCTATCATCACTTTTAAATGCATATGATTTTGTTAGGCCATAAAAAGTGTATCTGAATTTAGATTTGCGAGAGCCAGAGAGTTAGTGGAGCTGAAGGCTCATTATTGTGCTGTCGAGACTTAGACCTCTGAAGCTTCAATCGACACGGGCACAGAGCAACCAGAGCCCCGGCCAATCCCACTTAATTCCCCTTCTCCATGAGAACCGGGTTCCGACTCCCCTTACAGCTCGGCACCCGCAAGGCCTTGTGGGACGGGCCTAGAACCGACCTCGGCAGTACCTCAGAGAGCTGGGCGGTAAGCGCGCGGCTTCTGCGCATCGATCCCTCTCGCTCTCACACTCGTCTCTCAATCCCTCACTCTCTGCCTTCTTCACCCGCCCTACCACCACTAAAATACCCCCCTCCCCCCACTTTTTTACTTTTCATTTTCTGCAAACCTTTTTTAAAATAACACACACTCTCATTGCTAGTCTCAGACTTATCCCTGCTCTTCATTCCTCTTGCTCTCTCTCTCTCTCTCTCTCTATCTCTCTCTCTCTCTCTCTCTCTCTTTCACTCATGCGCACGCACACACACACACACACACACACACACACACACACACACACACACACACACACATATACGCACACATTGCTAAACTCCTAAAAACACAGAAGCAGGAACACACACACACACACACACACACACACACACACACACACACACACACACACACACACACACACACACTCATATTGGGTTGATTTCAGGGTGAATAGCCAGAAGGTTGCTCTTCCCTGTTCTCAATGCAGAAGACAAATGGCATCTTTGTTCCTGTCGAGTCCCTCCCTTGTTTGTGAGACACGCTAAAATTATATTTTTAGAAGTCAGTTCGGTTGGAATACATAAAAATAATGAAATAGAGCCATAAACAATGTTTTCTTCGCTTAAGTGAACCGAAGAGGCTCCCGAGAGAGCAGAGAAGCCGTTTTTAATATCGATTGTGAACATAAAAGCCTCGTCAGCGCAGCCAAGATTCCTCGATGCGGCCGCATTATTTGCAGGATTCGCCGGCGCTATTTAGACTTGAGACAGCCTGGTCCCTGTCAACTGTGGGTTACTCTGCTGATCACCATGTCGGGGTACAAGAAGAGTTCATTTGGGGAAAGTCTAAAATTCTAAAAGTCTCTGGCAAACCTCAAAGGCCACATCATTTTCAAGAGCTTTTTTTTGTTTATTCAAGTTTTATAAATTCTTAACTATTGTGTGTGAGCCGAAAAATATTTTTGTATCATTTTTTTTGCTGTGCTAATTGTGGAATGACAGAGTTAATTGATGTGAAGTTTTAATGTTTTTTTTTTTTGTTTTTTTTTTGCTATTTACTTTGTCTTTCCCAGGGAGTGCGCTTCGACCCGGAGATTCCCCAGACCCTGCGGCTGGAGTTCGCCAAAGCTAACACCAAGATGGCCAAGAGCAAACTCGTGGGCACCCCCAACCCTCCCCCCTCTCAGCAGAGTCCCGGCCCCCCCTTCATCAGCAGAGATCCCTGTGAGTAGCCTACACTGCCCACCCTGACCCCCTCCACCCACACACAACCCCACCCTTTCCTCCGACACTAAACACAACAACCCCTAATGCCGCCCTCCCCCTCAAAAACAAAAAACAAAAACAAAAATGCCCTCCTTAATTCTACATCCCACTCCAGCCCCACACCCACCCCAACAATTTCCATCTTCCAGTTTCCAACTGTGTACAACAAAACACCCACCCACTGTCTCACCCACCCCCAAATATCATGGCCACCCCCCCACCTTGGCCACATAGTTTCCCTTATGGCTCA
Organism: Sardinella longiceps; assembly: GCA_027497455.2. NCBI lineage: Eukaryota > Metazoa > Chordata > Actinopteri > Clupeiformes > Clupeidae > Sardinella > Sardinella longiceps. The sequence continues at coordinate 23,578,733 of JAODXP020000028.1, read as the reverse complement.
CTTCAATTAAATGTCCCCCCATAGCCACACTGTCCCATCTTTGGGTAGCCGACCACCCACAATCAAATCGCCTTCCTCAAACCTCCCCACATTCTCTCCATGTGATCACAGGTAGTTCTAGAGTGTTTGTGTGCATTCAGTGAGTGGAACAGTGGCACGTCCCTTATTCTGATGTGGCTTTGCCATAGAAACAGGAGGCTATTACTGAAGCTGATGGGGCTTCTCTGGGGAGGCTAGGGAAAAGTGTGTGTGTGTGTGTCGGGGGGGGGTATGCTCAGCTTGCTGAACGCTCTGTGAACTGAGTCTTTGTGTGTGTGTGTGTGTGTGTGTGTGTGTGTGTGCCTGTGTCTGTCTGGCATGGTAGATTTTGTGGAATACAGTATGTGGAATTGTATTTGTGTGTGTGTGTTTGGATATGGTGGGCTATGTCTAGATGTCAGGGAAGATAGTGCTCTGAACATCTTTTACACATCTTGATACAAAAAAGACTACCAAAGAGAGTCATCTCAACAGCACCACTTTAATATGTGAGAGGAAAAGTTGGCCTCCAAGAGGATCAGTTTTGTTATTATATAGCAACCTTAGCTAAGTCATGCTAGCTAATAAAAGCTAAGCTAAGGCTTGGTAATGAGTGTTATTGGAAAGTAGGCCTATGTGTGGGCAGAATGAGATGCCATCACCAAAGCGGGAAGTTTACCCAAGAAGTAAACATATGCCGCAGCTTTGGAAAAAAATATACACCGCTGAGATAATTGTTTAGATGTTTTGAGGCACAGTTTGTTTTTAGGTAAACACTGGACTAGGCTGACATGCCAAAGGTGCCCCTGACGTAGCGGGGTGAGATCTGGCTAGCAGATAGCAGAGAGTAGCTAGGGGAGTGATAGGAATGGAGATGGAAGTCCTCCATGTGCTCTTGCCTTTTGAATCCCTAGTGCCAGCAGTGGGGTAAATGGAATACAGTTTAATAAGGTAAAATCTTGCATCTTATTGGTAGACTAAGAGGTAATAAAAAAGCAGTGGGTGAGATCTAGTTGGAATGGATAGTGGGTAGTGAGTGAGTAAAGGCCAATTCAGATTGAAGATCTTCGATGAGATGAGACAGTTTTAGAGAGGAGTTGCGGAGGTGTGAATGAATCGTCACATGTCGTTGCAAGCGGTTGCAAGCCGTCCCAAAAGTCAAATTGCAGTTTCAGAGTTTTAGAACATCACTGGTGTTTAGAACCTCGCAGCCAGGTCTCGTCTTTGGTCTGTAGCCACCTTAAGGGGTAGTGTCCGTCCATGGCCCTTGCCACAAATAGGCCCAGTGCCAGTACAGCGAGAAATCCAGGTTTCAGCCTGAGTTGAACTGAGATCAGTTCCTGTGGGCCTACCCTCTACCTGTCCCTTTACCTCTCTGACTTCCTGTCATCTTGTCCTGACATCATCAAATTAAGGATATAACTTACCAAAAGCCCCAAATTGTGCGTTTAATGCTCAGTAAAATAAATAAATAAATAAATAAATAATCAGGGTGAAAATCCGAGGCAAAGGTCATTTCAGCAGTCAATACTGATGGTGACACATCAAGCGAGAACAAGTTATATTGTAAGAGAGTTCAGTTGGTTCCTGTGACCATCAGCAGTTTTCCTCGGCATGTCGGAGTGCTGACTGATCATTTGGGAAAGAAAAGCGGGAGTGTCATTAACACACCCAATGCTTGACCAGCATGGAGGCCTTACATGTAGGGGAGACATGACACTGTGTGTGTGTGTGTGTGTGTGTGTGTGTGTGTGTGTGTGTGTGTGTGTGTGTGTGTGTGTGTGTGTTTGTGTGTGTGTATTGGTTACCTTACTGGCCAGGAGATTTGCACATGCACATTCCATGACATAAAATGTCTACTGTGAAAACACTCCTTTTACACCCCTAGAACAAATGTGCAAATAAACAGTTAAACATTAAGCAACACAGTATTTTGGCCTTGCTGAAGTTACTTCAAAACTTTTCAAGCACGAATAAAAAAAACATAATCTCTCTCTCTCTCTCTCTCTCTCTCTCTCTCTCTCTCTCTCTCTCTCTCTCTCTCTCTCTCTCCCTCCCTCTTTCTCTCCGGCTCTTTATGTGTGTGTTTCTCAAACACTTGTTATTCGACCCAAGCCAAGCATGTATGAGGTATTATAAGGAAATTCTTGACAGGTTTGCCGTGTGCTTTGTTTTCCGACAGAGTTAAATATTTTGTCAGGCGTTAGACACACATAGAAGACTTTTTTGGACTGACGACCAGAGCCTGTGCAGACTAATGTGTGTGTGTGTGTGTGTGCGTGTGTGTATGTGTGTGTGTTTGCTCAGTTTCGTTGCCTCGCATTCCAGCTAAATGACTAAACACTCTCTTATCTACAATCGGCTTGAGTGAAGGAACAGGCCTCACAGTCCCTGGATAAGGGAAGGGGGGAAAAAAATGGGATGAAAATATGGAAGGAAACGATTAAGCTGGGGAATGACGTAATGACTTCACTAATCTCTGAGAAAAATTGACGTAATTATCTGACCAGAGATTGTTTTTAATCCTGTTGTTGATCTAGGAGTTTTTCGGTGATAAGGATGAGCTATGGGGTGCAGATTGCTAAGCTGTTGGTCTTAGAACATTGAGTGGTGTAACAACTAATGTGACTGTCAAGAAATGTTTTGTTTGCCTGAGGTGCTTTTTACTCAGCCTTGACTACATTTCCCAGAATTCTTAAGTGTTGATAGATCTCCACTCTATGTCGCCAGAGATTTTCAACAACAATCTCACACTCAGAGCGTTTTACTGATTTAAACTATTTCAGCTTCTGTTTGTCTATGAGGGAGACTTGTTTTATTACTCAACTATTGTGAGTATTGCCAAAATGTCAGCCAGTCTTACAGATGTGCTTTGTTTTGCTTGCTGTATTTATACTGTCTGTCGAAATGTGTGGAAAAATGTATTTGTTCGTGGCTTTCACAACCTGCCTTACTCCATTGTGTTTGTTCATTTATTTGTTTAGCCAAATGGACAGAATTCTTCTCTCACTCTTTTAACCTCCTGACTAGACCACTCCTTTATTTAAGTACCTGTGCACCTCCACTTTTTTCCTCCTCCTCTTCCTCCTTTTCTTCTCACTCCTCTCCTCTGTCTCACCTTCTTCCATCTCCTTCTCTCCGCAGATGAGCTCACAGTCCCTGCCCTCTACCCGGGCAGCCCCGACGTGTGGGCCTCGTACCCTCTCTACCCCGCCGAGCTGTCGCCCGCCCTCCCACCCGCTTTCACGTACCCCTCCTCGCTGCACGCTCAGGTAACACCCACCAGCCCCCTCACACCCCACCACACCCACCCACCCACCCCTCCCTCTCCTCTCCTCACCTCACCTCACCTCACACACCTCCTTATAGAGCACAGCCCCACCCCTCCACTAGCATCAACCAACCAACCACCCACCTGTATCCATTCACTCAACCACCAGCCAATCACAGGCCAGGCCTCTCTCCAGCACAGAGCCTCATGCAGCCCTACAGCCCCCTTCAGGAGGAGGAAGTCCTGAGTTGGGCAAAATAAAAGTCCCCCTGTGGTTTGGGTTTTGTTTGTCAACAGAGCCTGACAGCAGGTGTATCTTATGAGGTCATATTGGTTCAGTCTACAAACATGAATATGAATGAATGAATGTAATTTTAAAGAAATGATTCAATTTGCGCTACAATATTTGACATTTGTGTTGCAGCATTGGTATATGAATACAAGGGTCCTGGGGGGACTTTTATTCTATGAATGCTGACCCATCTCCACAGGTAGTTTTGACCACTTGAACACCCCCCACCCCCCCAACCCCTCCCCTATCCTCCCCTCCCCTAGCTACCAGGGTGATGCTGTTGTGTTTTCATCTGTTACTCTGTTATAAGTGAGTTAAGTAAGTAATTCATTAACCACCAGTCAAAACACTTGAGGTCATTATTCCATTATTCCATTGGAATATTCTAAACAGGGTTATCTGTCTTTTGTCTAAGTGTTGAGGTTTTGGAACACACATTTTCGTACATACATGTACAGTATATGGATCTCCTGTGAATTTCACCAGATGTAGGAAAAGGCTAATCTATAGGCTTACACTGTTAATGGCAAAGTATGAAACAAAGCAGTGCCATAGTAATCTGTTATGAGGTTAAAGCCTGATTTGTAGTTTTAAAATGAACCCAAAATCAATTGTCCGTTAGGATGCCAAAACTGAGCCTCGGCCTAGTTTGTGAAGTAAATTTGTGTGGCTGGTTTATCTAGCCAGAATAAAGCAACACATTTGAAGTACTGATATTTATGCCTATTTGTGCTATAGAGAGGCAAGATATCAGCAGCAAATATTACTTAATGGGTGATAATCCTAATGAATATTTAACTTTACATGGGCCTAGTACAATATCAAGTCTTCCAGGCATGCGTTGACAATGTCAGACATTTTCTGTAATACATTTCCACAAGCGACCAATACAGTCAGAGTTATTCACCAATTACAAGCCTTGCCTCGGGCATGCTCAGTTCACCTTCCTTGGGACAGATTCCCCTGTTTATAAGTCTTAAGCTGGGTTGTACTTTTCCTCACCAACATAACCCATGAATTTAGTCATAAGAGGCCAGGGCAGGTCTCAGGGTCTTAGGAAAGAGCATTCTGAGAAGTCAATGAGTTATGGTGCTGTTGAATAAAACTCAATAGACCTGCCACAAAAGGCTGTCTGGCATGTACACACTTGTATTGGAAATCTTGGCTGCCCTTAAAAACAGATGATACACAATGGCACACACAGCAAGTGCTTGCACTAAAGAAATATTTGAAGTTCATTGTGGTAGTTTACACAGCCACACAAGGTGTCTTTTTAACACACAACACACAAGTTTATCCAGGGGTTCAGGGGTTTATTCAGTCAGGGTTTGCCAGTGAAATTGAAATAATATTTTTTTGTCATGATTCCATTCAAACATTTTTAGCAGGTTAAGCCTCCTCCCCCCCACCCCCACCCCAATAAGCCCAATCCCAAAAGCCACTTGTGTATGTATGCAACATCTGATTCTTTGAATAGTAATGTAAAACATGATGTAATTGCCTGCTGTTGTTTTCAATGACGTTCTAGTCTGCCCACATTGTGGTGAGGCGGTGGTACATGTGGGTGAGCATTTGTGTGAGTGTGTGTGTGTGTGTGTGTGTGTGTGTGTGTGTGTGTGTGTGTGTGTGTGTGTGTGTGTGTGTGTGTGTGTGTGTGTGTGTGCGTGCGTGTGTGTGTGTGTGTGTGTGTGTGTGTGTGTGTGTGTGTGTGTGTGTGTGTGTGTGTGTGTGTGTGTGTGTCTGTGTGTGTGTGTAATATGGTAAGATGGTGGCATGTGTGGGTGATCTTGTGGTGAGCGAATACTGCTTCTCTCCCGATGAGCCGTGCTCCTCCTCAAATTCCAATGAGATATGACATCTGCAAACAGCACGCTGCCCATCTAGATATAAAAACATGTCTGCACGCCAAACTAGCGGAAAATGTACACACATGCATACACACACACACATACACACACACACACACATACACACACACACACAGGAGCTGAAAACATGTGCTTAAAAATATGGCCTGTCGTTATATACTTAACAACGGACTGTTTGTACAGTTGGCTAATACCAGTATTTATGGTCAATTTATGTGAGCCCAGGGAATATGAGAAGGTCAAGATTTCAAAAAATACCACATGGATGTTTTATAGGAAACAAACATCCAGTGTAACCAGTGACTATCAAGCATCTTTATGGGCTCATCTGATGGCCCCTTTAATCTGGACTTTATCTAAAGACGAAGAGAAGCTCTCATTCCAGCTTCTCACACACTGCTGCAGACACACACACACACACACGCACACACACACCACACACACACGCAGACACACACCACACACACACACACACACACACACACACACACACACACACACACACACACACACACACACACACACACACACACACTCACACACACACACACACACACACACACACACACTACTGCCCTATGCTTCTGAGGAACTCCAGAGGTGATTGCACCATTTATACCCTGTGCATGCATATACATGCACAACATTGACACACACACACACACACACACACACACACACACACACACACACACACACATACACACACACACACACACACACACGTACACACACACACACACACACACACACACACACACACACACACACACACACACACACACACACACACACGCACACACACACAGCCTCCATCCTTAAACAGCCATGACCCATTTAAGTCAGGCCTACCCATAATCCCATAGTCCTGTGGGGACTTACCCATCGGCAGTTTACAGGAGTTCTCAACCCCTCTCAGCAGTTCTAGCCAATCCCCGTGGCCAAAAGCGAAAGTGAAGCACATCATGCCTGGGGTGGTTTTCACACTCTTCTGTTCTGTTCTGTACTGTACTGTAGTGAGAATATTATTTCTTACAGCATGTTGCTAGCACACACACTCTGACTCCCTCTCTCAAAGTTTGTGTGTGTGTGTGTGTGTGTGTGTGTGTGTGTGTGTGTGTGTGTGTGTGTGTGTGTGTGTGTGTGTATGTGTCTATGGAACTGGTCAGTGGTGGAGAGTGTGTATATGAAGACATCTAGTGGGTAGGCTACATCTATAGCCTGCCCTCCTTGGCACGGTACTTTAGATTAGGGTACAAATGTTCACCGTTAACTAGCAGCTTATTATCATGCAAATAGTAGCATACTAGCCATTTGTTAGTCATTACAAGTCATTTATTAATTAAAATATAATATTATATATAATATTATTAAATTAAAGGTAATTTCCTGATTTCCGAGGTTAATTCATTGATTTTATCAATGTCTTTATCAGTGAGGGTAATACATGGCTGTGGGCAATAGATGGGAATACATTTCTTTTCATCATAGGTAGTGTTTAGTAAACTGAGGTCGATAGATGCTTTTGTTTTCTGTGTTTGCATAAAACACTGGCCTGAGGTTTATACATGGTGAGGCTTATACTCAGGAAATAACTGTACCTTATTCCGAATGAGCTTATTCTACCCATACCATTAACTAAGAATTCTTCTGATATAAACTCCTAATTCATAATATTGTAGCCTACTTGCCATGTGTTGATAGAATAGAATAGAATAGAATAGACTTTATTGTCATGCCAGCATGAAAATTACCTTTGGTCTCACTGTATAAAAACATAAATAGACATTCATTTCAATGCTCAAAACAAAAACACAAACACAAATCAATGTGTAATTACAATCTTAGTATGATTTGGTTAGTATTATTTGCATGTTAATGGTGAATATGTGTACCCTAATCTGAAGTTGTTTTAGTTTGAATTTTTGTGTGTGTATTGCACATCGTTTTGTCGAGAAGCAGCATATTTCTCACCTCAGCTTGTTTTCTGTAGAAGTACTGTAGGCCTAATGGTAGTCAGATGGTGGGAGTGGTAGAGATGGTAATTGTTGAATCACAGTGAGTTGAGTCACCCCAGTCATGAACGTCTTGAATCTGCGTTAATATAGTATTTACACACACACACACACACACACACACACACACACACACACACACACACACACACACACACACACACACACACACACAAACTAGCCTCCACACAGACACAGACGCGCTAAACTCTTTCCTCCTTGAAGGTTTTTATGCAGACCACCATTAAAAGTTAGCAGCTCCATATCTAATGTCTGTACTTTATATGGGACTCTTTCATCAATATTTCCCTCATTTGTATGTGTTCAGGTTGGCTGGGTCATTCAAAAGTCATATAACTCCCTTAACTTGGAGTGAGTTATATCCTCAAGTATATTCAAATTACATTTGACAACTAGGCTACTTATTGAGTCAAGATGATTGATGTATTTGCAATCATTAAAATGTGGTTTTGGTCAACTGAATATCAGAATAACTGAACTGAGGACCCTCCTCCTTCCCTGCTTATGATGGCTAGCCTTTACCATGCTGTATTAAAGGCTTTGGCCATGAATTGGTCCAATAAAATATGATAATAAGAATAAACCATTAATTTCATTCCATTCACACTTGGTGAATGGAATGAAATTAATGAATCAATGGATGAATAGATGGATGGATGGATGGATGGATGGATGGATGGATGGATGGATGGATAGATGGATGGATGGATGGATGGATGGATAGATGGATGGATGGATGGATGGATAGAATTTTTAACTGCACATTGGGTTCATGCCATTGTCTAAAGGTTTAAAAACTTTTTCTCAACAACAGAATTCCAATGTTTTCAGAAGTGTGTGGAAAGACGCCCCTGTAATGTGTGCGAAAGAACAGAAGAAATCTTGGTTCTTTTAGATAATACTCACTATTGCCATGCAGACTGAGCCTATAGGAATTCACAGAATTATCTCCCAGAACCGTCTACTCCTTCACTACAAGTGAAGGGAGCTCGAACCGAATCTGTGTCACCCCACAGGAGACAACAAAACTGCCCTCTCTCACTAACGCCACACACCCACTCATAAACACCTCTGGGTTTTGTTGACAGCCAGGACACCTTCCGGCAATTTGACAGTGTGAAAAGGTTGCTGATGAACCTTAATGAGTTTGATGAGTGCTTTTGTTGATGTCTACTGTTGTTTACTAACACATTTCTGTCTCTGTCTCTGTGTCTCTCCATCTCCTTCTCTCTCACTCTCTCACTCTCTCTCTCTCTCCCTCTCTCTCTCTTCTGTCTCTGCGTTTCTCTCTTTATCTCAATATATTCTATAACCTCTATATTTTTCTCCATCCATCCATCTCTCCCTCTCTCTCTCTCTCTCTCTCTCTCTCTCTCTCTCTCTCTCTTCTCTATCTCTCTCTATCTCTCCCCCCCTCCAGATTCGCTGGCTTCCCCCGGCAGATGGCAGTCCCCAGGGCTGGAAGTCCCGACAGTTCTGCTGAAAAATGTGTAAGTGGCAGACACACACACACACACACACACACACACACACACACACACACACACACACACACACACACACACATACACACACACACACACACACACACACACACACACACACACACACACACACACACACACACACACACACACACACACACACACACACACACATACACACACACACACACACATACACACACACACACACACACACACACACACACACACACACACACACACACACACACACACACACACAAAAGTGGATATCCTGTCTTGTTTATATATGACTTTGATAAACAACACTTGGAGAGCCTTTCTGAGAATGGAGAAGGCCCTTTTTCTGGAAATGGAGCCCAAACTAGTTTTGTTAATTCTACATTACCGTAAGAGGCAAACAAAGGCTTTGGACCAGAGATCTGAACACACTCAACTTCTCTTCTGCTGCAATAGCTGACTGGTTAGAACCCAAATATTTTGTGATAGTCAGTCTGACAGCATGCTAGCATAACTCTGCTACATCTGTCTTTCATATTCATCGGTTAGGGTTACACCATAGAATGGGACAGACCAGTGTTGGTTTGTGTATTCCAGGATATTGTTTTTTTTTTTTTTTTTTGCTCATCACCCAAACATTTTTGGCAGGGTGGTAGACTGTACCTCTCTCTCTCTCTCTCTCTCTCTCTCTCTCTCTCTCTCTCTCTCTCTCTCTCTCTCTCTCTCTCTCTCTCTCTCTCTCTCTCTCTCTCTCTCTCTCTCTCTCTCTCTCTCTCTCTCTCTCTCTCTCCCTCTCTCTCTCTCTCTCTCTCTCTCTCTCTCTCTCTCTCTCTCTCTCTCTCTCCCCCACCACTCTCTCTTCACCTCTTGATAGTGGAAAGGTTTTCCTCTTTATGTTGAAAAAAATTGTATTTTATTGGGTTTATTTATTTCTCCTCTTTCCATGGCCCCACTGTTGCTGCTGCTGCTGCTGGAGGCTTCTGCCTGATTGATGGCACCCATCTCTGTACAGCTGAGCATCAAAGCCTTGGCATCAAACAGGGGGGTTTGGTGTGTGTGTGTGTGTGTGTGTGTGTGTGTGTGTGTGTGTGTGTGTGTGTGTGTGTGTGTGTGTGTGTGTGTGTGTTGGAGGGGTAGACTGGCACGCACCTGAACTCTGCCATTGCAATTTCTGTAGACCTACTGGTGTGCACCAGAAACTGTACCTGTAAAAAAAATGATTTTCTTATTCATAGAGATGAGGATGCTGTCACCATGTTTTTGATGTCTACAGTATATTGTATGCCCTCCCAGTATGAGAAATATCTGTTTGCGGCCTCAGAACAACCTATTCTCTGGGCTCTGAGGAAGTCCGTGTGTTCATCCCAGGTGCTGGATGGAGAGAGGGAAAGTCTGCACGGATATTTTTTGTTTCTCCTTTGTTTCGCCAGTGTTTTTTTTTTTTTTTTTTAATAGAAACCATTTCAACTTGATCTGGTCTTCAGCAGGTTATTGTGGAACCCTTTAGAAGATCAGTGTTTCAAGGTGTGAAACAGTCGGCGGGTTTACATGGACACTTTTAATCTGATTAATAAAATTCCATGTGCATTCTATAGAACAGTATCCAAGGAGATGCATTCATAAATGCCCACTGAAATGGAATATTGGGTTAAATAATCAGATTAGAAGTGTCCATGTAAACGGGGCTAGTGTTCTTTTCTCTTCACTCTGGAATTGAGTGCAAATGATTAGATTGGCTCACGTCGCCTGTTTAAATCCCAGGGAGTATTCTAACATAACAGATGTTATAACAGACTCCAATGAGGTGCTGATCTGCCTGTCTGATCCTTCACACCTGTAGCAGACAAGAGCAGAAACTCCTTTAGAGGAGATGAATTGTTGCACACACAGACACACACACACACATACACACACACACACACACACACACACACACACACACACACACACACACACACACACACACACACACACACACACACACACACACACACACACACACACACACACACACACACACACACACACACAGACACAGACACACACACTGCACACATGTCTGACACACTCACAAACACACACACACTGCACACATGTCTGACACACACACGTACACACACACACACACACACACACACATATAGACACACATACACACACACACACACACTGCACACATGTCTGACACACTCACAAACACACACACTAACCCCCTTGTGACCGTTCATTTCCATTGTCTAGCCATCATGCTCTTCCAAGGACATCACAAACCCTGTGGAGGGTGAAAAATGTGGCTGCGTGCTTTAGTGAAAGGCCAGTGTAAACTGTTTGGATTCAGCATGTGGCTCGCGAAGGATGAGAAGCGTTTTAGCGGCAATTACAGCAGAATTACAGCAATCCTGTCGGCTCCTTGTGGCAGCTGTCAATCACGCTGAGCAGCTACTTATTATAGAGAATAAGACTCAAAGGAAAAGATAGATAAAGAGAGAGAGATGGGAATGATAGAAAGAGGGAGAGAGAGAGAGAGATAAAGAGGTGTTGACTATTTTCTACCGAGCACAGCTCGGAATGTGGTTCCAATTGGACCTGTGCCTGTAAGACTAGCAAACCTGTTCCAGCTTGTTGGCAACCGGGTCTACATGTTGGATCAATATCACAAATGTTTGCTCTGATTGGCTGTTTAGCTTTGCCCACTTGTTACTAATGAGTTTGGTGTAAACATCAGATATGGCATACAACCTTGGAAGTTGGCATTTGCCTACAGATGAATGGAGCAGATCTAGTTTCACTTGAACTGGCGATAACAGTGTCATTTAGAAAGTAAAAGTATCTGTCTCAAGTATTATTCATTAGATACAGATAACCCACTTTTATTAGAATTAGAGCTAGCACGGCTAGCACACACACCACACACATTCACACTGACACAAACACACTCTGACACACAACATACAGTAATGAAGTATGCATAAACAACCAGATAAACACTCACATTTTATCTCTGTCTCTATACACACACAGACACACAGCACACACACACACACACACACACACACACACACACACACACACACACACACACACACACACACCTTCACACTCTCACACACACACACTCCCCAGCTGTGGTTTTGGGCAGTGACCTTCCTGCACAGGGAATGATAATTGATTTGTCAGCCATAAGCAGAGGCCCTGCTTCTCTCGCTCTCTCTCTCTCTCTCTCTCTCTCTCTCTCTCTCTCTCTCTCTCTCTCTCTCTCTCTCTCTCTCTCTCTCTCTCTCTCTCACTCTCTCTCTCTCTCTCTCTCTCTCTCACACACACTCTCTCTCTCTCTCTCTCTCTCTCTCTCTCTCTCTCTCTCTCACACACATCTCTCTCTCTCTCTCTCTCTCTCTCTCTCTCTCTCTCTCTGAGATGCCTTAGATATGCCTGAGGAAAAAAGCAGCAATTTGTCCTCATTAAACTATTAGACAGTCATTTGTGAGGATTGAACTTATTTGGCGGTTACTGATGGCGTAATCAAAAGCCACTTGAGCTTGAGCAGGCACACCCAGTCCCAGTCGCAGTCCTAGTCCCAGTGGACGGCCCTGTGTTGTTTGTCACGCCGTTTGATTACAAATCCTGCTATGGAATCTGTGCTGGTCTGCACAAAGATAAACTATCATCTTTTTGTCTGTCTCTCTTCCAACACACACACACACACACACACACACACACACACACACACACACACACACACACACACACATACACACATACACTTAAGCTACCCTCGCAATGTTATAAATTTGCTTGGACTTACACAGACATACACCAGGCATGTAGTGTATATAAATGACTATATACATATGAGTATATGAGTGCACGTATCATGTACATAAACACTAGTCTGTGTGCTCATGCAGGGGCGCTGTACACATTTGTACACATTTGTACACAGCTGATCAGGCTCTAGAGTCTAGATGGTTATTAACCTTTCCCTCGGAGCTCTGTGGTGTCTTGTTTAGTCTCATGACTCTGCAGAAAAATAGAAGCCGTTACAAACACACCATGAATTCACACTGTAAGTGTATAGAGGCACACTCTCACACACACACACAAACAAACACACACACACACACATATTCACACTGACACAAACACACTCTGTTACAAAGTATGCACACACACACACACACACACACACGAATAAGGCTTGTGTATAGTTGTAAGTATGTGTTGAGTATCTTGTCCCTACTTTGTCCTGTGCTTCTAATAGGTCATGCTATTGCTCCCAAGTCGTCAACAACATCAATCCAAGCATAAATATGAGATGTATCCCAAAAGGGCAGGAGCAGCGATAAATGTCTGTTTGCTAGCTCATAAGAGGCCTTATAA
>JAODXP020000028.1:23552887-23557887 GCA_027497455.2 Sardinella longiceps | reverse complement strand
GTTGTCATAATTATTATTATTATTAACCTATATATGAATACAAAAAACAATATTGTTAAGGTTATTATGATCAAAGTTGACGCATGACTTGCCAAAATAAAAGAAGAATAAAAACAATTACAATGCTGTACATTTTTAGATATTTTGAAGAAGAATATAGAAGTATTTTTATAATCAAGTGATCATTTTCAGAGCTTCAGAGATGTTTGATCTATTATTATTCCTGTCAAGTGTGTGTGTGTGTGTGTGTGAGGATCTTTGGTTCTGAACATTTTGGATGTTCATTATTGTCTCCATCCATGCTAATATAAATGCATTTGATTGATGTATGAAATTGGTTCAAATCTCTGTGTCATTTTTATTGGTGGTTTTACTGTGACAATCAAAAATATTTTTCGGCTCCCTTTGCTTGCTATATTTTATTATGACACATCAGTGGATTTCAAGCTCAATTCCAGACACTATCCAACCATCAACAGAGTGTATAAATTCTTCCCTATTCCTGGACTAACAGACTTCCTCAAGACAATGTAGCAGCATTCTTGTCAGTTTGGATTTGGTGCTAACTTAGCATAAAAAAAGAATAAAAAATAAGATGACTGGTTTTTGTTATTCATGGCAGTACTGCCTGTCAGCATGTTCATGTAAACAGTCATGCCCCATTTGTGATATGGTCATGCTAGCATAATGACAAGACAGGTCAACAGACATGTCACAAACCCATCCACCCAGCAGAGACATGTCTGTCAGAGCTAGCATCTGCTAGCGTTAGCGTCTGTTGGGGAAGGGCAAATAGGTCCAGGAAAAAAAAAAATCAAACTGGTGAAGCCAGTGACTGGAAGAAAATAAAGAAATAAAAACACTTCACTGTGTCATACAAAAGCCATCCTTCCCTCCCTCACGGACGCAAGCCAGTATTTTTCTGCATGACATAAAGTGTCTTCAAGTCTTCTTTTAGAAAACTGCTGCCCTCCTAGCTTTGAAGACAAGGCTTTGATGAAGTTTTTGTGTGATCTATTTTTGTCATTAAGAACATTCAACCCAGTTTTGTAAATGTTACTGTTCTTGAATGGATGACTGCTATAAGAATATAAATACATAACTTCAAGTGTGTGTTGGTTTATTTCATTTGTCATGGAAGATGTAAAATAGACCGACTCGAAGGATAAGAAGGTGCAGGTCGAAAGTGTCTTTCTTTCTTCTGTCTCTGTGAGTGTGACTTTCAAAGGCTTACACTCGCATTGTGACAAGCAAGCAAAGTAAAACCTTTTTCATGCATGAGTGCCGCTCCACCTCGCATACACACAAATACACACACACCCTCACACACAAGAAGTCTCAGTAATTTAAGCTTCCTATATTTACCTCCTATAGGCTATATCTTTGGTCTTTTTTCAGTAAGCCTCATTGCTCTGTCTGAATACTCAAGACTAACAGAGCCTAATTTTGATACCAAGGATTTGTGGAAAGATAATACTTTTGATAAAACCAACAGTTTAGAGTAACACAAGTGTTTGTTTTCTGTACACTAAAGCCAGATTAAAAACAATGTAGGGCTATTTATCTCCTGTGTATCTGCCAACATTCAAGTGGTTATGAGGCTTGTAGTTCAGCAATATCAAGCTTAACCATATACAAATTCTTAATTTGAATTCCTTGCCTACGTTATAACTTTAAAAGGTTATATGACTACAGTTCCACAAAGATGAGAATGTTTTGTCCTTTGTAAGGCCTGTGCTGCTTCTTGCAGACAGTAACTATAAAAACCCATTTCCTGGTCAGTAGCCAAGTCTTGTGAATGTTTATGGTTGCCGTGGTCACCTGACTGTCATGTCCTTTTTTACCCCCTCCATTTTAACAACACTATTCACCCACTGCTTTTCACACTTCTGTAGTCAACACCTTTATCTTCTCACTCTTTTCTCCCTTCTGCACTCTCTCTCCCTCTCTCCTTCTCTCCCTTGCTCTCTATCTCCCCTTTTTATCACGTTACATCTCTCTCTCTCTCTCTCTCTCTCTCTCTCTCTCTCTCTCTCTCTCTCTCTCCCCTCTCTGACGCTGTCACTATCTGCCTCTCCTCTTGCTTGCTCTTTTTCTCTCTCCTTCTCCTGTCTCTAAACCCTCTCCTGCCCCCCTGCCCTTCCAAATACACAGCCCTTTCCTCTCCTCCTCTTCTATCCTTTCTTCCTCTTGTCCTTACCTCTCTTATTCACTCATTTCATCTTCTCTCCATTGTCTCAGTCTTGTTTGTCTTTTTTACTGTCACACATCTCTACCCCCCCCCCCCTCTCTCTCTCTCTCTCTCTCTCTCTCTCTCTCTCTCTCTCTCTCTCTCTCTCTCTCTCTCGCTCAGCCCCCTATACTCCCCACCCTCCCTTTCTCCATCTTGTCATCATTGACCACCTCTCTCTCTCTCTCTCTCTCTCTCTCTCTCTCTCTCTCTCTCTCTCTCTCTCTCTCTCTCTCTCTCCTCTTTTCTGGAATCTTTACACTTCCTCCCTGTGTGTCACAAATCTGTGGCGCCATGAATGCATGACTGACTGTTTGGTGACCCCCTCTGTGCTCTCTCTCTCTCTCTCTCTCTCTCTCTCTCTCTCTCTCTCTCTCTCTCTCTCTCTCTCTCTCTCTCTCCCCCCCGTCTGCACTTTTAAAAGGCAATTTCCCATTACCTTTCCATTAATTACCCCCCTCCCTTCATACATACCAAACTAAATGCCTCTTCCTCACACACACACACACACACACACACACACACACACACACACACACACACACACACACACACACACACACACACACACACACACTCCCTCCCTCTCCCCATGTCTAAGGAGCCACCAGCCCCAGGGGAGGGACAGAGACAATTTCCTCTCCCATCCTCCTCCCTTTCTCCATCCCTTTCTTCCTCCCTCTCTTCTCTCTCTCTCTCTCTCTCTCTCTCCTTCTTCTCCTTCTCTCCTACACTCCTGCTCTCCCCCAACCTCTATTTTCTTCCTGCTCCTTCCATTCTCCACCTTTTTCCTGTGTTTCCCTTTCTCCTGCCCTCTCTCTCTCCCATGCACCCTGACTCACTCCTTTCCTTTCCTCTCACTCGTTTTCTCTCTTCCCTCTCTCTGTTACTACTACCTCTTTATCTTTCCTGCCTTTCTATGATGGAGAGATCATTTACCACCTCTCTCTTCCATCACCCTCTCTCTCTCTCTCTCTCTCTCTCTCTCTCTCTCTCACTCTCTCTCTCTCTCTCTATCTCTCTCTATCCCCCTCTCTCCCTCACCCCCCCCCCCCCCCCCCCAGCTCAAAGGCCATTCTTATACTTCCTGTTTTCTCTCTCCCACGGAGTTCCATTGGACTCCCTACGGGCCCCTGGGGCCTTCCCTTCCCGCCCGCATTGCATTATGGGCCGTGGCCATGCGGGCTACCTCCTAAACGCCCGACAAGCTCCCTCACTCTAATTACAAGTGTGACATACGTGTGTGTGTGTGTGTGTGTGTGTGTGTATGTTTGTGTTTGCACGGGAGACAAAGAGGCACTCGCCCGCTCAACTATCTATCTCTAGCCCCTGTCTTTCATGTGCTTATTTGTTTAATTATTTATTTTCTCAACCCCCCACCACACACACACACACTCACACACACACACACACACACACACACACACACACTTCAGCTATTACAGAGTTTCCCAAGAATGTTGGTGTTTGCGCTGCGCCGAAATTAGATCATAAATCTCAGTGTGCTCAAGCGAAGATTACCTCATTCTTGAGTCATTTTTTTTTTAGCAGCAACAGTTCAGGCTTATTCTGCTGGGGGTACGGCTTCACTTCATTACCCTAATCAGAACGTTTGGAGGGGTGTGTGTGTGTGTGTGTGTGTGTGTGTGTGTGTAGAGAGAGAGAGAGAGAGAGACAGAGTCTAATAGTGTGAGACAGTCAGTCTGCATGTGTGACTGCATATGTGCGAATGTGTTTGCCTGTTGTGTGTGTGTGTGTGTGTGTGTGTGAGAGAGAGAGAGAGACAGAGAAAGAGAGAGAGAGGGTGGGGAGAAGGGAGGAGGTGTCATCGCACAGGGAATAACAACAGTACACAAACAAACCAAAATAGATGACATATATTATATTTAGGAGCTTTTTCTCTGTGGAGAGGCCAGTAGGATAGGGTTCATAGTGGTCGAGCTCAGAAATGTTTGTCATACCGGCAATCTTTGATCACTCCTCACTGCTTAAAACTAACCATAAAAGGCAGCAAGGGGAAAAAAATCTCCTAATTTCCCCGACTTATATAATTCCCAGTTGCACATACAGTGTGTGAACTGAAGTTGAACATCATATATAGGCCTACTGTACCCTGCTTATATGTAATGTACTATATGTACTGTGTGAATACATATAGTATATCCTCGCTCCTTCACAGTCACCCCCAGCAGTGTGTGTGTGTGTGTGTGTGTGTGTGTGTGTGTGTGTGTGTGTGTGTGTGTGTGTGTGTGTGTGTGCGTGTGTGCGTGTCTAACCTTGGCCATATACTCAGTAACTATGTAGAGGCTTCCTCGCTCCTCCACGATCACCCCCAGCAATGAGATCTTCGGTATGAAGATGCATGCTTTGATAGATAAACACACATATAACAAAGAAACAATACACCTAAAATCAGACAGACAGACAGACAGACAGACAGACAGACAGACAGACAGACAGACAGGCAGATAGATAGATAGATAGATAGATAGATAGATAGATAGATAGATAGATAGATAGATAGATAGATAGATAGATAGATAGATATTTTATTACAGTCAATGAGAATGTGGATATACTGTACATACACAAACACAAGGCATCACATAGAGATATCTGCACACACACACACACACACACACACACACCCTTACACCCTCCCCAATCTTCACACTTCAGGAGAGTGGTGTTTTTCCCTCAGGGTTTCTTTCATGCTCACATTGCATCTCATAGCGGCCAAACACACATCTTATCCCATCATTCGCCCTCT
>JAODXP020000028.1:23517887-23547887 GCA_027497455.2 Sardinella longiceps | reverse complement strand
GCCTAGTCTCTTTGACTTTGGAATGTCCTTAATTTGAATGCTATCATGAATACATTCATGACATTATGTATGACTACAGGCTTTTTCCCCAAGAAAACAAGCTGGACTCTGGACCAACCAGCCATAAATACTTTCATGCCTACAGTTATAGCACCATCTTGTGGTGACAATTTTATTACTCTGACATAAGTTTCCAAATGTCAATACCAGACCAGACATGTTACTGTATTACACACTGGGAATGTGTCATAAATACTTTTTTAAATTACAAATGTCAACACTTTTTTAATGGATGACTGAAATGTCAACACTGACCAGATACATTTTTTAACTGATTTTATACAAATCCTGAATTGCTAGTTTAATGATGTGAATGTGAACACCAAACAGGTCATGACTTAGAACAGAGCCCCAGATGTAGTGGTAGAATCCCTCATACACTTGGAATATCAACAGGGAACATCACAGTATAGTCCTCTAGGGCAGGGCCGGACTGGGACCAAAAAATGGCCCGGGCATTTTTGGCTATGGCGGCCCACCATGATTTTATTCAATAATAACTTCATGGCAAGCTAAAATAACACTGAAAATTTGACACATTGCATGAACATTAGAGATTTAATTGGATTAGCCCAATACTTTAAGAAAATGATGACTAAATTATTAGCCCCTGCCCAAAAATGGCCATCGGCCCACCGGGCATTGCCCTGTATACCCTATGGCCAGTCCATGCCTGCTGTAGGAGAATGCAAAATTATTTCAGAAAGATGATGCGCTGTATACAGTTCCTCCAGGAGATCTGTAGTTACTGTAGCACTTACAGCATCAGTAGTACAATGTCAGTTGCTTTAGGCCTGATTCTGGCCATGATCTGTTTCACAAGCGGATTGGTGCTGATCTGGTCGTAGTGCAGTAGTGCAAACATGTCAAGGGGTGACAGATTAGAGGTCAGGTTCACTGTTCTGAGTTAACAAGAGGGTCAGGGTTTCGAGGATTTAACTTCTGCCAATTACGTACCATCAAAGTTGTCTGTCACCAATGGCACTTTCTAACACAAACCAACAATGTGCCAGACTACTGGTGGACAGAAAGTATGAAGTATATGTGAATTGCAGGGCCGGTTCTAGGCATAGACATACGAGGCGGTCGCCTAGGGCATCAAATATCAGGGGGGCATCACAATACATCTTTTACTTTTTTTCTTCAGTTTTTCTCTCGTATTTTTAGGAAAGGGGCAAATCTGGCCTAGGGCACCAAAAAGGCTAGAACTGGCCCTGGTGAATTGACAGTATGAATGATTTAAGGCCGTTTGTAATGTTGCTTTTATCTGCCATGTTAAGCATTGTGTGTGTCAACTGCCATTTTAAAAAATGATGACAACCAACTAATTATAAATTTAGCTCAAGAAGTCAGCCTAACATTGTCCATGGTCATGAATGGTTGTTGTACATCAGTAGTGTGTCAGACAGAATGTCTCTGGGTTTTTATCCATTTTAATTTTTTTATTCCTTCTTGAAAATCCTCTTCGCATCCACTCCCTCATAGGCGTAGCTCTGTGAACACAAATATGAACATGAACGATAAATATTATGCTATGATACTGTCTACATTAGGGTGACCAGACAACCACTATTACCAGGAACAGTCTATGAATTGATGGTCTGTCTGTCCCCGGTAAGATACAAGAAAAACCCACTTTATCGACGATTTTTGAAGCTAAAACATAAGGTTACTTATTTTAAAGACAGTCCTCAAGAAAATTCAGGGAAATATCCCAAACCTTCATCGTAAAGGTCTGGTCACCTACAGTCTGGGCCAATAACAACTTTAAATCACCTTCATTACAATTGTAGTGAAATCAACAGTGCCTTTTTCCAGGAGATTCTAGAGAGGAAACGTAATGTTTGAAACTCTGCACTTAAAGGAAAATACCGGAGTAAGTTAAAGCATAGCCCAGCTGCACGAGCCTTCTTACAGCAATATATTTCGCATGAAATGAAAGAATTTCGAAGAGCATAGACCTAACGCGAGCGCGAAACACTTTACATTGAGTCAATGTAACCTCAGATCTTACTTTCGGTATCCAACAGTCAGGTCCCATTGATTCAGTGTAAAGTGCCTGTTTGCTTCTGCGTTTGCGTTCGGTCTGTGCTGTACCAAATTATTTTGCTCCACTCGCTAACCAGCGCATTTCGCAAGCTCTATCAACAGGGCTATGCTTGAAATCACTCCGGTATTTTTCTTGAACAGCTTTAGCTTCTCTGGGTGAGTTAGGGGCATGGATCTTGTCAACCCGCTGTGAAACACGCTAAAGGGAACCCACCTGAACCAGTTCGCCATTCACCAGCGTTCTAGTGGTGGTGAGAACCTTGTTGTTGTCTTTCCTCGTGAAAGAGCCTTTCAGCATTTCCCCCTCCATGTTCCAGGAGCCCTGAGGGAGGAGAAGAGGGGTGAGGAGGGGTGGTTTCTATGGCAACAGGCAGGTCAAATTCAGGTAAATTTTGAGTTTGAGATGGCTGAGGTGAAATAGCACTGGCATCTTCATGACCATCCTCATGGACCTCATCATCATCATCATCATCATCATCATCATCATCATCATAATCAACCTCTCAACTATCATTGTCCATCATTGTTTGCATGTTAGCTGTAGATTATCGCCTCCACTATCAGCAGTAGCATTAACTGTAATATCCTGATGAATGACAGATGGAATATTTAGCTGCCAGCCTATGTAGTGTCCAGCCAGTGGAATGGAAGTAACAAGATACCAGCCCTTGAGCCAAGTATTTCTAACCCGCCGCAAGAAAGACTCACCGAGACCTCTGTGCCGTCAGCCAGCGCATAGTCAAACTGAACACCGAGGGTGAAGTCAATCTCTTTAGTACGGAACGTGCTTGACTCCTTAACATGGAACTTTTCCCCAGTCTGAGTGATGGTGATCTTCAGGTTGTCATGCTCAGCCAGTTTCCTCTTCATGATGTTAATTCCTGCAGATGAAAAACAAATATCTTTTTGTTCAAAAATCTTTTGAATGTCATTAACAAATATTTATTCCAGAGACAAGAGATTGGAATTAGAATACATATTTTCCCCCTCTGTATATTTACATAAAATATAAATTTCAAACAACAGTACAAGTGCACTGATTGTTTTTAAATCTAGTTCAATGGCCCTTTCGAAATCACATCAGACAGGAATGAATATTGCTTTGACAGTTAACTCAGTTGAAAGACTGCATCTCTGCCATCTAATGGCCGAGCTTTTAATACCTGTCTACAGCTGTAATTCCTCCATATCACCACAGTACAGTAGATTACATTCTGGTGTCACCTCAATGTCACTGGCCCAGTACACTCATAGTTTCAAATGACAAACGCAGGCTATAAACGCTATTTATACTGCTAACACGTAAGACTGGGGCTAAGAATACAAGTGTGAACACAGGAAGGCTGTCCTGCACACCTCTGTTGTGTCATTCTGTGCCATTTCTCCACCCTCCCTCCCTCTCTCTCTTTCTCTCTCTCTCTCCCTCCCTCTCTCTCTCTCAACCTCTTGTTCTTGCTCGCCATCTCACAATCAGCTTCTTTTCCGCCTCAGTTTGTTTCTTTCAAAACTCAGTTTTTTACTGCTCTTCCTCAGCTCTGTTTTTATTTCTCAATAATATCTGTTCCCCTCAAGCACACAGTCTTTTATCCATATGCATGCACAGACACGTAGAAATGAACACATGCTCATACATGTAGATATGAACACACACACACACACACACACACACACACACACACACACACACACACACACACACACACACACACGTACACACGCACACATGTGCATAGTTGCAAAATCCTTACCCATTGCCTCCATAAATTTGTCGTAGTTCTCACTACGGTCAACTTTCCAAGTTCCGTTGAAAGTCATCTTTGCGAGGTAGGCTAGCAGTCAGACAGGGCACTCTTTCATACACTCTTTCACCCACTTTCTCTGTTGTCCTCTCTCTCCCTCTCTCTCTTTCTCTCTCACTCTCACCTTCCCACTATCAATCCCACCCTTTTTATAAACGTGCACGGTCACTCTGGCAACGTTATCTCCGTGGTAATCAGTCTGCTGATGTGGACACTTTAAGCCCACAGCAAATATAGAGCACTGCAGTCAAAGAATATAAAGATAAACACCCAAAGGCAACACCCATTTAACCCCGAGGATATTAGTGCCAGGGTGCGGCCTGTCTGAGTCCTTCAAATAATGATGTGTCATATCCGACTCTGGAGAAGAGGCGTCCCCTGTAGTGGCCTGAGAGGCTCATGACCCCAGGTGACCCCAGTGAAATGTCAGTCCGTCCCAACACAAAGCTTGACAGTTTGTAACTTTGTAACTAGAGAGAGTCAAACATGAGGGGAGAGCAAACTGAGGTTTTCGAGTGACTTTGATATTCAGGAATCTCTCTGTTTTCTTTCACCTGTGTCACATTCCAGACAAACTTTAGATGGTATTTCTAGGTTTTTGGAGAAAAAGGACAAACATGGGGTTCATACAAGCAAACATCTATTATCGTATACTGGATTCTGTGTATCATACTGTAAGAATAGGCCTACATATTTGTTCTGGACACTGTGTTCAGATGTAAGAATAAGTATTTGTTCTGGACACTGTGTTCTAACAAAATTAAATGCTGACATTCTGGGAATCAACCAGGTTTGCAACAATGTATGCAATACAAAAGCTCTGCCGAATCTCTAAGCTGACAAAACAACAAAATTAAACGCTGACATTCTGGGAAACAACAAAATTAATCGCTGACATTCTAGGAATCAACCAGGCTTTGCAAGCAATGTATGCAATGCTACTTTGGATTGCTGTACTTTGTGTTGTTACTAATAAATCGTCTTGTAATTAATACAGGTTTCGGTCTCATCCTTTTCCTCCCTGTAACGACCACGCATAGAACAAAGATTTTGTTCTAACAATACAATCCAACACAGTAAGACTTTAATGACAGCATCCACAGACAAATTGCTGTCTTGAGGTCTTGTAGCAGAATAATGAGTGCCTGTTTTCTGTTTTTGCATTTGCTCTGTATAAAATGCATGTTAGTTACATAGACATCATATCATATAGCCTAGTATACAGTATCATGCTATATGTGTGTGCTTGTGTTAAATCTTTGCGTTTCTAATATATAACTCAGAGAATCTAACTGCAGTGCTTTTGTTAATTGTAATCCATGTCAATCCCAAATTAGTGGCTGGATGGAAATCTTTCATTGGTTTTCATTGGCTCATCCTGCACTACCTTCTTCAAGTCTACAGGCTGTGAGGTGTCAGGAGCTCGTAAATCTACCTTGTTCCACGTCAGTCTATTTTAACACCCACTGCCAAGTCTGGTCAGGAGCAGCTCAGGAATACAATGTCCAGTCTTTGTCATATACTGTTCCTGTTTTAATTATGGCATCTAAGCCAAACATGAACACCATATTTGGCTTAAAGGAATACACCGGAGTAAGTTTAAGCATAGCCCTGCTGCACGAGCCTTCAAACAGCAATATATTTTGCATGAAATGAAAGAATTTCGAACAGCTTACTTTCAGTTTCCAACAGTCAGGTCCCATTGATTCAGTGTAAAGTGCCTGTTCGCTTCTGCGTTCGCGTTCTGTGCTGTACCAAATTATTTTATTCCACTCGCTAACTAGCGCATTTAGCAAGCTCTTTCATCAGGGCTATGCTTGAATTCACTCCGGTATATTCCTTTAAATGCCAAACATGAACACCAAAGTAGTATCATTGCAATGTGCAAATATTTGCAACATAAACCATAATGTGTTTGCGTGATAACATCTTTGAATCATCTTTTAGCATCTTCAAAACAAAATTCAGTTTCTTCATCGCTTCATACTCTATCATGTATGTTGCACAAGCAAATAAGAGAACAGAGATGCATGCATTGTGACTATCTGTGCCAGTTTTATATACTGTCTGCATGATACTGAGGTACACTGCACTGAGTTCTATAGATAACATCCATATAGAGAGCAGCTGTCAGTGAACATCGGGCTGAAGTCACCAAGTCATGTGTGATGTGATATAACAGTTTATTATCTAAAGGGCAACAAATGAAAGGGTTGTATTGGCGAGATGTAATGGTTTGCAAAGTTCAAGTTGAAGTCCAGGTTATCTGATAAAGTAAGGGCTGTGATTGTAATCTGGAGGAGCACAGATAGACTCTGTGATAACACTACTCTGTGCCAACCAGAATAAAAAACTTTATTATGCCATTACAGTGTAATGAGTGATGCAAACCACTGCAATGCATGTCAGTCTCACTAGACTAATTCAGTTGCACTTGGGTGACCTTTGAAGACTTCATATCATTTCATTCTGGGTCCCCTTGCTTGACTTATCTGACATTTCTTTGCCTGACTTAAAAAAGAGAGACAGCTATGAGACTTTGCTGAATGTGGTAGCTGCATGAAATAAACAAGACATGTCATGATATACAGTAGGTAGACCTATAGACTAAAATTACTATCATGGGTCAACCATACGTTCTCAAAGTCCTATAGATATACTTCCAATTCTGCATCAGAGCCAAATAAAGTCTGATGACACCATGGGCCAATGTGCTTCACTTCAAAGAGGCAATGTTTTGTAATTGACATTGTGTTGCAGTACAAATAATCATAAACTCTCCTTTCCAACATCACCACCAGTCTCATAACCCTAAAAGACAAGTGCATGTGACTCTGGCGAGGACTGCATCATAATACTTCAATGTTATCTCCCTTCAGAACGCCATTCTCTTCTCTGATTGGCTGCTAGGTGACCATTATTTCCAGATAACTAGCTACTTTGGAAGTAGTTCCAAAAAATAAATCATCTAATAACTGAATACCGTTCCATATGAATGCCTTTTAGAATGGTAACAACAATAAGCAGCCTTGTAGATCTACTTTCAACTGATAGTAGTACCCAAACCGAACAGGTTAACTTCTTTTGAATTGGAGTAGCATGTTTCTTTTACACTCTATACGGTTCTTTAAATATACGAGAGATGAATACAAACGGGAGATAAGCTGGATAACGACCTCCGAGGTGACCAGTTCTACATAAATAATTGGCTTCACGGAGTAACTCCGTAGTTCTAAACTCCACGTCGCCAATTATTTATGTAGAACTGGTCACCTCGTCGGCCATTATCCCTTACATAATCCTTCCTTCGCCAGTGATGCCAATATTGTGACTTGCACTGCCTTTATCAAGGTTCCAATTAATCTGGATTAAGGCCAAATGCCCCCAAAATGTACTTAGAAATAGCTTAGAAGTTTGCACACTGACAAACAAGGCTTGAACCACACAGCATCGATGAGATTGCTAGAAAAAATTTGCTGGAGATGAAAATGTACAACCACGCTGCAATTGTGATGGAATGCGTATGTGTGGGTATCTGATCTGCAAGAGTACAGGATCTGCAGAGTGAATTGGACTACATAACTGGATGAGCATACTGCACAGCTCTGGCGTCAATCCCATTCATTAAATTAGACTCTGATTGAATCCCAGTCTGATTGCCTTGTGTTACTGTAAATAATAAGCTTGATCATATCAAACATCGGCGTATCAAATCAAATGATCAAATTAAATATTTTCAAATCATTTCTTCTCTCCAAAGTCTTTGAATAGGCCTGTTTCATTTCCCACTAATCAGTATAATCATTTATCTGCAGCGTCATAAAACGTTGATCAATTCTTTGGTGAACCTCACTGTGAGGTTTGCATTGAGTTATCTCAGCATAACATCATGAGCTGTTTATTACTGATTGTAAAACAATCAGAGCACTGTCTTCAGGCAATGAAGGAGCTCTTTTTTCAGGCCATATCACTGTGTAGGGACTCCCAAAGGTCAAAGGAGATCTCATTTAGATAAATACTTGCATCCATAAATATTGTTGGAGATAAGATTATTTTTATGTTTCTAAGTCACAGGACCACTGAATATCATGGAACGTATTATATCTGTGATGGAGACTTTTGTAGGAGTTCAGCGGTGCCATCTGGAGCACACTAAATATAAATGAGAAAATTAGGCAACCATGTTGCACTCAAACTATCACTGTCCTAGCGTTACCTTGAAGTTGACATGATGAGAATTATGACATATTTAACAAACAAGTAGTTATTTGGTTTCTATTATTCTCTCTCTCTCTCTCTCTCTCTCTCTCTCTCTCTCTCTCTCTCTCTCTCTCTCTCTCTCTCTCGCTCTCTCTCTCTCCTGTGTGTGTGTGTGTGTGTGTGTGTGTGTGTGTGTGTGTGTGTGTGTGTGAATGTTCATCTGTGTATTGCATGTACTGGAACATTTTGCCACACAGAACCTGGCATAGTGTCCTCCTGTAAGCCATCCCATTCTGTGCCCAGACATGCTTCCAGCCAAGAACATACCAGTCTGTCTATTTTGCCTTTGTCGCACCCAGTGCATGCACACACACACATACACTTGCACATGCACTCATGTGCACACACACACACGCACGCGCACACACACACACACACACACACACACACACACACACACACACACACACACACACATACAGTGTTGGGCAAGCTACTCACTAAAAGTAACAAGCTAAGCTACCATTTACTCCACATCATATGAAGCTTCACTACACCAAAGCTACCGGACGACAAAATGTAGCAAGCTAAGCTATAAAAAAATGTCAAAAGTAGCTTAACTATTGTGAAGCTACTTTTTAATTCACAAAAAAAGGCCTATAAATAAATAAATTCTGTGATCCATCCAATTGTATTAGTGAATAAACTATCAGGTCTCTCAAATAGACATACAATAGTAACTAGAAAAGCGCTCAGAGAGCGCAGACAATGTGGTCTGGATCACCAATCGCCACCACAATCGAATCAGTTCTTACTTGTCCCAAAACACACGTCCGAAAATTTCATCCAAATCCGTGCAATACTTTTCAAGTTATGTTGTACACACACAGACACACAGACGCACACACGCCGACGAAAACATAACTTCCTTGGCGGAGGTAACTAACTAATTCTATCTAAATGTAGCCTACTTTTATATGGGCAAAACTTTCAATTTCATCAAATTGACATGTGGTAGAAGACACAATTGGTTTTCATTATGGACACTTGAATTTTGAATTATGGCACCTGTCCGGCAATAAATGCATCACAGTAATGTAAAGAACTGATCCTCTGTGCATGGCCTAGATGAAATATTTGCTGTTGTGAACTGATGCCCTGAAAATTTAGCTTATGGGAAAGCTACCACACTACATGGCCAAAAAAGTAGCTACACTACTGAAAAGCTATCAGATTCAGAAAATAGCTATACACTACAGCCAAGCTACTCAGAAATGTAGTTAAACTAGTAGCTTCACTACTTGTAGCTAGCTACTGCCCAACACTGCACACACACACACACACACACACACACACACACACACACACACACACACACACACACACACACAAACACACACACACACACACACACACACACACACACACACACACACACACACACACACACACCTTTTAATCAAAATGTAATAAGACCATTTTGTCTTGAAAACTGTTGTTCTCCATAGTCTACTGTAGCCTACTTATTGCATGGAAAACCTGAGATGGAGATTTAGTTTATTCAGGGGGAAGGCAGCTAGTGGATCAATGAGAGATGCCTTGGATATGATTTGAGACAAAAGTGAAACTATGCAGGAACTCATAGGCTAGTGCACCGTTTAACCTCTTGGATCGCTATTGAATGCCTGAAGACTTTACTAAGGATGGCCACTAGGCGACAGTAGAGGCCTATTACTTTGGTTAGAGTGAGGCCCCATATTTTAGGCGATGTGTGCGCTTAGGAAATGGAGAGAGGCGGGGTAAGGAGAGGTGGAAATGTTTCACTCATCATTTCAGGTAAGAAGGCTAACGAAATGTGGTGTTCGTTAAATTGTAAACACAGAGGCAATTAAGAGCAGGTGCTGAACCTAAATTAAAACATAGCCAAATGAGTGAAAACAGCCCTGTGCAAATAAACCTCTGAACATAGCATGGTAACCTGTACAGGCACCCTGCAATTTCTTCAGCCTAATCACAGAAACATTCAATCCTGCCTTTAGATTTAAGGACTTGCCAAGTCAATATTGCTTCTCACGACGACCACTATGAGCTAATATTTAACATTCAAATGGGGTTTCCAGTGACGGAGGAGTGTTTTTAAAAGGCGGGTATTCAGACGTAAGGCAAGCTTGAGCGCTAGTTACTTGACAGGATTCTGACAAATGAACACAATTTTCGCAATGAATGAGAAACTGTTGTACCTGCCAAAATGGCGTGGTGGTAATGGTTTTCGACGGAAATGGGATAATTGATCAAATCAGGGAATAAGTGACCGTAAGGAT
Organism: Sardinella longiceps; assembly: GCA_027497455.2. NCBI lineage: Eukaryota > Metazoa > Chordata > Actinopteri > Clupeiformes > Clupeidae > Sardinella > Sardinella longiceps. The sequence continues at coordinate 23,537,458 of JAODXP020000028.1, read as the reverse complement.
GCTGTAACCATTCTCATAATGTTGTGGAGTTTCAGGCTAACGTGAAGCGGACTAGAAAGTTTTCAGGATAATTCGGTAACAGTAATGTGACTGGATTTGATTGTGTAAATATGCACACATGATATTAAAGAATGAATGAGAAACACCTGTGTAGTACAGAAGGGCAACCTACGCTATTTTATGCACAAACTTTGAAACTCAAAATTCCATGCAGTCTATAACTCTTGAGGAAGTCAAGCAGTGGAAGTAGGCTATTGGCCCATAAGCTATAGATGCACATACTGTACTACATCCAGATACCAATCAACAAACAGATAGATGTTCCTGACTACAGTAGGCTATACTAGAATAGCAAAGGCAATCTGCTGAAGCCAGGGCCTGTTCTAACCTTTTTGCTGTCCTAGGTCAGATATAAGTTTTGCCCCCTCTTTTTCTAAGTGATATAAAGAAAATAAATTCATAAATTTATTGTGATGCCCCCTTGATATTTGGTGCCCTAGGCTATCACCTAGTTCATCCATGCCTAGAACTGGCCCTGCCTGAAGCATCACACATAGAGATAGCAAAAGCCCATACAGAGATTCTCCTTCCCAAACCATTTACACCACACAATGTGCCTTTTAGCACTTTATAGGATAGCCTGTTCACCCGTGTCTGTATTTTGTGTATGTGTGTGTGCGGGCATGAATGCATGCGTGTGTGTGTGTGTGTGTGTGTGTGTGTGTGTGTGTGTGTCATGTGTGTGTGTGTGTGTGTGTGTGTGTGTGTGTGTGTCATGCAAGTGAGTGTGTGTGTGCATGTTTAATTATTTATGTTGCCGTGGCATCAGAGCGTGGGTAAGCTGAGGGCGGTTGTTCCACGCCTGGCTTGGTCCCCCCCCTTCTCTCTGCTCCTGCCCCTCCACATCCCCCTTAGCGAGTGCCACCCACCTCACTCACTCACATAGGCTGGGCTGCATGGGTGCCGGTAGGGTAGTCTGGGGCCTCACCTAGTACCAGCATGGCCCAGCTGCCCCTGCAGAGGTAATGAACCAACACCAGGCGCCACACAGCAGCATGTCCAGTCCCGCTGGCTGCTGACGAACACTGTTCCTCTTTCTTCAACTCTTAGTCTCTTTCTCTCTCTCTCTCTCTCTCTCTCTCTCTCTCTCTCTCTCTCTCTCTCTTCCTTCTTTCTCTCTGTCTGTCTGTCTCTTTGTCTGTTGCTCTTTCTGTCTTTTTTCTGTTGAAATGTTCCTCTTTCTCTGTCTTGGACAGAAGCATTCAGGCAGTGAGCCATGACCCTTGACTTACGACCTACTGTATGGGCAGCCGATGAAGCCATTGCAGGAAGTCCTTGATGAGGAAGCCAATAATCTAGTGTCAGTGTGTCAGTTAGCTGTACAAGTATATAGTTTACTCTATACAGCAGTGACTGTGTAAAATCTATTCCATGCAAAACACTGTGTGCTGTACCTAAGTGAGCTGTTGTGCCATACAACATCTAGATTTGGTTAGAAATCAAAGCCATTGACACAGTTTTGGTTGGAGTATTTATCCCCCTCACAGTAGATCTATCTTGTTTACACCTGTTTCGTGAAACAGAACATTAACAAATAAGTCCTAAAGGCGTATTTGTTAGACTACAGAATCTCTGGCCTGATTTTAGTCCAGTAGTGGCATAGGGTAGTAGAATAGTGAGGTAATGCGTAAAATTCATTACATGTAAAACATTGCATACCATACCTAGATTTGGAAACCAGTGACTGGTAGTGAATTCTGCCAGTCAGTGCTACCACATTATGTATTCATTCATATTCCTGCATGGTGCATCATGCAAAACTGAATAGTGCAATGCCAGCATGTCGCGAGAACAACCAGGATGTCATTGACCCCATTAAGTCAGTGTCTCAAATGGATTTTTTCAAAGTCTCAGGGGATGAATGAGGCTCAAGCCCTCACACACACACACACACACACACACACACACACACACACACACACACACACACACACACACAAACCCTCTCCAGCATGTTGCAATGCCATCCAGCATGACTGTGGACATGCCAGCAAGGCAAAAAGAAATCATGTTGTGCTCCATCACATTTGAAAACATGTCCACAGACCAGTCAAAACAAAACCAGACCAGTAAACAAAACAAATAGTTTACTTTTTGTCCCCATAAGTTACACAGTTGAATAAAAGAACTAAAGGAAGTAATTTAGAGGGACTCTTAACCCATGACCCTAAGCCTGCCAACACAGGTTATACAGGTAATGCGATGACAAGAGGAGATATGTTTATTTCTTGTAAGACAGACCGTGGCAGAGGGCATTCGGCTTGTTTCTGTCTCGTTTCTTGGCGTCAGGCATCGTAGTGAGGCATGACCTTTGGAAGAGAATAAGGAAAAGGCCTAACATGTCCTCAATAAACTTGTCCTCAAGAAGCATTTCTAAGGGCTATTGAGCATCAAATTGTTATCTTTTTTTGGCAAATGCTGTTCCTTTTCGGGTTGTATTGACATTTACGGGTCATGTTCCCCATCCAGTTTTTGGAGTAATGCACTATTACTACTTCTACTACTTCTACTACTACTACTTCTACTTCTACTACTTCTACTACTACTACTACTACTACTACTACTACTACCACTAGCAATAATTTACTATCATTTGGCTTTAGAATTTGACCTTTCATTTGTTCTTAAGGTCCCATTTAAAAACCTATATTGGTGGATGCAAAGCTTCTTAAAAAGCACGTAAATGGGATTTAAGAACGTAAATTTCTTCGTAAGAATGCTTGGTGAATGACGCCCAACGTGTCAAAGAAATTCTTTTTTCTTCTTCTTCTCCTTCTTTGCCTCTTGTATTGTAAAGTGAGAAGTAGTGGCACAGAACGGGAGAATGACAGACTTTGTGCAGTAATTACCAGCTCGTGAAGAAAAACAGCTGTTGCACAGATGCAGTGCCCGTGTTGCACACACTCATCGAGAGACCCAAGGGTGTCTCCTGACCTGAGGTGCACAAAGGTTAATTGGTATTAATTGGCGCTAATGACTCTGCTCACTGTAGCGTGGAGGAGCATTGTGGGAGCACAGCAGGGTCCCTTACCTGGGAGAAGCCTGTAAACAATACCGTGTAGGCAATCCTCCATGTCTCTTTCTTTCTCTCTGGGGTCCCCCTGAAAAAAGCCTGAGGAGTGTTCTAGAATCCCCCCCCCGCCCCCCAACCCCCACCCAGTCCCACCCCAGCACTGTTCTCATGTCCCTCATAATCCTTCATTTCCTGCTTCTTCAAAAGTGGGGGTGGTTTTCCAGGGTTCTTTTGTGTTGTTGTGTTACCTGAGCCAGTAGCTGTGTGTGATTGCCTTATGTTTTCCTGATCTCTCTCTCTCTCTCTCTCTCTCTCTCTCTCTCTCTCTCTCTCTCTCTCTCTCTCTCTCTCTCTCTCTCTTTCTTGTGAGTTGTTTCCCCTCAAATCTCCTGCTGGATGACTGGATGAACAAATGTCTGTGGTTTAATCCCTCTATATCTGCCTCTGCTTGTACAGGGGGAAAGTAAGAGAGACATAACAAGAGAGAGAGAGAGAGAGAGAGAGAATTGTGTGTGTGTGTGTGTGTGTGTGTGTGTGTGTGTGTGTGTGTGTGTGTGTGTGTATGATGCACAAATGGCCCACTTCTGACATCTCAATAATACAAATGATACAGCAACACTGACATATACATGCAGTAGATATAATAGAATGATAGAGAGAGTACAGTATGGACTTGTTTCACACCTGAACATTCCGACATTCCATGGTAGTAAAATGAACATTCTATCATTGAAATGCATTGGATTTATGCCTCTTTCTGACTTGAAAAAAGTGGGTAATAACATTTCAAACATGTCTAAATTCACTTTCTTTCATATAATATACATTTGAAGCACACAAATTTGGAGGTCCCGAATAGATTTAAGCTTCATGCACATAAATGTAAAACCACTCTTATCTATTCGGGACCTCCACATTTGTGTGCTTCAAATGTATATTATATGAAAGAAAGTGAATTTAGACATGTTTGAAATGTTATCACCCATTTTTTTCAAGTCAGAAAGAGGCATAAATCCAATGCATTTCAATGATAGAATGTTCAGTTTACTACCATGGAATGTTTTTAGAACCTCGGAATGTTCAGGTGTGAAACAAGCCCATAGAGAGTGATAAAGGCCACTGCAAGTCTTCAATAAAATACTAGGAAATACTAGGATGGAATCTTTTCCATGCTGTTAATTTCCCAAATTCATCATTAAAATAACTTTATTTAAGGTTAAGGCTTTTCCTTTCATTTCAATAAGGTTCTGTTGTGAACACTGATCAAGTGAGAGAAGTAAAGCTGCAATGGCTTTGGTGAGTCAGACTATTTAAAGTTGCTGCAAAAGTTGATATCTAATGGCAAAGTTACAAACAGCATTTGACCGTAGCCAAGGGTACATGCTTGTTGCAACATTGCAAACATTTCTCTGAAACACCTGAGGCCCTTGAGTTAATCATCACTTAGATCACTGTGTAACGGCTACATCACACGCCAGCCATTCAGGCCAAACAGTTTGCTACTGTTTTAAGTGTTTTTGTTTATTTGTCTTGTAGCGAGCGAGCGAGTGGGTGAGCGAGCAGCAGACCTGCTATTTCCCTAATTAGCCGTCGTTGCAGGCTGCAGGAGTTTCCACCTCTGTGGACGCTGATTATAGTTAATTAGTGACTGCTGGCTGTGTGTGGAGAGAGGGCCCTGAGGATGCTTGCAAGAATACCCTAAGGCTGATCTGCTCAGAGCTCTGCTCACACACACACACACACACACACACACACACACACACACACACACACACACACACACGCTCGCAATAATGTAATTACACACTGAAAACATAATGTTGTTCTAACGGCTTGCTCCTGTTGTTGTTATGAATGACAGGTTTTGGGAAGTCATCCGTGTTTTTTTGTTTGTTTGTTTTTTTCCCCCCTTTTTCGTTGATCGGTTTTGGGAAGGGAATGAGATAACTCAACTTCTTTTTGTATTTTTCCTTAACATTACTTCCTGGGACATAGCCCTCTCAGCGCAAGTGTTATTTAAATGTTTCCCACACTGAGTCTATTATTTTTGCTTTTCGGCAGGTTTAGGAAAAACTATCCATAAATTTTCCTTGGGCTCAGGTATTTGGATATTGCTATAAAGAACAATTTTTTCAACACATGATCTGTTTCACACAGCTACACACTCTATTCCAGTAGACAGAGAAATCACACAGAAGTTATAAGAATCTAATGAAAATATTATTTGATAGAGAAAGTTGCAGTGTTCTTTCAGGTTGTGTATTGCACATCCACTAGATGGCACTAGAGTCTGGGTAATGATTCCTGGTGTTCCAAACACCCATTCCAATTCATGTACTAATAGATTGCAGCATATTGAAAGCATATGAATAAGCATAAATTTGGGCAGTTGTCTAAAATTGAATAATGTAGAAGAACTCCATTACTACAATTATTACTAATGTAAAGAACCTGATTTTTTTTTCATGTTAGAAGATATGGTATTGCAGTAATAATGACAGCTGTGCTTACAGTGTTTAATACCCTACATTTAATTTAAATGTATTTTATATTATGATTATCAGAAACCTCTGAATAGTTTACAACAATACATTCAAATTAATTAAACAACAAACTTACAATAATAAAATGAATACAATATGAAATAAATACAATATTAATACAATTGCAAAAACCTGACAGCATGAAATCTGTTTGATGAGGTCCAAATTTCCAGCCCAATCATTTAAATCCGCGTTCACAGAAATGGGCGAGATTAAATCAGAGGTGAATTTCTGAGGAGCGAACACCATACCAAACTATGCACATTGCAGGGAGCCAGATCGCTAGGATGGCTATCTGATCAACACTGTGAAAACTTGTCTTATCTGCGATGACTTGAAACTCACACACAACAGCTGAAAAAAAAGGAGAAGGGGATGGTAGAGAAGCTGAGGAGATGATAAAAGATTACAGAAGAAGGCCTGTCACAGAATGTCCAACACACACACACTATAGCATAGGGCTTAGCCTTTAATTCTCCTCTCATTTTAGAAGTGTTTAGAAGTGCATTATCCACATATGTTAGGTTTTGTCATGCACTAATCTCTGGAATATTTCATATTCCTATCTCATATTCCTATTCATATCTAATATTATATTCTGAGTGTTTTTATTTATGGCTGTCAGTGTCAACTGATTACCCTCAACTGCAGTGTAGTGATGCAATGTACGTAGGCCTGCATGTCAGACTAGCAAAAAATAGTAGAGAGGCACCAAACCAGTAGACAACTGTAAATTGTACATGTAATTAGAGGGGAAATGTCTGCGTAAATGCCACTTTGTGTGTGTGTGTGTGTGTGTGTGTGTGTGTGTGTGTTATTCTGGAGGGGTGCAAGGGCCCTCATGTGTCTGGGGCCATGGAGCTTATGATGGGGGTCCCCGGTAGAGAGGGTTTGTGTGTGTGTGTGTGTGTGTGTGTGTGTGTGTGTGTGTTTGTGTGTGTGTGATATTAATCTCAAGGTTCTCTAGCACTAGATGTCTGATTAGACCCCTCTCCCACACCACCTGCTGCCATGCAACACAAAATAATAATACCCAAAAGCTGTCTTTCTGTGTGTGTGTGTGTGTGTGTGTGTGTGTGTGTGTGTGTCTGTGCGTCTGTCTTTCCGTCTGCACATAATGCCACGAGACATACGAGACATGTAAGTCACAGGCATAAAACCCAGAGCTGAATGGTTATTATCCATTGCGACCAGTTTAATGTGACTGTGAGCATTTTGAGGTAATAAAGTGAAACTATTCAATAGCAGAGTTACAGTACAGTAATTTCCCGCATATAAGCTGCATTGTGTATAAGCCGCAGGACATTGTTTTATGCAAGTTAAAAAAAAACAAATCCATATTAACACCGTATTAACTGCCCCCCTGTTTTAACCTCATAGCAGAAGAAATTTAGCAAAATCAATGTACAAGCCGCGGCTAATAGTCGGGAAATTACGGTATTCTGCAAAAAAAAAAAAAAGAATCTGTAAATGAGTCAGCGACTTTGTGAGGCACACTCACTCAAGCACTTGAGTGTTGACAGTGCAGCCATTATTAGACATGCATGTCTGAGGTACGTCAAGTGCAGTACAGACAGATCCTTCTGAACGGCATACAGTTACAGTTACAGTTACACTCCGTGACCAGACCTAAAAGTCTGCGCCCTCGGGGGATGGAAATGAAGGTGGTTAAGTAGGCCACACTAGTAGGGTACTGTTTTTTTTTTTTTTTTTTTTAAGATATTTTTTAGGGCTTTTGTGCCTTTAATTCGATAGGACCGTAGAGAGTGTGACAGGAAATGAATGGGAGAGAGAGAAGGGTATGTATCGGGAAATGACCTCGGGTCGGAATCGAACCCGGGTCCCCGGATTTGCGGTATGACGAACTAGCTCGCTGAGCTATGCCGCCTCCCTAGTAGGGTACTGTTAACGGTTGACTAAAACTCAATGTGAGTGCATACTGTATGTTTCACTGCAACACACTACTATGATGTTGCGACAACTTCTGTACCCCATTGCAGAAATGTACACATGAAAATCACTAATACATTTTTTTCAGTTTAGAGATATCTATTGACTGAGGCACCTTCTAGGCACTCATGCCGCTATGTGTGGGTCTTGTTTTTAAGATGTCCATGTAAGGACTGGTCATTGAAATAAAGACTTTTTAAACTGGGAGTGCCTTAGTCAATAGAAATCTCTAAACTTGGATCTAAAACCTTGGACTAAAAGAGCACCCAAAATCCAAGAAGCTAAAAAAAAAACTTGGATAAGAGCACGCCATTTTCTATGAAGCTAAACATTTTTTCAGTATTTTGATTTATGAATAAGTGCTTGGTCCACTTTTAATGGGCCTCCTCAAAATAATTCCAATATGGCCACACTGAGGGAAGGGTTATTAGCAGACAAGAGGGTCCAATGGACTAAAGTTACATTAGAATAACCCTAAAGGTCAATTCAGACTGAAGGGTTTTTGAGAGTAGTTGCGTCAGTGTGAATCAATAATCGCAGGTTGTTGCAAGCAGTTGCAAGCTGTCGCAAAAGATTTAACATGTCAAATCGCAGTTTCTGAGTTTTAGAATGTTGCAGGTTTTTAGAACGTCGCAGCTCTCGTGGCGGATCTTTGGTCTGTAGGCACCCTAAGTCTGCCCTGGAATTTAGTCCTATTTGAGTCAGGCCTTGAACAGTCTCCTCAGGAGCGTGATTAGAGCATCGTCTGTCTAGTAAACAACTAAACAAACAACTTAACAAACAAACTAAACAAATATTTGAATTAGTCCCAGCTGGTGTGTTGAGGTGCTTGTGACATGGGAGTACAGCGAGAAAGGTCAACCCTCTCTCTCTCTCTCTCTTTCTTTCTTTCTTTCTTTCTCTCTCTCTCTCTCTCCTTCTCTTGGTGTAATCCCTGAACAATAGTCTCCCACAGCAGCTCATTAGACACAATTACTACTTAGGAGTTAAACAGTAAGGTAACAACAAGTTTATCTGGGGGCAATAGCTTGCTGCTTACCTCAACCTGGCCATCTGTGTGTGTGTGTGTGTGTGTGTGTGTGTGTGTGTGTGTGTGTGTGTGTGTGCGTGTGTGTGTGTGTGTGTGTGTGTGTGTGTGTGTGTGTGTGTTTGTGCGTGTATGTGTGGACAGAATAGAGAAGAGAAAGAGAGCACTGCACAGTATGCATTATATTGTAACTTAGACTTGTGTTTTATTTCAGTAAAGCAGTTCCGTGAAGCAATGGAATATCATTTTTGTCTATGCAATCCTTAAGTAGTGAATAGAATGTGCAAAAATGATTACTTCTGACAGTTGCAGTCTGTTCCAATTCGCACACTTCAGCACTTTGTGTGCTTTGTTTGAGTGTGTAGTGCTGTTCCAATTCAAAAGTAGCAAAATGAAGTGCAAAATTTATCTAGCTGATATTTACCGTTCGTATGCTAAGCTAGCTATCGCTAACAACAAGTTTAGCAATAATAGCTAATTTGGGCTAAGTTATGCTACAAAACTTGTGGAAATGGTAACCTTCAACGCAACACTGTTGATAACGTCGCGATCGTAACGTCCGGCAAGTGCGGCACGAAGTACTCATTTTGGGACAGCCCTTATCTGCCGCAAAATTCATGCACTTTAACAGCAAGTGTACAGTGCTCATAGTGCACTCTACTGAAGTGCACTCGTGAAGTGCGCAGATTGGAACACACAGTTGGTTTATGGTGAGGACCTCCATTTTTATCATCAGGGTCTCTGGGGAAGAGTGAGAGATTGTTGTCACGTGCAGCTAACCTTGGGGAATTTGCTGTCTCTCTGCATGCATGCAAACTCTCTGCGTGTCACTCTCGCATTTTCTCTCTCTCTCTCTCTCTCTCTCTCTCTCTCTCTCTCTTACGCACACATACACAGTCTTACACACACACATACAGTATACACACACAAACACACACATCTCATCGCCATTCAGCTGATAAAACTTGCATCTCATCATCAGATGGTTGGTGGGGATTAATTTGCTTGTCAGGAATTCTTGTGCTGGAAGGAATTCAGGGCAGGAGATAGTCCCGCGGTGGTGGTCTTAAATATGCTGGTAGTAGAACTACAACCTATCCATTGGGATGGGAATTTTCTCTGTTTGTTTTTTGATTGTTTGTTAATGCATCCATTCCACTGTATGCGTCAGACCAGACAATTCCACCCTGTACTTACTGCAGTTTACCATGAAAGCACAAAAACACATGAAGCTGGCAGAAAACCCCATTAAAGAGTAACATAATAGAAAGAATTATCCTGTAAATTCAATTATTTTAATAAATATAGATTTTAATTACAATATATACATAATATAATATTCATTTGAATATTTAGCTTGTGGAATGTGGATTGAACAATGATAGATTATATTTAGTTATATTTAATAATTGGTATTAAAGTTATTTCACATCAGTATCAAACAAGTAAAGTAGCAAAAATTCAAAAGGTTTCCTTTGCTTAAGTACAATGTAGCTTAAATGTACAGCCATGGAGCAGACAGCAGTTGGGTTGGGAAAAAAAGAGTGTTGTGCATTCCTTAACCAGTAAAGACACTTTATCACTGTAAATACAAAACTGGAACCATAAGTGTCAATCAAATCGAATTAAATGTGATCCCTTGTGATCTATGTTATCCCGTCTTGTCGTCAGAGGTCGGCAAAAGCTAAACCTTTGAACCAGTTTTGGAGATGGAAGTTATAAATAAACAACATAAAAATGGTCATGATGCGTAATCCTTGTCTTCCTCTAAGGATTATGAATTGTAGTAATTCGAGTGAATCACTACCTTGTCTTAAAAAAAGAAACATGACCCCTTTAGAGAGCTTCAGATGAAGGGACTGACCTTGTGGCAACCTGCTATAGAGTTTGCAAAGTGAACAGACAAAAAAGAAACTCTTAATTTGAGACGCTCCACATTTATTTTCATGAGTAAACATTCAACAATTTCCAAACAATGAGCTTGAGGAAAAGGTTTTTTCACGCCTCATTAGCTTTAAGCTTGTTCCTCTCACCCGCGCTCTCCTTCTATTGAGCGATCGGATTCCGGAAAAATCTGTGTGGGAGATTATCCGCAAAAGCTTTCACGCTGTCATCGTCTGTCAGTGAATGAAATCTCAGGGTGTGTGTGTGAACATACACTCCTCCTTGACTGCCTTGACTGTGTTGATAACCTTTGAAAAGAGAGAGAAGCGTGAAATGTGTGACTCACAAACCAGAGGACGAAGGGTCAATGTCATCACCTTTCACATAGCATTTGAAACACTATTCTACTAATCACAAGGGATGGAAACTGTAGATCCTGCATGTTAAAGCTAAATAAACTTAACACAATAGGGCCCCGTTTAAATACCAGGCAAGGTGTTAGATTTATCTAATGCTAATTTAATAATTGCAAAATGTATTTGTAACTATGCTATGGTTAAGATTGTGAGTTAGCTCAACATGCCCATAAACCATATTAGGTTAAGTGAATGCATGAGTCAAAAGAACTGGATGATGCAAAAGTACGTGACGTGGGTGGTGTTTTTGTCTAAATTTGACTCTTGGCTCTGACAGTATTTAAGATTTCTGATATGTCTCTTCTGATACAAAAACAATCAACAAGTTTGTTCCTTAGATGTTCTTACGCAAGAGACAAGCCTTTGAACCTCAGCTCGCCCCAACACTTTGATACGACGGCCTCGTCTTTTTCTGGTGTCTTGACACTGATTCAGTGAGTGCTTCACTTGTAAGTGCTGCTGGTGACCCGTGGTGCAAAGAGTCAGTTAATTTCTCTAATCGAGCAGAACAAGCCCACCACGGGCCATAGGGGTTTTTCTATATCCTCTCGGGATCAAGACGGTGGTGTGATTCTCTCGTCTTGAAAGCCTTGGCGTGGAACAAGAGCGACGGTGTGTACAGTAGATGAAAAGGCCTGTGGAGGGTCCTGTCACACGCTGGAGGATGAGGTTGGCCTGCAGGGCTAGGGGATGGGGAATGAGGGCGTGTTGTGTTGTGTTTCGCACTCTAGCAGGGGGAGCCTCAGTGTCTGCTTTACTGTACACATCCACTCTCTCTCTCTCTCTCTCTCTCTCTCTCTCTCTCTCTCTCTCTCTCTCTCTCTCTCCCCTCTGGCTACTCTGCAGAGGCACAGCCACAGACCACCAACTGAGGATTACAGTAACAAAGTCTGCTTTACATGCAAAATAAATGGATTTGAATTGAGAAATAATAGTGCATAATTTCAAAGAAGAAAAATGGAATTTCTCATAAAACTGTGAGAGTCAGGTAACATGACTTCAAACATGATTATTGTTGGCACAGATATCCCTTGGCTTCTAAACAAATCCAGATGTACTAAGGGTAAATTTAAAGAGGAACTATTAGTTTAGCTTAATTTACCTTAGTTTAAGAGGTTAAGAGCAATCGTGAAGTTTCTGTAACACTTTTTGGGTCTGTTGAGGGGCTAGTGGCACCTCTCTGGGTGGACATAGTGGTCGTTCACACTGAATGCGCTTTTCTGCTTGTAAAACGCGAGTGTTCTGAAATTTTGAGTGACAAAAACATGCAAGGTCGAAAGTGATAAATGCACGTCTTGTTGCTATGACAGCTAGATTTGGCTAAATTGCTAACTCCCTGACTTAGCTATGACTGGCAGCTAGGCAACGGGCCCATTGTTGAAGAAAACGAGATCTCAAAAGTTAAACTATTTTCAACTTTGAGCACTTGCGTTTTTTAGTCGCTTGCGTTTTTACTACCGTTTTTTTTACGCGAGGCGCGTAGCAACGGTCAAGTCGCATCGTTCCATAGTGAAACAATTGAAATCGAGCGCCTGGAGGTGAAAAAAGCGTGTCAGTGTGAACGGCTGCATAGGGAATATGCAAGATTTGGGCGGGAGACTCTGAGCTGTAGGGGGAGCTATATAGAGAGAAATGTGATCAAGAAAACAGACCAAGAAAATGCAATTGCCCATTTACCAACTGAATTGCTAAGTAGTTAGCAATGCCTTTGGGAAATGGAGGCCTGCATTGGGGGAGTTCTGTGGCGAAAAATGAGGGCACAACTGTGAAGGAATGGATAATCTTGCGTAGGGTGCGTCGCAGACTGAAATGCAGAGACTGTAGTTAATAGTAGCAGAAGTGGGCATATAAAACAAAGCCATAACATTTTCATTTAGCTCCCTTCAGAACGCGATTATCTTCTCCTATTGGCTGATGGGTGACCATTATTCTCGGATAACTGGCTACTTTGGAAGTAGTTCCAAAAATAAGAAATCTAATAACTAATCACCGTTCCATATGAATGCCTTTTAGAATGGTATAACTATAACATCAATAAGCAGCCTTGTAGATCTACTTTCAACTGAAAATAGTACCCATACCAAACAGATTAACTTATTTTAAATTGCAGCTGCATGTCTCTTTTATGTTTTATACTCTTATTTTAATATACGAGAGATAAATACAAACGGCGGATAAGCAGTATAAAGGCCTTCGAATAGCCTGGGGGAAACTCCACCTCGCCATTATTTCTGTAGAACCGGTCACCTCATCGGCCGTTATCCCTGCATCTGTTAGCATTGGCTGCCGTTTCACTACTTGGCCTGCCTTGCACAAAATTTACACACCACTTAGCAAGGTGAAACAACAGGGAAATGGGTTGATTCACTCATAATTCCTTTAAGATAATTCCTTTAAGCAATATAGGCTCTAACTATATTAGGATATAAAATCAGTATAATTGATGGGTTTCCTTAACAGGACTTGTGGGGCACAACTGCTCACATGTCTGAATGATTAGGTGACTGTGTTCCCCTGCTGATTTTAATAGCAGACGTTTTCCTGCTATTTTTGTAACTTTCAAGACAGACTAACATTAGCACCTGTAGGCACACTCACTTACAAAATATAAAAGAGCTAATTACCTGTCAGGTACATCTGCCATTTTACCCAGTGGGATCTCTCTCTCTCTCTCTCTCTCTCTCTCTCTCTCTCTCTCTCTCTCTCTCTCTCTCTCACACACACACACACACACACACACACACACACACACACACACACACACACACACACACACACACACACACACACACACACACACAAATGCACCTGATTTTTCCAACATTCACATTATACTCTTTGTTTCTCTCTCTTTATCTCTCTGTCTGACTGCATGGGACCAAATGCACATGCATGTGTAGCATTCCATTCTCATTGTATATCCTGTATTGTAGTGTTCGGAGGAGGTCATCTTTTCTCTAGCTGCCCTGTTGCCCCATCTTTGATGTCCGGTGCCCCAGTGGAAGTAGCCTGCTGGCTTTAATTGATCGCATGTAGTGAAGAGTATGCCTGATTTACCCCCTCTCTCCCTGCTGGGGGCAAAAGAATGGAAACTCACTGTGCTGGTCTCGACTTCATCAGGACTAGCTCTAGGCGCTACGTCCTTAACGCTTGCCTAATTAATTACAACAATGGACTTACATCAGTTTATGTCATTACAGGATGAGCTTAGAGATAGAAGGACTTAGTGTTGGTGCTTTTTGGACATCATGCCCTGTGATGAAGTATCCTCTAACTAATAACAACATGATAATAAGCTAAACTTGGTTACTTTTTATTATTAGGTGTACTTAAAGATGAGTCTTTTTTTTCAGAATAACATAAAATCTCTTTCAGTCCCTCAGATAACTAGAAGAAAATATTTCAAAGCATTAAAAACATAACAAAAACCTAAATGAGAATTCATATATTTTGCATTTGACAGAACATTAGTTGAAAAAAAATATTCATTGTCTAATTTATCTCCTATTTAACTTAAGGCAAAACAGATGAAATGGTCTCATTTTAAAGGAAAAACTATTAATTTTAAAAATGTCTAACTTATCTTACCATGTTGTAGGCCTAACTTAGCAAAGCAAATTTATGTCTGTCATTAAGGCACTATTAAAATGTTCTGGTTGAAAATGAGTGTAATATCGCTAACATTATCATACCTTCCAAGAATTCAACATGAGACAAGATCATTGACAATAAGTAATCCACATGGTGGTCTGGGTTTATTCAAACAAATAAATAAAAATGTCACAAATGAAACAAATAATTATTAAAAAACAGATGTTTACTGCATGTACATGTCATTAATTTTGAATTAAAACTACGATCAGTGGTGGAAAAAAAGGGAAAGTAGAAGAGTGTCAATCATTTAAATATAGAATGTCTTTGATAAAAACACTCACACTCCAATACTTCCTTCTCGTTTTAAAAGACAGCTTCCTCCTCAACATCAAAATGTGACAAGGCTTCTTTAAAACAATCATCCATGCCCGAGCGCCTGCCAACCTATCAATTAAACCCAACAAGTCTGACACAAAACTTTATCCGATAAAAGAAAAGTTAACATTTCCTTCAAAGGAGTGAAGTGGAGCGAGTTGACTACAACAACAGCACCGACATAAAGGCACAATATGGTGGCCCCTGGACTGTGGAGAGAGGCTATGAAAGGAGAACGAAGGACATCAAGGTCTAGCTAAGCCCTCTATTGTCGAGGTCACTTCCCAAAGCCCCCTCCCTCTCGGCCAGGTTCCCTTCCCATCTCAGCAGTGGCCCGCTGAGCCCTGTCATTAGCTAGAAACATGACCCTTGACCTCAGAGTGACCCCAAAGTGACCTGGTGTGTGAAGAAGGTGAAGAAGGTGAAGAAGGAATTGAAGAGGGTGACAACAGCTCTGATGTCCAGAAAAAAAGGAATGAGAGCACCTGCCGCATTGGACATTAACTCATACTTCCAATTCATGGAATTCTGAGGGGAAAAAAAATGTGAGTTTTTGTCAGCTCAACAGCTGTACATCTTCAAAATCCTTGGAATTTTGTTCATACTTTTCAATTCTGACAGAAATCCTTTTAAACAGTGCCTGCAAATCGTTTAGCATGCTTTTTACCGATAGCTGATTCCTTAATCGAAGTCAGAGCGTCAGAGCTCTTCTGACAGGCAGAAAGGAGGGAAATGGTAAGAGATGTGAGGAAAGAGAGAGACGAAGAGGGGAGGGGTTGGAGGAGAAGTGAAGTGGGGAGAGGAGAGAAGACGAGAGGAGAGGAGATTAGGGCTAAAATAAACACAGGCGCTTGTGTATTGTTTCCCAGTGGCCATTGAGCACAGGTGAAAGAGGACTCCAGGGTGAGTTAAACTGAGCCCTGTTGGCTTAACTCTGCCCCGGGGGTATAGGGGTGGTGGGTGGGGGGGTGGGGTCTGGAGGCATGTGGTCATGCGGGCACAATCCCCTCACACTACCCTGCACCCCCCCCTTCCCATCCACAAGTCAGGAACCCTTCATTTCACGCCGTGTTCTCTGGCACCGCCCCAGCCATGTTGCTTTTGTTGCGCCCCAGTCGGGGGGCATTTGCAACCCCTTCTTACCCCATTCTCCAGTCAAACTTAAACACCTCGTTGGGTTACTCCAATCCTTTTTCTTTATGCCTTCTACACTCCCATTCACACACACACACACACACACACACACACACACACACACACACTATTTAACTTACAACCAAACAGGCCGTTGATGAGGTTTGCTATTTCCTAAGTCCCACCAATCAGGTGACCTTCTGAGTGCATGTTTGATTAAAGTGTCCATTCACTTCATTGATGTTCTGGAACATTCTTACTTAAAGGAAAGTACCGGAGTGAATTCAAGCATAGCCCTGTTGAAAGAGCTTTCTAAATGCACTAGTTAGCGAGTGGAACAAAATAATTTGGTACAGCATAGACCTATTGCGAACGCAAAAGCGAACAAGCACTTTACACTGAATCAATGGGACCTGACTATTTGAAACCAAAAGTAAGATCTGAGGTGCCGTTGAGCGAACAAGCACTTTACACTGAATCAATGGGACCTGACTATTTGAAACCAAAAGTAAGATCTGAGGTTGCCGTTGCCGATAGACTGCGGTAGGTCTATGCTGTTCGAAATTCTTTCATTTCATGTGGAATATATTGCTGTTAGAAGGCTCGTGCAGCAGCGCTATGCTTAAACTTACTCCGGACTTTAAGCCCCCTCCACCTGACACCCACACTATCATCTTTGTCTTGTCCTCTTTTTCCACCTCATCATGGTTGAAAAAGGCGCATTCCCACAGTAACAAAAGCCAGAAGTTCTGAAGGACTCTTCTTGTATGTGTCTCCATCTTTACCTCTCCACCCTTTTTCTTTTCCCGCTGTTCTTACATGCCAGTAAGAAGGAGTGAGAGAGAGAGAGAGGGAGAGAGAGAGAGAAATGAAAGAAAGACATGAATCAATCCCACATCTCCAGATAAACGAGCGTATGTGCCAACACCTGCAGTCCAGTTTGTATTTTCAGTTTAGCATTTATCTGTATTTGATCAGTGTGCAACCAGCATCGAGTCCTCTATAGAGAGGCACACAGGGCTACTATCATCCTCATCTGCAAATCCACACTGGTCTCTCAATTGTTCGCCAATGTTATTGAAAAAAAAAAAAAAAAGAAAGCCCCAGGTGGAAAACCTGGCATTGTCTCGTAAAAAAAGCATGGCACAGAGCTTGAAAGAGTGTGTTGTTTCACACCCACCTATTGATCTTACCTTCAGTATAATGGGTGCTATTGTCGTTTGCACTTTGGTTGCTTATGTGAGCGAACGATCTTCAGCTATTAGCTGCAAAAAAAAAAAAAAAATAGCGTTGTGAATGCGAAGAACATGGTCATTGTTTATAAAAGTGAAGAGCTTGTGTTGAAATATAATCTAACATGTATGTATGAGGGCAGAGTTGTTCCCACAGCAATGAGACAGAGGTCAAGTGTGCTATTTGAGTGTGTTACTTGAGAATGATTGCACATAATTGCTGTGAGGGGGCAGTTAAAACAAGTTAAGTTACTACAAAGTAAGACAGACCTGAGCAGGACCCTTATGCACGGATCAGTGTGAACAGGTCAAGCAGATAGAAATTATGAAAGCTCTGTGTGTGGGTGTGTGTGTGTGTGTGTGTGTGCGTGCGTGTGTGTCTCTTCGCAGGTCTACATTTGTTAACCTGCCCTGGTTCTCAACAGACCTTGTGCACCACAGCCTCTGCATGGTAGATAAGCGAAAACAGCATCACATCACCAAGAAAATCAGGCCATCAGGAAAAGTTGAGACATTCACTATGGATGTGCTGCACTCAGAGAGGCTTGTTAGACAGAGAACTCCACTACTTTCACCTGTGTGAAGCTGGCGCCCCCTCAAACCCAAAATGCTGAAATAACACTGCAGTTTGTTTGTGCTGCGTTTGTGCTGTAAATATTTTTGTTTGTGCTATTAAAGCTTTTGAGTAATTTAGAAACACATTTTCAATACAAACGAACAGTGTTTTTTCAGCATTTTGGGTTTGAGGAGGGTGGGCAGCCTCAGGCATGTCCCGATAGAGACGGTTTGGAGTGGTTTGGAGTGATTTGGACGTGGAGGGGGGCTGCGTGACGTCACATGTCCGAAAATGTATTTTTAAATTACTCAAAAGTGTTAATAGCACACACAAAAATATTTGCAGCACAAACGCAGCACAAACGAACTGCTGTGTTATTTCAGCATTTTGGGTTTGAGGGGGGGCCAGCTTCACACAGCTACTACTTTCCTGTCATCTCCCTATTCCCGATGGTAGAATCACAGAACGTAGATTAGTGTCTCTGTACACACTGGACAGACCTCTAGCCAGTCAGAACAACGATTCCCATTGCAGTTTGCAGAGACAAGCAAAAAGCTAAAGCTTGGCCATTGCTTTCCTATGCAATTCCGCACGATTTACAGTATCTCCCTTCAGCTCCGTCTGGGATTGGGGCCATTGTGTTTGATTTCTCAGGATGTATTCCATCCTGGCTAATCAGCCAACAGAAGAAGGTGTTGTGAATTCAGCGGAGGAAAATCAGTTGTGAAATCAGTCAAGGGCTTATCCAATGTTTTTGAATTTACTGTAAACGCCTCCAGCAAACAATCGTTTCCCAATAGCTGAGATTCCAAACCACTAGTTTTTTATAAGGCTAGGGTGCATCATGAGTGTAGGCAAAACATGCATGAAGCCTGCCTCCATCATGTGAGGGTGAAAGCTGATTTTAAAATAACTAGTTAGGAGTTAAGGAGTTTGTCCTTGCCCCTAATGGGTAATTGTGCTGTATTTGGTGCCGTACAAATAAAATTGCATTGAATAATTGGATAGGCAGCCTACTACAAAGTTCAAATAGCCTAAGTTGCCTAAAAACAGTTTTTAAAAGGAAAGATTTACTGAATGAAAGTACCTGCACTACAGCTTTAAAGTGCCAGAGTTCATCTTTAAGGCTTTTGCTCTTTGCCTATGACAACTACTACTCAACACCTGGAGCTGATATTGGGGTGGTTGTGCATCAGATCACTCTGGGTCAAAGCATGTGTGTGTGTGTGTGTGTGTGTGTGTGTGTGTGTGTGTGTGTGTTTACATCTGTACCCCAGTCCCTGCTGGCCCACAGTCATACCTATCTATTTCTCTATCAGTAAATAGCTGTTGGTGTTTATATGCTTGCTTTTGCGTAATAAAGCCCCCCGCCCGCAAGGACACCTGCATGGATAAAACCCTTCCTACGAGACAGACTGGCACCACCGCCACTTTACAAATCCTTTCCTTCCTGCATGCATCAGAGACAAGCTTTTACAGTTAGCCTCACAAAAGCACATGTAGCCAGTTTGACAAGGAGCAGCTCACAAAGAGCCCTTTTGTTTCTGCTCTAATCAGATTTGCTAAGCCTCACTGACAGCAACTGTGAGAAACACCTTAGTTTAGAGAATGTGGTGTAATATTTTGGCTACTGGAATGATGGAGAAGGATGATGTTATCTGATAAGGATGTACAGTTTGTTTGTTTTGTATTTGTCTGTGCGTGTGTGTGTGTGTGTGTTGTTTGTGTGAAAGTTACTGCTATGTGCTATTTGAGAGGGAAGTAATGAGACCCTACACTGCAACACA
>JAODXP020000028.1:23497887-23515387 GCA_027497455.2 Sardinella longiceps | reverse complement strand
AATTGATGAGAGTGGCAAATTCCAAGGACTTCTGTCCAAACAAGAACTCCCCAAAAGCCCCTGTACTGAGATTCCCCAAAGCCCCTGAGAAAGCTACAGGTCAGTGGTGGCACTAAGCTTGTTTGCTCTTTTAAAAACTTAAACATTTGTGTCAATATTGCTCCAGCTTGTTTACTTGGGACTAGTGGCTCTTAACTTAGTTAGGACATAGTCACATCACATCGCAGAGATAGAGGAGGGGGATTGGCATTTGAGTGGGTGAAGAGATTGGTCAAACGGAGAACTAGAGGAAGAAAAGTGACAGAGGAAAAGTGGTGTGGTGGGGGATTGGTCCACACGAGAGAGAGAAGGGGGGGTAAGAAGAATACCAATGTGTTTCTCTGGCGCTGATCCATGTGATGACACTTGACCCTCTTACTCAGGTCGAAGAGCAGAGACGCTTCTCTCCTGAGGTACAGACAGACAAAGGGGACATGCATGGGAAACACTTGATTTTGAAAGGAACACTTCACCTCTGTTCCGTTATGTTTGTATTCCTTCGCTTTCTACAAATTATGTCAATCATACACATTCAAATTTCTATTATTTAGATGTAAGTGTAAAATAAGTTGGTTTTGGATGTGACGTCTGAAATAGCCTTCCAAAAAAACACTTTATGGCAATTATAAGCCCCACCATAGACTTACATTATGGCTGAATGGGGTAAAAAGGTTTTCTGAAATAATTCGAACGTCCATGTAGATGAGACTTTAATTTCTAAGGTGAGGTTTATTTTTTCGTAGAATTACCCATATATATATATAAAATAGTTTACATTATTTGGAGAAAAATATAGGCTACAAATTGTTTTAGAAAGAAAGAAGACAAAATGGAAATGTTCTATATTTAACACAATTCTTTTCCTCTGCTGCTTCTTAAAGACCCTTTATGTCTTAATACACTCTCTCTTCACTCATCCCCTGTCCCCTGTTCCATTCACTCTCTCTCTCTCTCTTTCTCCATCTCTCCATCGCTTTCGCACCTCTCTCTAGGTGGTCCATTGCAGAGATAGGCATCCATCAGGGCCCCTCACTTAGGCCTTCTACGCCTTAATGACCGCAAACAATAGCAAGCCATGGACAAGACAGAACACTGCTCTCTCTCTCTCTCTCTCTCTCTCTCTCTCTCTCTCTCTCTCTCTCTCTCTGCTGTCTCTTTCTGAATGTGTGCACATTTATGTATTTGTTAAGCAATGAACAATAAATGCATTGGTTTTAGTATTTATAGTATTTGTAGTATTTTCATATTACATACAGTATGCTCAATGATAATGATAATGAGCACAAGTGATGGACAGCGAAAAGACTTCAAGGTCTCAACTGTAAAGTAATAGAGCCAAAACCTACTTTGATCCCATCTGACATTGCTGAGCTGGCCGGAGACCTACTTGACAAGGTTATCTCAGGCTACAGCCATACGCGTGTTTCCTTATCACTTCCTCAACTTCATCTATGAGACTTATTCCCCAGAGTGATTACTGTACATTTCTGACTGATGCCTGAAGAACATCCACTAAAAACATGCTGTTGTATTTAATATACTACAGGGAGCTATGTAGCCGGCAAACATTGGATCATGATCATTTTTTTTTAACCATATTCTCAACCCACAATTTATCACACAACTCTCCAGTGCTATGTGGTGTTATGTGGAACAAACAGGGAAAAACTCGAAAAAACAGATTACCTATGTACAATTATTGACTGAAACATAATGTTATTAGGACATGCTCAAAGAAAATAGACTCTATTATATTATACCGCAAACAATCAGTAATTGTTGTGGCAGCAATTCTATATACAGTACGTTGCATATATTATAAACATCCATATCCATTAGATTATTACTGTATTCATGGTGCATTGCATGGAGTTACACTTTGAAAATTGTATGCACATTTCAAGATAGGTGGTAAAATTGTAAAGAATTGCTTTGTTGCTTGCAGAACTCTATCTAGAGATCACAATGTCATGAGTAGTTTCTCTTTTGTCCACTAGGTGGTGGTATGGCACTCGCCCCTCTACAATTATTTTTGTCCCTTGTGCAGTATTGTCTTGGCTTGCAAAATTATTCCTTAGCTAATTAATAATACTGTGAGTCAAAGATGCATTGCTGGAGAATTATTACATACTGTGAATAGATGTACACACAGAGAGAAGCTGGGTAGAGGAATTTAATAAATAAAGAACAGCCACACACTCAAACTCCTTTTGATTCTTTTATTTCAATTTGTCTCAGTGAATATAGCATTGACGTCCATATACACAGAATAAGATTCATAACTCTCAATTTAAAAAAACAACAACTAGTGTACCTGATGGATACGATTATGCACAAAGTGCAATAGATTGTGGATATGAGAACAGTAACACAGCAAGATGTACATGAATAAGTCATTTGATAAGTGTTCACATTGTGTTGTCTACCTGACGGATTGTGGATGTGTGCGTGTGTGTGTGTGTGTGTGTGTGTGTGTGTGTGTGTGTGTGTGTGTGTGTGTGTGTGTTTGATGAGGAGGAATGCTAACCGAATGCTTCACTTTATCTGAGGGGTGTCATGTTGCCCATCTTCAAGTTTTCTCACACAGCACACAGCGATAACGTCCTTCACTTGACAGATAACACTCTTCTCCCGTGAGACATCAGATTAGTGTGATTGTCGTGATGAAACATGCTCACCTTGCCTACATACACACAGAAACACAGGCACATGCATGCGTGCGCACACACACACACACACACAAACCTATTAGATTTACACCTTCTCTAACACAGACATATACACACACACACACACGCACACACACATACACATTCCTTAAGTGCATCATCTCTGATTTGTATTCATGATGATTTGATTACTCTATGATGATCCAAAAGGAGGCCCTGAGTGATAACATATTTCTCCAGGGGATCGAGCCAAGGGCTACATTTGCCCTGCACTTATGACAGGTTTAAAACATAATGATGGACAAAACACCCACAATAAGGTATCTGGTATTTCCACACTTACAGATAAGGAAAACAAGTAGTCATACATCAAACCTAATGAAATTAACCTAATAAAATTAAAGTATAGCAACTAATTTGAGTTTATTGAATTTAAAAAGTAATTCTGAATACATCTAACACAGTGAACTACTACTGTGAAGTCATTGGATTGACCTGCCAGCACATTCATCAGATGCAGAGGTGCAAAATCCAGCATTCTGTGTCTTGGGCATGTTTGACTGTCAGAATTTTACACTGATGAAGCCTTAAAAATGATTTGGAAGTCTTCAGCCAGTGGCCTGGCATCATGTCATTCTGAACAGTGTAAATGCTGTAAATTTTCCACTAGAATTCATACAAATGTTTTGGCATTTTGCAATGTTGTGTCAACATTGCAAACTGTCTAATGAAAATTAAGACTAGATGCTAAAATATATTTAATTAGACCAAAAAGTTGTGCTGCAGTAGGCCTACAGTAGCCTACTGTACAGAGGTCATAGCAAAGATCATGGAATTACTCCACTTGAATCCTCTCTGGTCATAGTGTAGGAAAAACTGCATGATGCAAAAGGTCCACCATCAGCAAAGATTCCATTGCACTACATTCTAGAATCTGTGATCAAAGCTGAGCCCTAGTAAATAGTAACCATGACAACATCAGTTTGTAGCCAGCTAAAACATTTAGGATTTATTGAAAAGTAGGACCATTTACAGGAAGATTTACAAATGGCAAACTTGACCTCAGGGTAAACATACTCATTGATAAGGCAAGTGAGAAGGACTCGCATCTCTGTGACAAAGTAAGGTGACTCTAATAGCTATAATATCATATTAGTTTGTTTGTGTTGGCCTAACATTGTAGCCTAGGTCTACGCTTTCCAAAATGAAGTTGAAGATTCAAAAGTCAAGCTAATTACAAATGAGCCAGATAATGTTTTAAGCAGGGTGCAGAATCATTAACATAACAGAATGTAGGTCACTTTTGGCCTAAAAACCAAAACAAACCAACAACTGCAAAAACACCAGAAAAGAGAACACTGAAACTAGGAAAGGGAATTTAGAATGGCTATAGACTATAGGCAAGGCCTAGATTATGTTGGTTCATGAGTATACTATAGCCTTATACTGAAAACCTGTGTAGTCTAGCCTACCTTCTCAACTAGATTTGATAAGAGAACTGCTGGAGAATCGTACATCCACCCACTCTAACCAAATTGTATCCTGTTTGATTGATAAGAAGGCTAGGCCTAGAAGCAGCAACATCAAACATTGTAACATGATAGGCTTGTTGTTAACACAGCTGCCAACTGATGTTCTATTTCTTTACAGAATGAAAGGAGCACCACTTGATCACATGAACAGCAGCTTTGCTTTTGGCCTTGGACTCATATATGACCATTTGATCACATCAGTTAAGCCTCAGGATGAGACGGCATTGCCATCAAAGTCTATACTTTTCAACTTCTTTGGAAGCAACATCATCATCCTCTCTACGTTTATTCTCATAGGACTGGTTGTGGGATTGGGAACTTTGGTTTGGGCCGGGCGTATACTGAAAAGACACTACGATGAAGGACGTCAGGTCTCTGTTATCGTCCTCTCCCTCCTCCTCACGGATGTCCTCGAGTTGGTCGTTATTCCTGTTGTGGTGACGGCCCTACTGAATGTGTTGTCCTGCTACTCAGGCGTGAACTGCATCGCTGCAATCATGACCTTCGGTTTCGCCCGGCAGTGCGGCTATTGCTTCCACCAGCTGGTCGCCCTGGAGAGCATTCTCGCTCTCAGAAAGCCTGATGGCTCATCACGACTTTCAACTCCACGCTACGCCATTCCAGTCTCGTTACTTGTGTGGATCTGGACTTTGATCACCTTAATCCTTGGTGCCTCCAACCCCCTGGTCTCATTTATAATGGGTAAAATCATAGGCGACGCTACTATTGGTCTTACAATAACTTCATGCATATACACATGTATAGGATGCTCCAAACCAGAAAGGAAGCCAGGCAATGCAGTGACTGCTTTAGCTGTCTGTACGCTAGTCTTTGTGTATGGTCCATTCATTGTGTGGTTCTTTCTACTACTTAGTGGCAACCTCCAGCTTGACCTCGGCTTCATCTCTATAGGAATCATGAGCTTCAGACTGGTTACAGACCCTTTGCTGTGTGTGCTAGTGTGCAAGATTCAATCACGTAGCACAGCTACAAGTGATCCTAGCACCAGCCACACACCTATTGACGAAGTTTAATACTTCCAGTGTATTTTGTTTGTACGTTTTTAAAAAATACTTCATGCAAATCTGTATGCTGGCATGAAAGACACAAGCCTATGATGACCTAATATTGTATTGTATCTGACTGTATTAAATAGATTTTTAATGGCTGTTTTGAATGCATTGTGACATCTTGTAATATACTGTTAACATCAGCAACATGGATTAGGCCTAAATAGCTAACTATTTATTAGTAGTTATTAGTATAATCACAGAGAAGAGGCCAATGTGGATTTCCCTGCATTACAGACCTATATTGATTAACTGATGTGATTGTTTCTTTAGTGCAAATGTTATGAACAGGTGCGTGCACTAACACACACAAACTCAAAACATTTGTGAGATTATGAGGAGCAACTTACTTTCATTCACATTTGATAATCAGAGTAAT
Organism: Sardinella longiceps; assembly: GCA_027497455.2. NCBI lineage: Eukaryota > Metazoa > Chordata > Actinopteri > Clupeiformes > Clupeidae > Sardinella > Sardinella longiceps. The sequence continues at coordinate 23,509,698 of JAODXP020000028.1, read as the reverse complement.
TAATCATTAATCAATAGTCATTAATCAAGTGTATTTACAACAATTAGTAACCTACATGCTATTTGGAACTACAAAAGTAGATTTTGACATCTGTTGTTAGGCCTACATCACTGACTTCCTGTCTGACACATTATACAAAGATAAAGGCAGCCAAATCCTGTGTGAAGACAAACACAATGAAAGTATTTTGATAGTAAACATTTTTTTTTGTTAATTTACTCGCTTCATCTTTATTTACTGATAACTAAAAACATACAAGATGTTAAATGGCTTTCACTACTGTGCGCGACTCATAGTTTGTAGTGAATGAACACTTGGATGACCACTATGGTGTTCAAAGGTCTGTCTGTAATTCTAGCCTGATTATAATTTTGGTCAAAGTAAGTAAGTAATTGGTAAACAATTTATTTATTGTCCTGGAAACAATTTTAATGATTAAATTGTAGAGAGCATTAAGTTCTTTACTTTTTAGTAATGTGAAGGCCACATCCTTCTCACTTCTCCACTGGTCAGTTATCACTGGCCAGCATCAGTCCTTATTCTGCACTTCCTCTTTATACAGTCCTTTATCAGTAGTCTCTTAGAGTGAGTCCTTGAGTCTGGTGCACCGCAATCATTTGCTGGAGAGGTGAGTAGATATACTCTAAGTCTTAAAATAGAGATACAGTATGTATTACATAATTTAAGCAATGGTGGTACAGTTGGTAGAGGTGGCGATCGGCAACCGGAGGGTTGCAGGTTCGAGCCCCACTCCGCCTGACCCCATCGAGGTGTCCTTGAGCAAGATGCCTAACCCCAGATTGCTCCCGGTGAGCAGATTGGTGCCTTGCATGGTTGCCTCTGCCACCGATGGGTGAATGTGAGGTATACATTGTAAAGCGCTTTGAGTGCTCGTAGGAGTAGAAATGCGCTATATAAATACAGTCCATTTACCATTTAAGCCCTTAAAGGCGATTTTATATGGTTTGTAAACATGTAACACTTTTTATAATATAAAGGTAATATTTCCTCATTACTTGCTAGTTCTTCATTCTCCTAGGTCACTGTTGTAGCCTTAAAGGTTGTAGTTTTGTGGTCTTTTTCTGATACACAGGCTCTGGAAACTGGAAACAAACAATAACTGAACGCATTTACACATTCTCATTCTAAAGGCCACTACAGACTAAAGTTTCACGACAAGACTGGATGGCTGCAACGTTCTTGTGTCTGTGTCGTCACAGATTTTCGGTCTAAATTGGCCTTGAATGACATCTGGCTGCAGTTGCAAACCAAAATTTGTAGAGTGCACCAATCTAAAGTCTTTGCACTTTGCACTTGGAAAGGTCACCTTATAAATTGTGTCAGTATTTTCCATTTGTATTTTCAGATTGAAAGCAGCAGAAGAAGACGCCACAATGGGCCACACAGCTGCTGATCAGCCTTCTTCAGTGGATGGGCTTTACATAAGAGCGTCAATATTTCTCATCTTAGGCCTGTGTGTGGGGACACCTGCTGTAGCCTGGGCTCTGCGTCTGTTGCTTCTACATGTGCGCCGTGGAGGCAGAGTCTCCATCTTCATCATCTTCCTCCTCCTCAATGTCATTTTGGAGCTTTTCCTCATTCCATTCATAGTGGCATCACTCCTGTTTGGCTTTAGGAGTGCTGATTACATCCTGCACGAGCATGGTTATGTACACAAATGTCCAACCTTTCTTACCGGTGCATTTATTGCCACAAGGCTGTGTGGTTTGTGTTTTCACCAGCTGGTGGCGCTGGAGAGTAGTATATCTCTCAGACCCCCTTGCGGCTTCACTCGCCTGTCGTCTCCATACTTCTCCATTCCCATCTGCCTCACTGTCTGGATCTGCTCTTTGACTTACACCATTCATCCAGTCCCCTTTGTAGTTATAGCTTGTATTCTGTTTGTAGCATCTCTTACTGCTGCAGTCTTTACATGTGTGTTAACCATTAAAACATTACGCTCACACTCCGACGCAGGAGAAACAAGCGAAACAGTACGACGAACAGGACTATGTATACTTGTGGTGGCCATGGGAAGTCTTTGGATCCTATATGTCCCATTCATTGTGTGGCTTTGTGTATGGATCGGTGAGCCGTCAGTGAGGTTCTCTCACACTTCCACCATGTTTGTTTGCATTATGAGTTTTCGGATGGTGGCAGACCCTATGTTGTGTGTACTAGTCTGGAGAGAGAACCATAAGAGAACACAGACAGGAACATAAAGGTGCAATATGAGTTCCTGCATGGTTTTCAGAGCGATTTAATTTTATCTTAAGTCGCAGGCATCTCCCCTTGATTCGCTAGCTGTCTGCCTCCTGCCTACACTGTGAAAAAGTCAGGTCTCGGGAGACCAACACAGGGGAAAGTATTTCATTGTATGTGACAAATAAACCCTTGAACTTGAACTTGAAACTCAAACAGACATATGGGGCCGAGTTCGCCACCAAGATATAACAAACCAGGTTCCAGTTAAAGACGGTTGTGGGAAGGATGGGAGTAAGTTTGTGACTCCCAACCAATCTTGTAAACGATTTGCTAGAATGTGGTTTGTCATATTTAGTTTGTTTGTGTGCTTTAACACTCCTGTTTTTATTTTGTTTTGTTTTTTTTGACGATTACAGCCCCATGTGTTGTCTCCCGAGACCGGATTTTTTCACAGTAAATATAGGGGGCAGACAGCTAGTGAATCAAGGGGAGATGCCTGCGATTTGAGATAAAAGTGAAATCACTCAGAAAAACAAGCATGATCTCATATTGCACCTTTAACTCAATTCTGTCCTGCATAATGCTGATTTCACAGGATTTTTTTTTCGCTTTTTTTTTTTCATTTAGAGACTGTTTCAAATATGTAAAACTAAACAGCTTTGCACATATACATTTCATGGACTCGGCACTTGAAATCTGATGATGTTTTAAGGTTAATTCATTAGTTTATGTTTGTAGAGAATAATCATTTTAATTAAAACGACTGTTTAAAGCAATGCTACTAAGTTACTAGGGCCCTAAGTGAGGGGAGGGCCCTCAAATGTTATTTTCCTTAAATATTAATGTAATTTATGTGCTGTTATCTGGTGTTTTATGTGGTGTTATGACCCTGCTAACACAGATCATTATAAAACTTTAACATTAGACATGGTTCTTCTGTGGTTATTAACATTTACATTAACATTTTCCTATAAATTTGGAGAAAGTTGGCTGTACTGTACACTGTAAAAAACGATTTGTAATGCTTACTTGAAAAATGAGTGGAAACTCGTTGCCTCAAATGAGTTGAGTAACTATAACTTATCTTTTTAGATGTAAAGGGCTTTTAACTTGAAAAAGATAAGTTATAGTTACTTAACTCATTTGAAGCAACGAGTTTCCACTCATTTTTCAAGTAACCATTACAAATCGTTTTTTACAGTGTAGGTTATCAAACACAAAACCATTCCCATTTAGGCTATATGGAGCTTGATAAATGGGGTGGGCATTGTCTGGAAACCATACTGTAAGACTAGCCACTGGCCAGTACAGAGAAAAATGTGTTTTATTATTGGTCTCAAATGCATACACAGAGCAAGTAAGAAAATAGGGAAGTTGTCATAGGCCTTTCTCCTCTGCACTGTCGAAGACACGGTCTCTGTGGTGAAGTTAAGCCGAAAAGAAAATTCAGCGAAGGAACAAAGGTTCCTTGTCAGCTGTAACTTCTAAGAATAACATCTCCGCTGGACCTTATGAATATTGATGTGTGTGATTAATTATAACCTCTGCTTTGTTGAGCATGGGCACAGTAGCAATGCAATGTCAGCAGCCCGTTGAGGTACAATCAAAGATCATGGGAAACATGCTCCTCAGCTCCGCTTCAACCCTATCTGGTACAATATCTGGATAAAGCAAGATAAATTATGTCTTTGAATTGAATGTGGGGATCACTCTTTTCATGTAAAGTCATCTCTAAAGTCATTTCTGAGTTGCCTCCTCATAGATTGGTCTAAGAATCCACTGTTATAGTTGCTTTTAAACGTCAACATTGTGTGGGAGGCTTGAAATCAAAACCAGTAAGAATGTGTTTGGTTCTTTTTGCAGTGGATGTGTGTTCATGAGTGTTCCATCTTCTGAAGCCACTTCCTCTTTTTGTTAACACTACTCTGTGGTGTTAAACTTATTTTTGATTCCTCTTTCAGTTGAAGATTCAAGATTGTCTTTAGGAAAGAAAGGAAAGTAAAAGTGAAGCAGGTTCAGGCTGTGTCTGTCTTTGTTTCTGTGTTCAAAAGTCTTATTGCTTGATGAAAGAAGCTATTCTGGAGTCTGGTGGTCCTAGCCTTAAGACTTTGGTATCTCTTGCCTTAAGGTAGCAGCTGAAACACGCCGTAACTGGGACGACTGGTGTCCATACTGATTTTTTTTTTTTTTTTTTTTGGCTTTCCTGATTTCCAGTTTGCCTCTTTGTGAAATACTGACACTGTTTGGTGATTTACAATTTTCAGCAACATTATCCTGTGCCATGGATTTTGATCATGATGTAAGTTAAAGATGTGGATTATATATACAAATAACTATATTTGTGTAATATTAATCATATATCCAGTTATGCTTCAAAGAGGAATACACCATTCTTTGTCAGAAATGTAAAATGCATGAACTCCTTAACTCAAAATCAACAAGTCTTAGCTGATCTGAGCTGTTCTGAAAAAAAGACTAGTAGGTTCATGGTCCTACTTACAATATCAAATAGCAACATAAAAACAATGTTCTGCATGTGTATTTTAAATGTCAGAAATGTGCCTTCAGGATGGGTTTCAAACCCTTATTTTACTAACTGCTTTCATCCTTTGTTAAATATGCTACCCAAGGTTAATGTGGCTTTTAGTGAAAACTAGAAATCGAGTGTTTAAACGTTAGTTCTGGCCAGGCCATGGTAGTCAAGAAGCTTGCCGCTTTCCTCCTCCCATTGCTAAATTGACCCAGGTGTATCCCCTCAGCTGATTATCTTTCCCCCGTAGCGATTGGCCACGCACCCGGGGCGCGTCCTTTAAATTCTCTCCAGTTCCCCTCTATCGTATGCTGCTTGGTTTTTGCTACCCACCTCCTCCCCTGCTCCGCCTTGTTGTGTATGACATGGCACGTTCTCTGGTCATGTTGCCTGGTTCTGTTCATGGGGGGAACTATCTATCTCTCCCTGTTTGGCCGGGGCGAGAGTCCCCTAACCGCTGCTGCCCCCTGACTCTTTGCTTTTTCATGGTGCTCATGGGGGCGCCTCTGAACAGAGCCATACCGCCAAATGAAATGCACTATTTATAATAAAGAATTTAATTCAGAATCTTCTCTTGTGTTTCTTGACTAAAATGGTTCTGACAGAAATATCTTTTACATTTTCAGAGTGAAAGCACAATGTTTCATGAATACTACGAGCTATCTACTCTGGACTACTCAGGGTACTATGAGGAACTAGAGAAAGTCACTCTCTATGATCTGCTACCAACTGTGCCAAGTAACTGGAACTGGAAGCAAATGGATTGTATTAGGATTATGATATTTTTCATCTTTGGCCTGTGTGTGGGGACACCTGCTGTGGCCTGGGCTCTGCGTCTGTTGCTTCTACATGTGCGCCGTGGAGGCAGAGTCTCCATCTTCATCATCTTCCTCATCTTCAGTGATGTTTTGGAGCTTTTCTGCATTCCTTTCATAGTGGCCTTCATAGGACTACATTTGCAGATCTCTGAATGCATCAGTATGGTGGAGCAAATTTCTGACCGTTTCTCAATTATTATTGCTATATTTACTGGGACAAGGCTGTGTGGTTTGTGTTTCCACCAGTTTGTGGCGTTCCAGAGCGCTCTGTCTCTCAGACATCCTCGCTGCTTCAACCGCTTCTCCTCTTCATTCTGCGCCATTCCAATTTGCCTTACTGTCTGGATGTGCAGTTTAACTTACTTAATTGATCAGCTTGTCTTTGTAGTCGTAGGTTTAATTTTGTTTGCTGTGGCTGTTCTTGCATCTGTCTGTACATGTGTGTTAACTGTTGAAGCATTACAGTCATGCTCTGGTGCAGGAGAGACCAAACACACAGCTAGAGGGACAGCTCTGTGTGTGCTTGCGGTGGCCATGGGAACCCTTTGGATCCTATATGGCCCATTCTTTGTATGGGTTTGCATACATAGATTTATTCATATAGTAGTGACATTCCCTCACGCTCTATATATGTTTGTGTGCATGATGACTTTTCGGGTGGTTGCAGACCTTCCACTGTGCATGCTGGTCTTTAGGGAGATCTCCCAGAGGGAATCAAATCAGACAGTGATTGAACTCAACACTGTCCAGACATCAAATGACTATAATAATTTTGGGGTGAGAGCCACAAGGGCGTAAGTGTCTTTTTGCTAAATTTGAGATCAAATGAAAGCTCTCGTCGTCAAGCGGCACATCCAAAGATTCTATCCCATCTTGGCTTTTGTAAAATTACTGCTTCCAAACATGGTGTAACAAGAACCATTTCAGTCAGAAGTTACAATGTTGCTGTGTCATGAATGTCGGTCAGGCCAAAAATAGTTATGAAGGGTTTGCCTTGCTAAAGCCAAACTAAATATTATATATAGGCCTACATAGTCTACATATGTAAGTATGAAATGTGTAAGTCTATTTTACTTAGTGCTAGCCTAAACACATGGAGTTAATGCTTTTTTGGCATTATGTGTCTATTTTCTTCAAGTTTTAAAGTGTAATACTCTGCTTATTACTGTAAGTGCATTGCCACTCAAGTTCATAACTTTTATTGTGAAATCAGTCCAACTGTACAATTCTTTGTATTGTCTTTCCTGTAAAATTGGTGAAGTGCCCTTACGGCTTTCCATTGTATATCTTTCTTTCGGATTTATCCTTGTGATTTTTAATTATTCTCTTGGTAGTTGCTAAGTGCTAACTCTGTGAAACAAAAGGTTCAACAAAAGGCTTGTCCAGATATCAGATTGACAACTCTTGCGTTTCTTTGTGATTTATCCATGTCATTTTTGTTAAATTATACAATATTCAGTTGCAGATTTTTTTAAACAAAGGACTTTGTTTAAAACGTGTGCTTCAAAGAATTTTGGTGTAATGTTTCTAAGTGGTGTATCATTAAACCCTCCGAATAATGTAATAAAGATCTTTTATTTCTGTGACACAAAAAAAAACAATGTTTTTAGAAACTGATATTATTCTTCTCAGGGCTGTGTACATTTGTATGGTGTAACACAAGCCTTATTTGGTAGTGTCTGAATGTAAGTTATAGGCTACTTCAGGGTTTGTCGCTTCCTCCTTGAGGCAGCAGTTTGTGTCTTGAGAGGTGATATTTACACTTCTAGGAAAGTGCAGACATTATAGCAAGGGTCTAGACTTTTGAACCAGAGTGTTTGACGTTTGACCTCTCAATAGAGTAGGCAAGGGGTGGCCAAACTTTGCTGTTTGCGGTCTGCAAACTGAAGAGTCTAAGCTACCAAGTGTCAAGTGAAAAAGTGACTACTGTATGTCTTAGATCATTCAAATGCTACACATTGATACACAATATTACTATTAACACATCTGTCATACTGGTACTGAAACTATGACATGCAATACACAGTAAATGTAACATCAGGCCACATGACATTTTTTTATTTTTTATTTTTATTTACTTCATGGTGGGCCACATGAGGGCAGAGGATCACATTGGCCTCTGGGCTGTATAGTTTGGCCTCTCCTGCAATAGGCCTACATTTGGCCTGTCCTGCACTAAGCCTGTGTTTAGGTACACGTTTCCATCCCAGGCAGATACTTTCTGTTAACTCTGAAGCCATGGACATGCCTTCAATCATTCACAACTGGTTGGTTGCGACATTGCTTTCAGCCCCATGAGCACCGTCATTTAAATATTTTGACTGGCTAGTAAAGTCAGCAGTTGACTAGAAAGTCATCAAAATCATTCTGATGTCTGACATTACACAGTGATGTGCTTTCTTTCATCCACAATTTGAATTCAGCAATCTGGTGTGATGGATAGCGTTCATTATTTCTCTCAATGGAAAATGCTCCTATAATGTCATATAGGTTTAGTTAGATATCATAATAGCGTACCATAATATACCAATAATAATATACCAATAATATTACACAAATTGAGTAATCCCAGTTGAGACATGAACGAAAATGAGTAGAAAAGATGAATGCCATGAAGTCACTCAATCTTACTCTGAAAAAAAAGCCTTGGACATTTGATGTCAATTTGACTGCAATGTCCCAGATTGCAACAGTCCTGACCAAATATTTGGAATCACATTATTCCTTGCTTGAAATGTTTTTTTTGAAAAATGTTTAAAGGCTATACATGTTAGTCATTGTGCTACTTGCAGTTGTATCAAGGTATTAATGTATGTATATGAATATTGATGATTTCACAAACCATCAAAGAGATGACTATCCCCAACATCCTAGTCCGGATTGCAAACAGAAAAGAGACTCTTACTAATTTTGGGATGTCATTCATTCTCATCACTCATCTTCATTGTAATAAGTCATATTCCATATCATTATTTCACGCTATCCATCTGAATTCATAATAAACTAACCTCACAACATCAGTTTATTTGTAGCTTCCCTTTCAAGTGAAGGGAGACACGTGCATAGGGCATCCCATAATTGTTAACATTCAATTCACATTCAGCTTAACCAGACTTTTCAAAAGGGTTGGTTTGGCTGGGAGAGGTGCACTGGAAGTAGCCTGACATAGCCCGCCCATAATACGAATGTTCATCCGTATCCATGGTCTGGGAACGGTCCTCTGGGGCGTGTTTACATCGGTAGAGAGTCTACCGGCCAATAAGCGAAGCTGATTAGACGAGCTTTCCAATCGTTTCAAACCAGGAGTGAATGCCCTCCCCTCCGCAGTATAATCGCGTCAGGTTAAAGAAACTCCAGACCATGAATACGGATGAACAGCAGCATTATGGTCGGGCTATGTCAGGCTACACTGGAAGACCCCTAGCCTATAATGCATGGAAACTATGCATATTTCAGTTGACAATGGGTCATCAAAGTATTTTGGCAATGCTAATAAGTATCAGCTTAATGTAAATAATCATCTGGGTAGGTTAAGTTTCAAGGGGATATCTATCTGTTAACTGTTTTACAGTGTGAACTCTGATGAGGAAGTTGTGGGTGTTCAATGTGCTGATGCCTCATACCCTTGGCCTACCTACAGTAACACTACTTTGTGGTGTTAAAGTTGACATCTTAAGTATTCCTCCTTGCATTTGTCTTCCTCCAGTTTGCCTCTTTCAGAGATATTGACACTGTTAAGTGATTTATCCTTCAGCAACATAATCCTGTGCCATGGATGGATTTGATCTGTTTGTAAGTAAGATATGCAGTATATGGCTAATAACTATTTTATGTTGCATGAATAATAGGCCTATATCCAGTTTTGTTTCATAGAGGAGACCTACTAGTTATGATAATGGCAACTCTGTGCCAACAGAGATCACAAGCCACAAATGAAATGGAAATGTGGAAATGTGCTGTGGAGTAATATTGCACTGTTTTTACAGTATTTTCAAAAAAAAATATTTGCAAAGGAAGTAGCCTACACAAATTGAACTTTATCGTAAATTAAGTGCAAATACTTAAACAAGGGTTTTGTGACATTATTGCATTCCTCATAGCCTAAGATGCATATTTATTGATGACAGATACTTGAATGACTTTGTCAGTGCATTTCCAAATATTAAGTACATGGTGCATGCAATAGCGATGTGTTTGGAGTTGTTCTTAGTGAATTAGAAGTCCTCTAAAGTACTCCTAGGCTGTTCTTTATGATACTTTAAAATTATGACTGACACACCCTTTTTTTAGTTTCTCCTAAATTGGCCTGTTAGGAGCAACTTTTAGCCTTAAGATTTTTTGAGAATATGGCCCCAGGGGTTTTATTCTCAAAGAATCCTCCTGCTGGTTTTTCAGGGAAGCGGAGCAGTGCTCTGTGTTCAATACATTCCAATTAATAATGGTCAAATGTGATGTAAAGCAGCCAGTTGAGCAGAGCAAGCGGCAAAAGTTGAGCAGTGTCAGATAAATTTTAATGGGGGAAACGGTCACTCTTTAAAAAGGTAGACCTTCAGTACAATGAGAGGACATCCTCGAGCATGTGGAGAATGAATAGAGTAGCAGAATGCTAGTGATTGCTAGTCATTTAATTTTTTATTGAACATTCATGTCCAGGTTGCTGAAAATAAAATCCAATTTGTGATTTTTTTATACAAATATGTGAAACTATACATTTTAACATTCTAGCCTATGACTGTGGAGCTGTTTGAACGTAATATTTAAAAGATTTACTGTAAGGGCTTCGTATGAGGTAATTATTGTTGCTAACTATTATTGTGAGCTTATTGTGAGCTCATTTCAGTGCTCTATTAATTTCTCGATAGCCAGTTAGCTTGCTAGTCCATTTAACCAAACCATTCCCACAAATCATCACGCCTACGAAGAGCGGAGACAGTGGTGTTTGTGTTAACCGAGTAGATTGACACTGACTAACTGATGTGGAATTCCATAGAAACTAGAAATAATGTTAGTTTCATTTTTTAATGTTATTTTCATTTTCAGGATGCACTTGAATCTCCAAAGGAAGAATATGAAGAGGAAGAATATCCAGGATACTATGTGAGATCAGCATTCGAAGAGTTCAGTACACACAGCCGCTTAGAGCGTACACACAGCCACTTAGAGGATGATTGTGCTAGGATTATGATATTTCTACTCATAGGCCTGTGTGTGGGGACACCTACTGTGGCCTGGACTCTGCGTCTGTTGCTTCTACATGTGCGCCGTGGAGGCAGAGTCTCCATCTTCATCATCTTCCTCCTCCTCAATGTCATTTTGGAGCTTTTCCTCATTCCATTCATAGTGGTAGTCATAGTATCATCATACCTGCATAGCCATATATGGTTATATGATTACACACACTTAATGGCTGTATTGATTGGGTTAAGGCTATGTGGTTTGTGTTTCCACCAGTTGGTGGCGCTGGAGAGTGTTCTGTCTCTCAGACATCCCCAATGCTTCTCCTGCTTCTCCTCTTCATTCTGCTCCATTCCAATTTGCCTAACTGTCTGTATTTGCAATGTAACTTCCTTAATTGATCCTTTTGCCTTAATGATCATAGTTTTTATTTTGTTTGCAGTGGCTGTTCTTGCAGCAGCCTTTTCATGCGTGATAAACATAAAAGCGTCATGTTTATGTGCTAACTCAAGAGACACCAGCCTCACCAATAGAAGAACAAGACTACATATACTTGTGGTGGCAATGGGGACTCTTTGGCTCCTATATGCCCCATTGATTTCATGGATTTGTGTGGAGCTTGGTGGGTGGAGACCTTCAACTTACATTGGCTCCATGACTGCTTGCTTGATGAGTTTTCGGGTGGTTACAGACCCTCTGCTGTGTGTGCTGGTGTTTAGGGAGGAGATCTCCCACAGAGAACCAACACAGACAGGGATAGAGCTCAACGCTGTCCCGGCATCAGAGTAATCGCCAATATCTTTACCTCTGCCAAAGGAGGCTATGTTTTAGCCAGCGCCTTTGTCGGTCTGTGTGTTTGTGTACTTGTATAACATAACTCGAATAATAAGCTACTGCCATGGATTTGGTTGAAATTTTTGGATGTATTGGGACAAGTAACAACTGATTGAATTTTGATGGTGATCAGTGATTCAGAACAGCATTTGGAATTTATATTGTGTCTGTCTGTGACCACATTGCCTTGGTGGAGGTTCCTCCCTCACCTCCCTCTGCTAACAAGACGTGCAGGGCAAGTAGCCCAGT
>JAODXP020000028.1:23484966-23497787 GCA_027497455.2 Sardinella longiceps | reverse complement strand
AGTGACACACCAGTCACTTATATTTTCAGCTTTGACTGCAGTATCTTTATATCAGTACATACTGTATCACCATGAACTAATTCCTTATTAACCTTTGTACGGTGTTAGGGTCATTTTAACCCATATTTTCTATTTTTAAATAAAGAAAAAATATGCAAGACAAATGTTTTTAGGCTTGAAACTTTATGGCCTTGGGTTATTTTCAGTGCAAAACACGTTAATGGAGAAGAAATTATTGAGACACATCCCTTCATACCCCTAGAGATTTAGGTCCTTCAGAAAGCGTTTGGTCAAATTGACCTGTAAACACATGCAACACAGAGAGGTACCCAAAAATTCTATTACCAAAAGCTAATGGAACCTCATAGGAGGACAGTATAAGACTATAGCAAGCCAGCAGATGAAACCCATTGCAAACCACAAAAAAAAGCCTGATAACAAAGAAGCATCCCCATAGGAATCCATTAGAATAAGCTAGATTTGGGAGTGCCATAGTGATCTATCGGAGCTGCTGAAGACACTGCCCGTGGGTTCATCTGCCCTGTTGCATGAATTACCAAATGATTTCTGATACTTTTAATCTCTGTGGTTTGTTTATTGTGGGCATCTTGCAAACAGCAAGCAGCAGCAGGTGGCATGCAGCAGTAGATGGCATGAACCACAAATGGTTTCCAGGTAACAGTTTGCAGAGTTTCTCTTTTGACAAACATTTGTCCATGCCTCTTTTCATCAATATATTTAATATTATTTTATGAAAATAACAAATAGCAGTTCATTTCTCATTAAGAACATTACAGCATGTCTAATATTTTTTTGTAAGTATTCTTGATGTTTGAAGACACTGAGTGACTAATTTCCGCTTTATCTGTAACCTCACCACATGTGTGCGTGAGTGATTTATTGAATGTGTTCATCTATGCAGCCACCATTTTGTGGAGAAGAGACTCTAAGTTAGGCCTGCAGATCGGAGGACCAAAGTGATCTTTATTTTTAACGTCTGGAATCTCAAATTGCCTTCTATGGTTGACCACTGACGAAATGTCCCATGGACACCTGTAGGACTACTCTCAACCTGACACACGGTAAGTTAGAGAACATCATCTACAGTGGACCTTTCATTCTTACAACTCACCTTTATTTTGAGGTGAGACCTGGGGTGCAAATAGTCAGCATCATCGATGAAGTAAAGTGCTCAGTGTTTTGCGTTGTATGGTACGGTACCAAGTAATGTTTGGATCTCTTTGTGAGGATGGAAAAAGAAAAGAAAAATGATTAAAAAGCAATTCAATGTCTTGAAATTTTGCTAATTAGGCTATATAACACTTATAAAAGCAGATCGTACCGCAGGTAAAAAACAAACAAACAAACAACAACAAAAAAAAACGGTGCTGCAGGTAACCACAGCCTTGTTGTACAGCATACTATAGGTTCTCAAAGTGAGGGGCTAATGGCTGCCCGCAGTAACATCTGATAATGTCTATAAAACTGTTAAAACTATGCATTGCTTGAAAGAATCTCCATTTAGTGGAGTTTAGTGGCATTTAAGGTATTTATTTATTGCAATAAATGTAAACTGAAGAGACACAATCTGGTCATTAAAATAATTACACATAGGATTTTTTTTCTTTTCTTTTTTGGCCCTTTGTTGCCCCTTTGGCGGCCCGCAGTTCAATGTTGGGTCCCTAAATTGGCCTTCACCTGTCGAAACTTTGAGAACGGAGGACCAAAGTCCTCCGTTATACAGTTATACAGTATGTCAACAACCCCACTCCCACTTATGATTTACAGGTTGAATAAACTCATACAGTAATTAGCCATGATAATGTTATGATAGGATGAAACAAATCTGCTTTTCATCGTCACATTACAATGTTTTCCAGTGATCTACTACCAGTGATGGAGACTGAACACAGACAATGGAGGTTCAATGTGTCTGAGGAAGTCTGGAATGCAGCTAAAACCAGACTGTCACTTTACTCCATAATTGGCCTACAGGCAGGCCTGTTTGCTCTGCTGTGGGCTGGACACTCTCTGTACCTGCATCGCTGTGGTGGTGGTCGGGTCTCCAAGCGTATGATCTTCCTTCTCCTCGCCAACATCTTGGAGGTTCTCCTCATCCCCCTGGTGGTTGCCTCTCTTCAGTATGACAGACTGCGCTTAGACGGTTTTGATTGCTTTACGCTCAGCTGCTTTTTAGGTGCCACCAGACTCTGGTGTTTATGCTTCCACCAGCTGGTGGCGCTAGAGGGGTTCTCCCACAGATGCTCGTGTTCATGCTTTGCAACATTTTACACTGTTTTACTTTTCTTCATTTGGTGCATATGTGCCATAGTATTTGGAATAATTTCAGAGATTTCTGTGGTATTTATTTTTCTGCTGTACGCTGGCTGCATTGTTAAAGCAGTTGTGATGGCTTTGACCTTTGTTAAAGCATCATGCACATGTGACCCACCCTCTCAGGTACCCCAGAGACCAAACCCAAATGTTCTTGCTGTAGCCATTTTCTCACTTGTGTTCCTCTATGGTCCATTCATAGCATGGCTAATGTGGTTTGTCAATACTCATTACCTGACAGGTGCAGTAGATTTAAGTGACTTTGTTCCTTTTGGCTCCATGTCCGCCTGCTTGATGAGTTTCCAAGTCGTTGCAGACTCTCTGTTGTGTGTGCTAGTTTGCAGGGAGACTGTGAAAAAGAAACCAACACAGACAAAAGTAGAGAAAGAAAACAGAAAAGAGGTAAATGATTTGGACCAAACACTTAAGCAGCTGTTGCTAATCTAACAATTTATCCCTAGAGAGTTAAAAGAAATTATTTGCACATTTTGTTTGGATGATATTAACACACCCAAATAACAATTAACACAAAATTTCCGAAACACATTTGTCATGTTTTGACAATTATGAGGAATGTTAAATGTTTTTTTTTGTCTTTTCTTCTCTGCTCATGCTTAGTTTTTAATTGAGTCTCAAAGAGGCCTTATGAAGGATCGGACATTTCTTTGCTGTTTTTTTGTACTCACTTTCCCCCTACAGAGCCCCCTATTCAGGCATTCGTTTCCCGAAAGCATTCATTGGTAGTGGGTAGCTACAGTGCTAACAAAGTTTTCTTGGCTTGTGCTAGGTTTGAGCTCACATTTTTTTTTCTATAAGAGCTTCCCCCACAGCAAACTTACATACAAGATCCACCATTTCACCACCGATGCACTAGACAGAGTCAGATAGGCCTACCAATCAACCAGTAAAGAATTTCACAACCACTACGATGAATCTGAACATGCTAAATTTAAGTTAGTTTAGCTAAAATAGTGGTAGGCCTATAGTTCCTCTTTAGTAAGAAACAAATAAGTTTGTCGGTGAATTAGTTAGTGATTTATGAAGCAAATGGTTGGGTGCTTGAGCACTTACTGTCATTGTTACAGTCTTCCATTACCATTATGTGTGACTTTTTGAATAGAAAGGACAATGTTTTGGAATGAAATTCTGTGGGCTATTATTTTTTTCTGTATTATCAACTGACTCACAGGAAAACCATAAAGCTACCAGGATATTATTTTGTTCCCATCTGACATTCCAAACTGATGCTAGCAACAGTCATTAAGAAGAAAGATGAAACCGTGCAATCATCACCACTAAAAGAGCTGTGAATGAGTAGCAGAAAAACTCCCATCCAAAACAATGTACAACTGAAAAGCCCCTCAGCTGTTCACTACAATGTGTTTGGTACAAGCTATGCCAAGCTGTTTGGTGAAACCTAATACAGGCCCAATCAAAAAGGAAACCTTGCTTCAGCAATCATTAGTAACAGTGAGGGTGTTAGTTAACAGATGGATCATTGTGTAGCAGAACAGAAGCAAAAGAGAGAATGGTTTTAGCTAATTACAGACTGGGCTGAGACTTTGTCATGATGTCCTGAGGGTTTTCACACGTTGGCCTACTGGAGACCCATTCCTTTTTGCACACCCCTGGGTATGACCTAGTAGTCCTATAGCCTACTACAAGTACTGGATCTTTCATGGATAGGCTACTGGTAATTGCATTAACCTAAATATAGGTGAAGCAAGAATAAAAGAATCAAGATATAAAAATCGCCTACAGTGCACTCTGGTACGAAAATAAGTGAGGCTAACTTTCTGACTAGGCTACAGCTTGGTCTGTTGGCTAAACAGGTGAAAGTGTCATAACAATGTGAAAATGATTTAGTTCATTGACAGTGCCTGGAGACAGACAGCCTTAACTCTTTAATCTGCCTGTGGCATGAGAAGACAACCTGCAAGGCAGCACATAATCTTTGGCTCCGCATGCCCCCTAGTGGTTAAATTAAATAAACCATTGAGAGATGTGGATGAGGAGTGATCTCGTTGTCGGTAAATTTATTGAGAAACTTTTAGGCTATAGGAAAGGCTACCTGTTAACTATTCGCTACTGGGGAAACGTAGGATGAAACTAAAAGGCAAACAGGCAAAAAGGCAAACAGGTAAAACAATGACGACAACAACAGCAACAACAACAGCAACAATATTCAAATATTTAAATGGCGAAAACATCAATTGTGATAATGACATTGCCTAATGAATACTAACAGTTTTATGATTTTCTCCAGATAATCCTGTAGGATGTTGTATTTTCTTTTAGCTGTTTTTAACTAACCAATTATACAGCCCTAAGAAGCGCATTGGTCATTGGCGCGCACAGCAGGACAAGGTGCTGCTTAAACTGAATGGAAGGGGAGTGTCTTTGGTGTTCAATTTCACACCATGACACTACGAAGCCGAATGTGCTGGCACTTTTTAAGCATCATCGCAACACCTCCAGCACATTCTCTGCAAGTCACAACTTGGAGCGTAACGCCAAAGACAAGTGCAAAGAGACAAGTGTTGCGCTTGTCCCAAAAACTCGGACGAAATGGACAGCAGTAGACAACTCGCTATGTCCGGTCATACTCCGTCTCTCTCAGTAGGTTTACAGATGCCTCCCTCTCTTCTCCGTCCGCCGCCTCTTTTTCTCCGGGCGGCTGCGGCTGCAGCTTGCAACCCCTCGCTGGAGAGAGGCTATCCCCGGACACCCAAGTGCGCACGGTGTCGAAACCACGGCGTTGTATCGGCACTGAAAGGACACAAGCGCTTTTGCCGTTGGAGGGACTGCGTGTGCGCCAAGTGCACTCTTATCGCGGAGAGGCAGCGGGTGATGGCTGCACAGGTGGCCCTTCGCCGGCAACAGGCGCAGGAGGAAAGCGAGGCTCGGGAATTGCAGTTCATGTACACCAGCCCTGGATCGACGGATCCAGGTGTTGGCCTCACTTCGTCAGCAGTCACTCCGAGTGTACCAGGCTTGACCACCGCATCATCCAGACCAACATCATTTGATCCCTTTGGGGACCATAAAGACGGTATGTTTCCAACCAAAACTTTGCGTCATGGCGCACAAGAGTATCATACAATCACTCAAAAAGAAATACTTAGGCAAAGTAAAAAAAAAAAAAATACAATAATGTACTATGTGATTATTTTACTTTCTTACTTCCTTATCTAACACTGAACATGTTTCATATTGCAGACAAGTTGGCGAAGTACAACGTTTACAACGGATTCATGGGCCGATCCCTTTTTGCTCCAGTTAATGCTACGCTGCCGTCTCCCATCGAGAGAGAAGACACCTGTGGAGGTCGCGAGAAAACGCACCAAGATTTCGACCAAACCACTAGCAGTCCCTCACCTGGGTTTGACCGCAGGTCTGATCATTCTGCCAGTCCACGATCGCAGTCATCGTCTGATGCAGAATCTGGCAGCGAATCGGAAAAGCCTAAGGAGTATACCTCCTATGAGCAAAACGGGTCGAGCGCCTTGGGAGAAAACAGGGATCCATCCAACGTTCTGATGAAGATCTTCCCTCATCTACAGCGCGACATTTTGGAGTCGGCACTGAAAACATGCACGGGAGACATAGTCAAAGCCATCGAGATGCTCCTAAACTCGAAAGAGAATAAATGTTCTCCAGAGGTCAATGGACTATCAAAAGCAGACAATTCTCTTGCCCAGAGGCCATCCACAATCCGACCCTCAGGCGCAGCCATAGGGTGTCTCAGCAGCAAATCCGCTTTCTCCCCTCTCCAAACGTCGGCGGCAAGCGCAGTCGGGAGCGACGGCTTTTATGGACTGACTCCACGTTTCAGCATCTCCCCACTTCGCTTGGCTTACCCTACGTCGGGTGCTGGATTACCGAATATAATGGCACCTTACATGACCTCCGGGCTTCTTCCAGCACTCCCGTTTCGACCGCCACTTGACTATTCATTTCCCGGCGTGATTCGGGACATCTCCTGCCTTCAAGCCAAAGACACTTTCCCCAGTGCAAGCCTTTATTCCCGTCTCAGCAACGAAAAATAACATATAATACTTTTGAAAAGACTATGAAATTATATTTTTGTATGAGTCTATTTTGATGTGATGCATCTGTATTTTATAATCAAGCCTACTTTTAGGCCTATAGCCTACTTTTAAGATGTCACCGGTTGTATTTTTATTTTGCATTTTATCTTTATTACTTAACCAATTTGTAAGCTTTGTAAATATTGCTATTTTCACATCATTGAAATAAATACAAAGAAGCAAACAATGTTGTTCTTGATTCACACATGAATTTGGCCTAAGTCATTTAGAGAGCAAGGGAGATTTGAATAGGCCCAGTTCCATAGGCCTATGGATGAGTTAGGTAGGCCTAAGATTTGTGAACTTTAATAGCCAGAAATATGTGAAGAAGTATGACTGTCATAATGTTCTGTGTTGAGTGTAGGCTTACTATAATTGCATTTTCAGAGCCTATGGCACAAGAGGCTATGTTGAGGCTATATCCTAAATCTCTTTAAGAATAAAGGGACACTATACCGGGACAATAAGGGACGTCAATACCTTTACTGTAAAACTAATGAGCTACCTAGAAAAGGGATACACATATATCTGGCACTATGTTTTCTGGCACTAGGCCTAGTAAAACATAATGCGTGGTACCAATGCTAGTAATGCCCTCCCCCCACATCAAACTGCACAGTACATGGCCGGCTTATGGGAATAAAATAGCAAGCTTCATGACTAGGCTATTTGTCATCTAAATTAATTGGAGATGGTACCAAAACAAATACCCTGATAAAAGGGAAACCTCATACAGTGGCAACGAGTTGCCTAATGCACCTTTAAAATGCAAACTTTTAAAATGCAATTTGCCTGCAGATGCAGCAAAAAATCAATATAAAAGTAGCCATAGGCCTACTGAAACTGTAAAAAGCTTAGCTTAAGGCAGGGGTGGGCAATTATTTTAGCTGAAGGGCCACATTGGCTTTTAGATTTTGACTAACGGGTCGGGTGTTAACCGTCAACCGGCTAATGCTGGTAAATTGGCAAGTCTCAAACCAGTAGCCCAACTTTCTTCAGAGGACATGTTAAGATGCAGGGTTAAAAGGGGGACTTGTATTTCATGAATACAACAAATTTTATAATTTAGGTCTGTACTCTAAGTCTCCTTGGCTAAAAGGTAAATTATTCTACTTTGGGAAGGCTCCACCAGCCGGATTAAATAGCTTGGCGGGCCGCATGTGGCCCCCGGGCCTTAATTTGCCCAGGCCTGGCTTAAGGCATAGGCATAGACACATTTGGCATAGGTCTGTGAAACTATGAGGTTTGCTTTTTCTATACTTGTTGCCTAGATTGCTACAACTTAAAAGATCATGGCCAGCACGACACCTTAATAGACTTAAGTTATTCCTAAAATAAATTGCTGTTTGAATCAATTTAACCACGTTAACAGACAACTTTATTTACTAGCGCACTGTGGCTTTAAAAGGGAACCCTGTAAACCATAAACAATGACGTATATAACACCACGTGGCCCAGACACAGGAAGCGCCAAAATAACATTGCAAGCAACCAGCAAGCAATGGCATCTTTACAGTTACTGGTCGCAACTGAATAATTGTTTGATTTCTTTCTTTTCCCTGAAGTAGCCACACAAACGGTGCATTCACGTTGTGAAGGAAGTTTAGTCTGCTCTTTGTTCAAATGTCTGTAAAATGACAGTTAACAAGCTCACAGTAAGCTCTTAGCCTGCTACTTGAATACCTCCGAAATAACGTTAGTCTTGACAGCACTGCACCTACACTTCCAATAACGGAATCCATGGACATGCATTATCACATAGCCGTAGCTGTTATCATCTGGGCTGCTGTGTTTGTGGAATCGAGGAAGATCCGAGGCGTCTCTCTATCTTGTGAGTGACAAGAGCAACGTTAGTCTAACGTTAGTCTTGTATTGTAGCCTAGGCTGGTGGTGACTCTGGACAGCTTTTGAAAAAAATAAAAACTTGAAAAAGCCTGGTCAGGACCGAGATCGAGTTGATCCATGTTCCATGTTGATGCAGTCTGATTGAATGTACACGAGATAACCTAGCAGTCAATTATTATACGCATTCTTACTAGGCCTTTTGCATTTCGCAGATAAGAGATTTTACAGAGAGAGAAAGACATTCCTTTGCATCGACGGCTCAAAACTGATTCCGTTCGATCAAGTGAACGACGACTACTGCGACTGCGCTGATGGGTCTGATGAGCCAGGTAACGTTAACGTTAAGCTATATTTATTTCGCTTCTTGGGCTTTCCACAGCCCCACAGCAACTGGCAAACATGCTCAGCTGACAAATTGTGATGTTAATTTTTATAGGCAGCTGAACAAGTCAGACCTTGGGCAATTGACCTTTGACAAATGTAGCCTAGATCTACCCACTGGTCACCACATTTCATAAGTTCTAAGACTTGCTATCTGAGCATTGTCTTATATTTTTTATTGGCAACATCAATGGTGATTGGTGACACGTCTGATTGATGCCTAATAATATGGCTCTGCTAATAACGCTGCACTACCGCCACCTCCTGGCTAATTTAAGCATTTCACTCACTCTCAGCCTGAAAAATGTTATGTTTGTTTGCTTGACATAGCAACTCTTTTCTCTTTTCCAATGTCTCAGCAGTTTGATACCAACAGTTTAATGTCAACATTAAATGATTTCTAGACTGAAGAAGCAGCCTGCTGAAAACTCTTTAATACTTTAACTGTGAGATGCAGTTGTTGACAGAGCTCTCTTCTCTTAGGCACAGCAGCATGTCCAAATGGGCGTTTCTATTGCACAAATCTGGGCTTCCGACCACACTACATACAGTCCTCCAGAGTCAATGATGGCGTCTGTGGTGAGAATGTGTTCCTATTGCACCTTCGTTATCAAAGGGTGGGCGGGGCATCACTAGGGGGAATAGAAAGGTTGGGATGAGACAACAAACTCTTTTTGTGTTTGTTTCATGTTTTTCTCTCCAGACAATAATAATAATAATAATAATAATAATAATAATAATAATAAAAAAAACACTCTAAACAAAAGACCCACAGATCAGCCAACATGCCAACAGCCAACAAGCCAACATCTAGCATAGAAGTCAGAACAGTCACATCAAGTCTAGTCTAGTAATGGGGGAAAGAAAATCAGGTTTTGGATGATGAGAGAGAGGTGCTGTTAGAGGAGCTTTGCTCACTTCTCGTAGTTACCACTACAAACAGCTTGTATCTAGCTGATAATAAGACACACGCACACACACACACACACACACACACACACACACACACACACACACACACACACACACACCTCCTGTCATCTCATCTGAAGAGAATCTACTTTGTCAAAGTAGAACATGCAGTTTTGTTTTATGACACATCTCACAACAACAGACAGGTCCTTAGTCTTTTGATTCCTTTGAGTGCTTTGATCCAATCAGGGAGCCCATCAATATTCCCCAGTCAGGACCAAAGATTCTAGAGACTCTAGAAGAGTCTAGAGACTCTAGAATCTTTGGTCAGGACTGTGACTGAGAGTCCTTATTTCATTCTATAACATCTTGTTTCTGAAGCTAAACCAGCTTGAAGGAGAAATCCGGCGTGAATCAGTCAATAGCCCTCTGGTTGCAGGTGTCTGAATGCTGTCTTTAAGAAATTTGATGCTACTGTACTGTACATAGATCCAATAACAAACCGATTACTAATGTTGACTAAGTTGGGCATAGTGAAAGAACCTGAAAAGTTGTTATGCCACATTCACTTAGGGCAGTGGTTCTCAAACTTTTTCTGTCATTCCCCACTTTGGAAGGCAGAGAATTTTCACGCCCCACCTGAATTCAGGGAAATCATGTTCCCCTGTTTATTTTGATATGCGGTATGCCCTATTTGACTGAAGAGATCATGAGCTAGCCTATTTCACCGAGATGAATGGGCAGGCCCAAAGATGGACATACAGTATAGCCACGTAAACTAATAGAATTTATGTAAAGTGAAAACTAAAAATTTTCCGATCCCCTCATCACAGCAACTAGCAAATAACACCAATGGAAAGCTCAATTTACTGTCATATGCACAGATCTAACGAATGTTCCACGAGTAATCTGACAGAGAAAATAGGAAAATAGGTAAATTTGGGGGGGCATGGTGCAGCCGTCAATTGATCACAAAGAGATGTCTCGCGCCCCACCTGTCATGTGTCTGCGCCCCACTAGTGGGGCCCGCCCCACAGTTTGAGAAACACTGACTTAGGGTAAGTTGCCTGTTCACTGCTCGGTCTAAGTTGTACCAAATTTAATAATTTGTTTTCTACCTACAGCACTTGTTGAGTTTGAACAACAGGGCCATGATTGATTTACACTGTATTTCTCCTTTAAGTTCCTAACAAGGACATCAAGAATATGTATTGTAGGGTACACAAATAATATTGTGCAGTACATCTGTATAAGCTCAGGATCAAGGAATTGGTAGAATACCAGTAGATCTAAGATGTAAATAAGAAATATTCTAGCACATAGTATTTAATCATTCATTTCCAAGACGCCCGAAGGAAGCTTAAAGCAAGGGTAATTGTTAATCAGTATGTGTGCTCACTGGAAATGAAGCCTTTGACCTTGTTACTGCCTCCGTCACCTTGATGATTGACAGCCACCTGTCCTGTAATTACCAACTGTGAGGTAAAAATGAGCTAATGAGGTTTGCATAGACAGGTGGAGAAGATGATGTATGATGTGTCATATTCTGGTCTGTTGGTGACCATCATATGCTATTTCAGGTAATGGTATTATAAGGAGAAGTTCCTGTTGAAAGAAAGTCAGGTAAATTCCAGGCAGGTTTACTGTATGTGATGTCTCTCAGAATCACATCATCATGAAATATTTGTAGTCTAAAGGATTTTAATCTCTGTGTGTTTTGATCCCCGCAGATTGCTGTGATGGTTCTGAGGAATACAATAGCCTAGTCCACTGCCAGAACACATGCAGGTTAGTGATTGTCCTGTTATGGAAATAACTCACACGTCTAACTGACGTTACACGCAACATTACGTATCAACCATGAGAGCGCAGCATTCCCATGGCAATGCCAAACATAACGTGGGTGGAGGGGTGGGTGTCTTGTCCATTCTGATCAAGTCTGGCTTTTTAGTCTGCCTGTTCATCTGTCCATCTGTCCATCTGTCTACCCATGTATGTGTCTCTTTACAGACCCTAGGAGCTTTGCTTGAAATTTTACACAAGGAAGTAGGTCACTGTATGTTGATCCTCCTGCATAATGATACTGTTCAGTTCAGCTGTTTTCTGGTCTCTTAAAGCTGGGAACAGACCTACCGACTTTCTCAGTCTTTTACGATTAGAACGCCAAACCAAACCTAGAGACTCGATCTGGGACGATTGAGAGTCGTTTATGGGCACAAACCTAATGATTGAGTTGTCAGCATTTTAGTGTCATAATTGGTATCATAGCGACCATAGAACGGACCGGTTAAGATCATATCAAACATGTTAATGGACTGTGAAGTCCAAATACTCCAATCATACTAGGCAAGACACTATCACCAAAGATCATGGAATACTGAGCAAGATAAAGCATCATAGCTAATACATTTCAATGGGAGCAAACTGGAATACTTCCTGTCTGCATAAAGGCATTATATCACAATAAGAAAAGATTCTTTAAAATTCTATCAGCCAATGAGAGCTCAACTTTGTCTGCATAAAGGAGGATTTTTCCCCCCTCCCCCTTGCAAAAATAGAACCAGGAACTTAACAAACGTTGAGACCTCTCGCTCCGCTTCAACCCTCTCTGCTATCACACTACTACAATAATACATAAAAGAAGAATAATGTAACTTCACTGATAACTGTTGAATATGACTAGAAAATGAGGACTGTACCACCCCCACTGTGAAACACTGATATGGAAAGTGAAAATATTGATGCTGAGGTCAAGTAGTGATTTTAAGTCTAGTACTACCACATTTCACCACCAGGTGTCAGTGTTCCTCTACCATGATAAATGTTTGCGTCTCTTTTGGAAGGAAAAAAAAAGAAAAAACCTAAGGTGGTTCTTTCTTCTTTTATTCTGCCTCTTTCATGGTGACTGCTTTTCCAGGTCTACTATTCATAATATGTAAATTAGTTAAATGTCAGCTTTGAAAATAAAAAAAGATAGAAACAAATACACAAAACAAAGATTTGAAGAAAAGTTCAACTGCATTATTTTGTCCACATGCCAAAAGTAGCAGAGGGGCAATAAATAAGCCTGCTAATATTCATTCAGAATATGCAAATGTGTTGTCTTTAAAGATATACCTTTATATTTAAATACTAGAGAGAAACCTTTCTGAAGCCATTTTTCTCTCAGCCAGATCCTCTCCACAGTCACAATCACAGGCCGGGTAGTGTAGGGCATCCAAAACATCCAATCATTCAAAATGGACAATGGTAGATCCG
>JAODXP020000028.1:23457466-23474966 GCA_027497455.2 Sardinella longiceps | reverse complement strand
AATTAAAATTCACAGAGGCGCCTCGCAGAAACAGGACTTCACATGCGGTGACTTAGAAACAACAAAAACAACATCAGCAGCAGCAGAAACAAAACAAACCAAAAAAAAAAAAAAATTACAAAAAACAAAAAAAGAAAAAACAAAACATGATTAAGCGTTTGATGTGATGTTGCTAATGTGCTAATGTGCTTCCTGTTCGATTCGGTAGCTAGAGAGTTTTTGTGTTTACTGCATGAACGGATCTCATCTTGTTTGGAGTGAGGAAAATGTGTGTGTTTGAGTTTTTGGCATGTGTGTGTTTGTGTAACATGTTCCTTTTGAAACGATGGTTTAAGACACACTTACAATATGTTTCTCAGTATGCACTGAGCACATCGTGCTAGTTTTTGTTTTTTGAGTTTGTAAGTGTCTGTGAGAACATTAGCTGCAATTACAGAAGAATTTATCTCATCTTGGAACTCACAGGGATTTTGTTTTCCTTCAGTTAACCACCTAAGGGGAGAGAACACACACACACACACACACACACACACACACACACACACACACACACACACACACACACACACACACACACATGTACACACACACACACACACACACACACACACACACACACACACACACACTTGCATACTAGCCTGGGGTCTGTTTCCCAAAAGCATAGTTGCTAAACAGTTAGCCACTTAGTTAGTTGTCAATGGGAAATTGAATTGCAACTAACATAGTTGCTAACTTAGTTAGCAACTATGCTTTTGGGAAACAGAGCCCTGATCTCTGTCATTCTCTCAAACACACCCATACACATTTTTTATCCATGTTTGCCTGTCCTCATTTTGCCCCAACTAACTCAAGTTGCCTTTGAGGCTTTTGTTCTCCAAGCATCAGGGAGCCTCTCTTACTTTTTTGGATGGATAAGGGACAGTCTGTCCTATGCCTTTTTCATCAAACTCTATTAGGGATTCATACTGTAGGTTTGATATGCTTATACATGAGGTAACAGTCTGTGTGGATATTTACCACTGCACGTGTGTGTGTGTGTGTGTGTGTGTGTGTGTTTGATAGAGAGAGGGAGAGAGATTTTTTTGTGTGTGTGTCTGTGTTTCTGTGTGTGCGTGTGCGTGTGTGTGTGTGTGAGACAGAGAGAGATAGATAGAGAGAGAGAGAGAGAGAGAGAGAGAGAGAGAGAGAGAGAGAGAGAGAGAGAGAGACTCTTTCTGTGTGTATCAGTGAACACTGTCCTAGCAGTATGCTGGACTTGGCCTTAGGACCCCACTGCCCCAGTAGAATAATGGCCTGTTGTTTGGCACGTCATTTTGTGAGTAAGTGGTCAGGCATTCTGATTGGGGACTCCCCCCCGAGATACGCACTAAACTAGGCCTCTCCTCATCTGTGGTTTGGTACGTTTTAATAATGAAAAAAGCCATTTTTGCTGTAATTTGTGTGTGTTTGTGTGTGTGTGTGTGTGTTTGTGAGTGTCTGTGTGTGTGAGTGTGTGTGGCAGGGACTTACAGGTCATTCAAAGTTCATGGGGGCTTGTTTTGCTCGGTCAACAACAAAAAAAAGAAAGAAAAAAAAATGCTAAGAAAACATGGCTGTAACCTGTGTATGATCTTTCTCCATTTTTTTCCGGAATCTTCTCTAGCTGTCACTCGTATACGTTTTGCTGTATCAAAATTTCCCTACTGAGAAAAGAGCAAACAGACAACCTATCCACTGCACAGGATATGACAGCCATGTCTCGACAGCACCACTGAGATGGTGACCTTGAGTTCACATGTCAGTAATAGTACATCTTAGCATGCTCCATATCGTTTGAGGATAATGGACACTCATACACAAAACACACCCTCAAGTATGGACAACAGCATAGAGAGAGAGAGAGAGAGAGAGAGAGAGAGAGAGAGAGAGAGAGAATCCTTTGAATATAATATGCACTGACTTTCAGACATCAGGATTTCAGTGGCAGAGCATTTCATTTTGTGTGGAATAAAATATAGTCAGAAATAATTATAAAATAATATCACATAATTATAATGTTTAAGGCATCTGATTTGCCTTTTTTTATACCATGTCAATTTAAAACCAAGCTTAGCCTAACCTCAGACTTTGGTTCACTTTCAGGTCATCCACTTCCGTCCAGCATGATCAGTTCAATCTGTTAAAACCTACATGCACACAGTAGTCTCCACTACCTACCTCCTTGTTGACAGCTTTGATTGACATGACTTATTTAAAGTACACAACACCTAGGTCCAATCAAGATATTTTTTGAATTTCTGATTGGATGATATGCATTCTATTTATGCATTCTAGAATTTCTGATTGGATGATATGCATTCTATCTGCGGCCGGCCCACAGTCTTGGTGATATCTGTTCACAACCCCACCCCCACTCCTCTTATATTGCTTAAGCATCGTTTAATTTTTGCACTATGAAGTTTTTATTTTTTAATGTCATCTGTTGTCTTCATTCAACTGCTCTTGTTGATTGAAGTCAACAGTTCAGTTGTGGGCATCACTAATGACAAGGTAAATTAGGTTGATGTTGTTGAACATGATCGCGGGAGCAATAGTGCATGAGTGATACAGTATGTGTGTAGAAGGGAGGGAAGTGTTGAGCCTTGTGCCCCCTCCTATAGGCCCCCAACCCCCTGATGCTAGAGGAAGTGGGGGCCATTTCAGTTCCAGTGATTAGTCGCCCTGTAATTAGCCAAGTCTGGCAAACGAGTGAATGTTGCAGATTTATAATTGTACACACACTCACACACTCTATTTCGCTCTCTATGACTATCTCTCTCTCTTTCTCTCTCTCTCTCTCATTTGTATATACAGTACCACTGAATGTTTCAAGTGCACATAGTGTGTGTGCGTGAGAGTGAATGAGAGTGCACATGTTGTGTGTACAACTGTACATGTATGCGTGTGTGCGTAAGCGTAAGAGAGAGAGAGAGAGAGAGAGAGAGAGAGAGAGAGAGAGAGAGAGAGAGAGAGGAGGATGGTTTTCGGCACAAAGCACTCTGATTAACAAGAGGACTTTGCTGCTTCCATTCTCCAGCTGATGGCTCTTTCATAGTGAAGCCCCCCCCCCCCCCATCCCCCCCAACCCCCTCCTCTATGTCTACATCTCTCCCTTCCTCTCTCTTTACCTCCTCTCTTTTTCACTCCACTCCCTTCTCTCTTAATATTCCACTCCAGCCTCACGCACTGCAATCACTCTCTCTGGATTTCACCTGTGCTCCTCTCTTCCTATCTTCATTCTCTCTCTCTCTCTCTCTCTCTCTCTCTCTCTCTCTCTCTCTCTCTCTCTCTCTCTCTCTCTCTCTCTCTCTCAGAGGTCAGAATATTTAAGATCACTCTTTTGCATGTTGCCCCAACATGTAGTGGCCTAAGTTTTCTTTTGGATCTTTAAGATGAATCTTCAGCAGCTTCAGTAGTTATAAAAGACGTCTGGTAATCAAGGAGGTAGTAAACTCATCTTGTCTCCTTGTGACCACTATGGATTCTGAGATGATACACTTTACCTCTGTAAATCCGAGAAAGATTTGAAGTCTGTCAAGTGGACGAGGAACTCAAGTGGAAAGGGATATTCCACCTCTTTATGAAAATTCACCCTCTTCCCTGGAGTTACATATGTGGGTATAAGTATTTTGGTTTTCCCATTCTGACAACACCAATTTTTTGCTTTAGCTTTGCATAGGTGCTGGAAAGTAAAATAGCCAAAGAGTTGCTATCTGGCTACTTTACATTCTGGTGCCTATGCTAAGCTAAAGCTTTAATTGGGGTTGCCAGACTAGGAAAACACAATCACTGAGACCAAAATGCTCTAATCCACATAATTTAACTTAAGATAAGAGGGTGAATAGCTTTCATAAAAGGGTGGAATGTCCCCTTAATATTGTATTACACAATACCTACAGCAATACTTTGAAGGAATAGTACACCTCTTTATCAAAATTGGTTATTCACCCCCTTACCTGGAATTACATATGTGAGTAAAAGCATTTTGGTCTCAGTGCTTGTGTTTTCCTAGTACAGCATCCCCAATTTCCCCCATTTTTTAGCTTTAGCTTAGCATAGGCGCTGGAATGTAAAGTTGCCAGATAGCAACTCTTTGGCAACTTTACTTTCCAGTGCCTATGCTAAGCTAAAGGTAAAACTGGGGTTGCCAGACTAGGACAAAGCAAGCACTGAGACCAAAATGCTCTTACCCATATATGTAACTCCAAGTAAGGGGGTGAATAAACAATTTTCATAAAGACGTGAACTTTTCCTTTAAGGACCTCTCCTAAGGCTTTTGTTTCTCCAACATTTTTTTTCAGTAGCCAGTAAACAAACAGATCCAGTGAGTCAAAGATATATGGTAGAACCAGCAGTTCTAAAGTTCTCAGAAAGTATGGAACCCTGGAGTAAACATACAGTATGCGTTTTGAGGGTAGCCTCCTAACACAAAGTGAAGCAAAGTGAAAGTGCCTTGTCCAGCAGTCTAAAGGGTATTGCAAGGGCACTCAGAAAATGCAGAGCTTTGCCATGGCCAAATTCCCACTCTCAATGTTAATGAAAAAAAAAGTGTGTGTACAGTATCTGTATAAATGTGGATCTGCTCCAAGAGTGGATTGATTCTTTCTCAGCCAAAGCTTAATCTTTTCAGTGTGTTTTCAAAAATGGTGGTAGGTAGGTACAGTATATATGCTCTGTAACCTTGCAGGAGTAATACATGGACACAACAACTATAAATAAACAAAACTTCACCAACAAACCATGGGTTGAATTCCAATGTCCACCCTAAGCCCTAAGCCTTGATCCCTTAAAGGAGAGTACCGGAGTGAATTCAAGCATAGCTCTGTTGAAAGAGCTTGCTAAATGCGCTAGTTAGCGAGTGGAACAAAATAATTTGGTACAGCATAGACCGCACGCGAACGCAGAAGCGAACAGGCACTTTACACTGAATCAATGGGACCTGACTGTTGGAAACTGAAATTAAGATCTGAGGTTACATTGACTCAATGTAAAGTGTTTTGCGTTCGTGTTAGGCCTATGCTGTTCGAAGTTCTTTCATTTCATGCGAAATATATTGCTGTTAGAAGGCTCGTGCAGCAGGGCTATGCTTAAATTCACTCCGGTGCATTCCTTTAAGGACTTGTATTACCATGATTGTTTGGTTTAGTTTTTGAGAGTTCAGGGCTTTGGGTTAGAGAGATGATGTTGGTATTAAACAATGCAATTCTCTAGTGGCCATTCTAGTGAGAGTACTGAGTATCGATGAACCAATGTCCAATTCAGAACCGATCAAAATTACTGAATTCCATCGATATTGTACATCTCCGAAACGTTATTCAATTCTCTTATCAGATTCTTTAGTTTCTGTACTCGCAGCGATCACGAGTGACATATGCGCTACCGTGCTGTAACTGCATTTGTTCATTTGAGCAAGCTATCACAGTTAACTCCAGTGATTCACATAGCTTACCATATTGAGGAGACAGAGACATGCAGCTGTTCTCAAGTCTATAAAGACTGCGCTGTTATTGGCCATGACAACTAGGCGACGTCAGTGAATCGATAAGAGTGATTGATAAGGAATTGGATTGATAGGCAGAATTGATAATGGCATCGATATTGATAAAATCTTATCAATACCCATCCCTACATTCTAGTGAGAGTACTGAGCTTGGTGTAAAGTCAGAATATTCTGCTGTTGAAGTAAGTAAGCAGAGAGCTTATCATTTTTCTTCTCTCACCTCCTCAGAAGGTGCCAGAAGCCAGGACCATGGACAAGACACTGTAAGGTGAGTATGGATGGACCCATGCATGCATGTTTACACACACACACACACACACACACACACACACACACACACACACACACACACACACACACACACACACTCAGGAGAGAGAGAGAGAGAGAGAGAGAGAGAGAGAGAGAGCAAAGCAAATCCATTCATTCATTTTCAAAGTCAATTGCACACACAGTAGATATCTTAACATTGGTTGAGAAAAGACAAAAATAAAAAAATAAAGGACTTGCAAGGATACAAGGATAATAGCAGATATTAACTACATGTATGTATTTAGAATAAGGAAACAAAAAATACAGTGCACTACAAGCAAACAAACAAAAAACAAGAGCAAACAGCTTAGATAAAGAGAGACAACAAGAACAGCCATTTTGTTAAGATACGCTTTTACTTTAACTTTTTCCCCTCCCTGTCAGAAAAATTGCCTTGTAAACAGCAGTACTTGAGTGTGATTAATTGCTTTTTATGCCTTGTGTTTCACAGGTAAATTCACTTTATGTAGGTTTTCAAAGAGCTTTCTCTTTTAGATTAGCCCACATTGAAGACCATACATCAGAAAAGTGCAGGTTGTTTTCTGCATACAGATGTCATGATTGCAGACTAGTTAATCGTGAGTCTTCAGTAAATTCTGTCAAGTTTTAAGTGTCAGATCAGAAGTGTGCTGGTCAAGTGTGTAAAATAATAACTGTTTACATATATATTTATTTCACACGTTTCCGGTTTGGCTTCGTCGTTCAGGCCAAACCTGGCCGTGTGAAATATTCACTGGAGTACAGTGCGAGTTTATCATGTTTCACATATCACATATAATATAAATATTATCCTAAGCATTCAAAAATGTTCAAAAGAAATTGAAATGTGAAGATGCTCAAAAGAAGAAATAAAAAAGATTTCATCAGGGGAGAGAATTACATTTTTGTTGTCTGTCATATTCGAAAGACAAACTGACCACCTAAACCAAATATATCTCTACTATAAAACACAAACAAACAATTTGTTATTGCTCACTGACATGGGCCGTACTGCAGTGCCAAAGCTGATCGATGAGAACGAGACCATCACTCATCTTTTTTTCTCTTGGCATCGTTTCTTTCCCCGATTCCTCCCAGTTCCAGACATCAACCCCCAACCCCCAACCCCCTCCACCACCACCACTACCACCACCTTGTAGTTTCTCCCTGTGCTTCTTCGCTCGCCCCAAACACCTTTAAAATGCAATCGCTCATCTTCCCTTTTGCCGTCAGCAGCACACAATTTATGGCCAGGGCTGGCGCTGCTGATAGATAGTGGGATGGGGTGCGGTGGTGGCCATCTTTGGCCCAAAGGAAGGTGGCAATGGTGTGAGAAGGGAGAGAGAGAGAGAGAGAGAGAGAGAGAGAGAGAGAGAGAGAGAGAGAGAGAGAGAGAGAGGGGGAGAGAGAGAGAGAGAGAGTTAAAGCTTGGCTGGCTTTATGCAGTGTGGCAGCAGTTTTGCTTTCTGCAGAGATATTCAGATTTCCTCTGGGCTTGCAAAATGGATATCCAATGAGCCCTAGCATCCTGGAAGGCAGGGCAGAGGGAGAGAGAGAGAGAGAGAGAGAGAGAGAGAGAGAGAGAGAGAGAGGTGGGAGTGAAAGAGATAGGGTGGGATGGACAGAGAGAGATAGAGGCAGGTTCGGTGAGATCAAGCTAACATTGCATCTTGTGTGTTTGTGTGTGTGTGTGTGTGTGTGTGTGTGTGTGGCCATGTGTATGACAATAGAAGGAAAGAGGGAAGGAGAGAGAGAGAGAGAGAGAGAGAGAGAGAGAGAGAGAGAGAGAGAGAGAGAGAGAGAGAGAGAGAGAGAGTCAGATGCGGGGCAGCGGTAGCAAAGTGGTTAAGGAACATGGCTCGCTGAGCTAGTAGCCTGGAAAGTGTGAATTTGAATCCTTTCTGCCACTGTTCTGCCTTTGAGCAAAACACTTACGCTCCACTAGGGGAAACTGACCCAGAGAGAGAGAGAGAGAGAGAGAGAGAGACTAAGAAAAAGAAAGAGACTGGAAGAGAGAAAAAGAAAG
The DNA here is from genome assembly GCA_027497455.2 of Sardinella longiceps. Classification (NCBI taxonomy): domain Eukaryota; kingdom Metazoa; phylum Chordata; class Actinopteri; order Clupeiformes; family Clupeidae; genus Sardinella; species Sardinella longiceps. The sequence goes on along the minus strand of JAODXP020000028.1, from coordinate 23,467,128 downwards.
AAGTTGAAAGAAGTGTGAATAGTGTGCCTTGCATCATGTTACACATCGATACTCACCTTTCTACCCATCACCTTACCATTCACCTCTCTTTATGCACACACACACACACACACACACACACACACACACACACACACACAAAAACACACGTTCCCACCTAACACCCCCCCCCCCCCAACCTTTTTACTTGCCCCCATGTCTATGTTGGGCGGCCTCTGAGCAGGCAGGCTCAGGCAAACACATTACTAAGCTGAAATATCTGCAAGAGAGGTTCCTTGTCCATGCATTCATTTAGCCTCCCTCTGCTTACTCTTCTGTCTTTTCTCCCTTCCTGTCTGCCATTAGAAAAAAAACAAAGAAGGAAAAAAAATAACACAGAAACCAACAAAAACAAACAAAAAAGCAAAACCATAAGCATTTGACAACGGCACATGGGGTGGGCCAGCCAACTCTATTTACCTCTGACACGCATCATGAAGGAAATGTGAGAAAAAAAATGAATAAAAGAGAAAAAAAAGAAGGAAAGGTATGTAGTCATCAATGAGGGCAGAGTAAAAAAAAAAGGAGAATAAGATTGCGTTGGCTCTTTTTTGTGCTTTGTCATTGTTTTTTTTATAGAGCCACAGAGGCCTATGCCTTCGTTTAGTTTTTATAGCATAGGTCACAGTCGACAGGCCTGTATAATGGACCTCCTGACTGAAGTTTTCTCCTGAATCATCACACCCCTGTATCCCCTTTTTTGTCTCTTCACTTCACACTTAAGCATTATAAAGGGCTGAGTCACTTAAATACGGCTTTCAGAATTACCTTCCGACAGCTTATCAACACAGTCCCATTCTTATGCTGATCCCGAAAGTATTAGTTGAACACGTCGTCACGCAGAATACCACCATGACCTGAGACAGGTTTTGGCTTATCGTAAGTTGCTGAACAAGGGAGGATAGATTGTATTTTACTTAATATGACAAGTTTTTTTTTTTAATCAATCAGATCTTTTATGGTAAAAAAGTTAATTAAAGCTATGAAAGCAGATGAAAGCTGATTAATATTCACTGAACTAGATTGTCAGGAAATGAAAAGGGTGAGACATGTTTGTTCAGATAAAGTACTTAAATGAGACTCTTGGAACTATAGTATGTTGGTTCCAGAGGAACCATAAATCAAGAACTTATGACTAGCCTAACAGCTAATGCTGATTTATCATGAAACGATAATAACAGCTGGATATGATATGAGTTTATCATACTTCAGTCATAAAAGATCTTAACACAGCTCCAACAGCAGCTGACATTGACTGGCCTGAGGCCTGTATTAAACCGTAGCCTACCATCCTCTATCATTGCACAACACTACAGTATGTGTGATTGATGAATATTTATTCCAACACGACAGGTTGCATGTCTACTTGCTTTTGCTTACTTGCACAATTTGCAGGGTGGTATATCCTCTCAGGCAGTCAGATGACATTCTTATTTCTTTAGGTAAAAAAAATTAAAGAAAAAGAAGAAAAAAATAGCCCTTTAAAGAAAAGTACCGGAGTAAGTTTAAGCATAGCCCTGCTGCACGAGCCTTCTAACAGCAATACATTTTGCATGAAATGAAAGAATTTCGAACAGCATAGACCTAACGCGAACGCGAAACACTTTACATTGAGTCAATGTAACCTCAGATCTTACTTTCGGTTTCCAAGAGTCAGGTTCAATTGATTCAGTGTAAAGTGCCTGTTCGCTTCTGCATTTGCGTTCGGTCTGTGCTGTACCAAATTATTTTGTTCCACTCGCTAACTAGCGCATTTAGCAAGCTCTTTCAGGCTATGCTTGAATTCACCCCGGAATATTCCTTTAAAGCACATAGTGAACTGTCCATTTGCTCCAGGAATACTTTGACATGCTGTATGCTGCTTACTTGGCTTACTTAAAGGTAAATTTTACCAGAGTGGGTTAAAAAATAAAACAAAAATGATTGAAAAAAACCAACAACATTGGCGTGCAAAAGTGTCCTAACTTTTTTTTTGTGAAAAACATTTAACAAGGCAGTCTGTTAATACAGCCCATAAAACATATTCGTACAAGCTGGTGCCAGTGTGAAACTCATGGAAACAGAGGGAAGAAGAGAGTGAGCGTGAGAGAGGGAGGTAAAAAGTGATTGAGAGATCAAGCGGGAGAGAGAGCGAGAAAGAGAGAACGAAAAAGAGAGGCGTTAGCTTTCTGAAGCGGCAATCAGAGCTGCATGGTCCAGATGCATGAGCTGAAGTAGAGGATGGATGTTGAGCTACAGCTGTGCTCTCCACATGCAGATTCCCTGCAGACCCACTGATTTCAATCCAAAAGCAGAGGGGAAAGAAAAAAAAGCTTGGAAAGAAAAAAAAAAAAAACAGCATTCAGTGCCACATTCACTTCAGATATAACCTCAGCCATCACTGGGAATTTAGAAAGGATTCATATTGCGTCAGTGCCACTCAAACTACACAGGCCAAAAAAAATGTAGCACAAATCGCTCTGTTCATTTTGCAGAGTGAACTGACTAGGTCTTTGATTCAAGTAGACTCAGGTAAGCCAGGTAAACTCAATTTTAGTGTGAAGTTAAAGTGCAATGAATGGCCTCCCGATTCCACAGGCTAGTGTACGATCCAAGACTGATTGGCAGTTGGGTAAACCTAGTATAGATGTATCATTAGCAAATTTGAGATTTTCTCTGAAGGTCCATCTGACATTGAGGCCTTTGTATCTTATTCTGCAATCACAAAACGACAAAACTTTGGGCTTCAGTCTACCAAAACCAAGTGGATAGGTTGTCTTAGACAAAAAAAATAAACAGAGTAAAGAATACGTCAATAAATAATAATAAAAAACCAGCCGTAATCCAAATAAAGATCATTCAGACTAGACAGCCAAAGCGCACCCACACAAAGCTCTTCATACTTGCCTGTGGTCTCTTGGACTCTTTCCAGAGAGGGCTACTGCTTCGAAACAAAAGCACAATATCAAACACACGCCCGCTGCATGCTCCAACCCTTCTGATTCAATAAATACCCTGAAGCCTATTGGGCCTCTTGGTGTCTGCCCTCTGACCTTATCCTTTATATCCTCTAAGTTGTGTTTTCTCATCCAATTTTCACTGGATTGATCGATTAGTTTCCTCCACTTAGTAAATGATTTGAAGGAGTATCTCGAGATGCAGAGAACAATGTGTGTCATAATTTAGAAAACAACAATGACAACAACAACAACAACAAAAATTCCAGCAGTCAGTATGGATTCCCACTTGTCCTTCATTCTTGAAAACATCCATTTTCCAGTGCTATGGATGTGTTGGATACAAATACAATATTCTTTTGTATTATTTAAACACTGTATGTTGTACAGTTTGTCATTGAAGCTGATTCCTGAATACGTCTAATCCTCAAATTACATAAACACTTACATCATCTGAATATGTAGCATTTTATTGGATGGTGACAAAAAGACCTACTTTGCATGGTATTGGCCTTGTTTGAAGTTGAGCTTTGTGGTCCAAGAGGGTTGTTTTTTTCCAGAAAACAAAATCTTGTGACATAAGACTTGGTTGTGTAGAGGACTCTTCAGATGGCAGCTACACTTTTTTTTGTCAGCATGACAGATGACATTTTTCCCAGGCCTGCTGTGTTTGCGAAATGCCGTCGCCACACGTGTGATGGACAGGGGCCGCCAGGGCAATCTTTCCCAGGTGTCAATTCTTGCAGCGTAAGCTTGCCGCTTCCGGGAGAAATTGTTTTCCTTGTCACCTTTATGGCAAACATTACACGACGGCGTCACAAACTTGGGCCAAGTTATTCTTTTCTTTTTCTTTTTTCTTTTTTTTTCTTTTTATTCTTTCCTTTCAAGCCTGCTGTTATATTAATATTCTTTTGTTGTGTGTCTTTTTAGACTCAGCGAGCAAGATGAGAAACTTAAGCACTGGATGGAGATGAACGAAAAGAGGGAAGTGTCTCCTAATGAAACTGAGGTATGAGTTTACCGTCTCTTTCTTGGTCCTTGATGGCAATGAGCCATCCTCCGAAACAGTCCTTGATTCTGGCAGAGTGTTTGCAGAATGTTGTGGAATGTTACAGCTAGATTCGATTCAATTTAATCATGAAACAAATCTTGAAGATTCAGTACAATGCCTTGACTTACACTTTCTTCATTGTTTGTGAATTAGAGGTTTTTTAAATAATAAATCAATACTCAGATACTAATAACTACTGTAAAACATGTTGAATACATACAATATTCTAATTATGCACTACACAGGTAGCTGGTCGCTATATTGATCTGATATGGCCTCTCCTCCATTTTGCAAGTATTTCTGTCTTTAGACATCTGTGAGTGAGTGATGGAGTACATCCACGTTGCCATGGCAATGCACCAATCTGACAGATCTCAGTTAGTCTGTGGCTCTATTGCATAACTTTGTTTACTTTTTGTTTATGGTACACAGACACACACACACACACACACACACACACACACACACACACACACACACACACACACACACACACACACACACACCACATTCACAAAATGCAATTATACACAAACATGCTCCCTCACATGTAAACAAACAACACTTGCCTTTGTTGCTCTTGCTGAGATGGTCAGCTTTTGTGGAGTTCTTGCTGTGTGCTGTCTTAAATGGTCTATAGTGCGACGTGTTTGGGGAAAAAAGGCCTCTTGATTGGAGTGTTGTTGTCTTTGATTGTTTTTATTCTGAGCCTCCCCTTTGTCCACTAGTTCTTGTCCTGTTCTCTGTGTTGTCTGTGGTGACGTTTGGCCTTTAGGCTGGACCTGGCTTCACTCGCTGGCCTCTAATTTGGGTGCAAAGCTGTTAGGTAGATATTCCTATGCCATTGCGAAAACCACACAGTTGGAATAGAACATTACAGAAATATTTGCCCATTTCTGCATTGTTTATGCAGGTCCGGCACAACTTCTGTGAATTCAGCTTGTGTGAAAGCTTTGATTTGTTTAAAATAATGTTTATGTTTGTTTACATTTTGTCCAACACAGTTTGCATTGTATTTAAACCAAGCACCTAACAAAATATAATAGAAATGTGGAGAAGCACTCACCAACAGTTTCTACTAGAATTCTGGCATTTACCAATGTTCACTCATCTGTTTGTGTCTAGTTTTGGAGGGCATTCTTGGAGGACACATTCAGTGAAACTCTAAAGAGGATATTGGTGAAGGAGGCCTAGTATTTGGAGGACAGCCTGCACCTGTTTTGTTTATTCCTAGTTCTATGGAGCCAGGGCAACACAATTGGGTGTTTTTTTGCAGCATATTTAGAGAATGGAGAGCCAGTGGACCATGAGAGGATGTTAACGGAATGTTTTTAAAAAGAGGTACATGTTTACAAGCTGCTTAAATTCGCTGACTGCTCCTTTAAGGCATTGCTGAGTCCTGTTGTACACCTTTTAATTACCCAGAACCCATTCACTGCCACTGTGCACCTCTCAGATCCTTTCTCTCAGCTACAACAAACACCACACCATTTTTGTGTGTGTGTGTATGTGTGTGTGTGTGTGTGTATGATATGAGAGACAGAGAGAGAGAGAGAGAGAGAGAGAGAGAGAGAGAGAGAGGGAGAGAGAGAGAATTTTTTATCTGTACTGGGGGGATTCATGTGCCTACAGCATAGTTAATCTATATGTGTGTGTGTTATGTGTTGTGTGTTGTGTATTGTGTGTTGTGTGCGTCTGTCACGTTTCAGTACCCTATGGGCCTCGTTAACTGTGTTAACATTGTTCTGATTCTCACCTGTGTCCTTCCTCAGGGGAAGATGCTTCTGCCCTTGAAACACAGTTTGCTCATTTGATACAGCGTTAGCCATTTCTCTGCCAACGTGGCACAAACACGTCTGTCTGTCCGTGATTACACCTTTTTGTGCCACGTTGGCCGTTTGAATGCTTAAATGTCGCCCACTGTGCCTCGCAGTGCCACGCCCCATCGCTCACAAGCGAACCACAAAGGACGAAACCTTTTCAATTAGTCGCCCATCGCAGGCCTGTGCCACGTCCTCGAGATGTAAATCGGTTGCGCCCTGTTTCGGGAACGTATAGCTGCAATCATGACTTTTTGTTCGCCGTTGCCATCGGGGAGCAAAGGTGTCGGCTTTAATGAATTCAAATGTGTTTCCAGCGTGTGAGAGGGAGAGGCGAGACGAGACTCGAGGCATGAATATGCATGTGTGTGCGGGGGTGAGCAGAGGAGAGAGAAAAAAAAAAAAGCACTTACGCGTAATCAAAACAAATGATGATCAAGCCGGTGAATTAAGCAGGTTGCCTGTGATTGAGGTTAACAGCCAATTTACATCAACAGTTACGTTTGGGATCGACGGCGAGGCCCCGTGGTTGCTAACGCGCACTATGCATTCCCACTACGGTAAACAAAATGGATGCACCACAAGATTAATGCTTAAAATAGACCTGATAGAATAAATACTAGCTTAAGTAGGTGTGTTTTGTGCATCTGCAATGTCCTTGTAATTTTTTTTCTTTTTCAGACTGTATAGGGTAGGTTTTTAGGGGGATTTAAGGTATGGAGTAGTAGCAACAAAGGCTGAGATTTGTGGAAATGGAGGTTTTTGTGTTATATCACAGCGGTGGATCCGTACCTGTGTAAAAATCTCACAGCCATAAAGATGGTCCTTAACCGTGGGATTTTATGTGGCCTGCAAGCCCTCCTGTTCTGCCTGGCCCCTCGATTCCCTCCCTCCTTCATTTTCACTCTCTCACTCTCACTCGCTCTCTCTCTCTTCTTGTTCTTTTTCCTCACTCCTTTTCTCTAGCACCTTTTTATGAGTTTCTTCCACCACCACGGTGGCGGCTCTGAGCAGCGCCGAAAAGGCACTTTCCGCTTCGCCGGTGCGGATAATGCAAGAACAAAGAGCACCTCAATAAAACAATTTTGAAATCAAAGGAGACGTCCTCTTACACCACGAGGGAAACGGATGGCTCCCAGACACACACACACACACACACACACACACACACACACACACACACACACACACACACACACACACACTCTCTCTCTCTCTCTCTCTCTCTCTCTCTCTCTCTCACACACACACACACACACACACACACACACACACACACACACACACACACACACACACACATTGTCACAAAGGGCTGTATTATCCAGATTGCTAGGTCCCCTCCTTGCCTTTGTCAGTATGTGATAGAGGTGATTGTATCTCAGATACAGTGCAGTAGTTGTCCTCTTAGTGTGTCAGACCCCATCAGCTTCCACACCTTAAGCCTGTTATATGGTCAGTTGTAGTGTGAGAGTAATAGTGTGGAGATTAGAATGGCTGTTATAGGTTGTAAACATATGAATATGTGAATATATTTGCAAAGGACAAAATGCTTGGACCAATCAGAAGCTATCAGGAAGTGGCACAGTGCAAACTGATTGACCAATCAATTATTGCTTAAGGATAAAAGTGAAAGTGAACTGGCAATGCTAACGCTAAGCGAATAGGAACGCAGAAAACTAGTTGAGCTCCTGTGGCCTGTTCAGTTAGCATTAGCTGCTGGCTTGCTATTTGGTGCATATCTCATGGTTTTTTTTTCATTACAGTACTTTTTTCAATTATACTTGACTCTTCAGCTGATACATGTTGCATCCAAAATTGACACTTGCTATGACTGATTCCCAAGATAACCCCCCCCCCCTCACCTCCTCATAACCTTAAGCCCCTGAGTCCTGAGCCATTAAGGACTTACCTGGCATAACTCCATGATTGATTCTTACCTGTCAGGTCCGTGGCCGTGTTTCAAATCGTCCACTTCTATCAGTGCACTGCGCTGTAGTCCACAGTGTCCGCTGGCCACTTGCTGCCATAGTGTTCATTTTCGATGTTCAGTGTTGTTCCAATTGGATCACTGCTTTTTGTGTGTGTGTGTGTGTGTGTGTGTGTGTGTGTGTGTGTGTTTGTGCACAGTAGTAGTAGTAGTAGTAGTAGCAGTAGTAGTAGCCTTGTGGTGTCACAAAGTGATCTTTCCTGGAGGTAGGGACCATCTGTTGATGGATGGGGAAGGGAGGGGATGTGTTGCCGTGGAAATGGCCCTGGAGGAAGGCGTGAGGGAAAGGTGTTTCACACAAGCCCAGCAGAGGGCAGCAGTCACTCAGGATGGGAGGGCTGTGGTGGCACAAAGTCACATTCACACCTCGCTTCATTTACTGGAGTGCTGGGCCTGAAAGAGAGAGGAAATATTCCACTTCCTCTTCCTCTATTACTTTAAAACACACACACACACACACACACACACACACACACACACACACTAACTCACTCACTCGCTCACTCTTTCTCTCCCCCTTTCTACTCTCTCTTTCCTCTTGCTCTGTCTTTCTTTCACACATGCTTACATTGGCTTTGTAGATGCACTTTGCACTGATATGCTGGTACTTAATGTTTGTAATTTTGTGTGTGTGTGTGTGCAGTATGTGCGCATGTGTGCGCACCTTACTCTCACTCACTCATTCTCACCCACTCTCACTATGCATACATGTATGTGTGTGTGTGTTTGTTTGTGTGTGTGTTTGTGTGTGTGTGTGTGTGTGTGTGTGTGTGTGTGTGTGTGTGTGTGTCTGTGTGTGTTTGTGTGTGTATATGTGTGTGTGTGTGTGTGTGTGTGTGTGTGTGTGTGTGTGTGTGTGTGTGTGTGTGTGTGTGTGTGTGTGTGTGTGTACAAGTCTCTTTCAGTCATGCACAGAGGACCATCATTTCCATGCTAGTTGACTGCTAACGTTTGGGATTTTCATTCATTTTCTCACCAGCACATTTTGTGAAATGACCGCAGGAATAGGCAAGTAACTAGTAACTATTTGAGGTTGGCAGTCCTTATTTACAGTAAGTGTGTGTAGCACGCACACACACATGCACACACACACACACACACACACACACACACACACACACACACACACACACACACACACTCACACACACACATTCGGACAGAAGTGATCAATGGTTGAAATTGGCACTGCTTTCAAACTAGAAGATTTAGCATGAAGAAAGTTACTGTAAACCAGACACACATACACACACACACACACACACACACACACACACACACACACACACACACACACACACACACACACACACACACACACACAGAGACACACACCTTGGCTGGTGCTGAAGTTCACCTTTGCGAGCTCTCTTGAGGTGGTGAAAGATAGCTTGTCGGTTACATAACACCAAACGACCTCTTCTCCGGCCTCGAGTGGAGAGCGCACAGATTGAAGAGTCTGCACAGACAGAGCATGAGAAAGCGAGAGAGAGAGAAGGATAAATATTGAAAGACAGAGAGAGAGAGAGAGAGAGAGAGAGAGAGAGAGAGAGAGAGAGAGAGAGAGAGAGAGAGAGAGAGAGAGAGAGAGAGAGAGAGAGAGAGATAGAGAGAGAGAAGGGAGGGATAGTTTAAAGGGAAGGTTATGCCAGTGTGGTTTCTGGCAGAGAGCATTTTCGGGGAGGGGTGGAGACAGAGGAACAGGATTGGATGGATCATGGCTGAAGAACTTGGCTGTCGACCCCCCCCCCCCTCTCCCCCCCCCATCTACCTTCTCTTCTTCACTCTCCTGCCTTCCTCTCACCTCTCCATATTTCTCTCTCTCA
>JAODXP020000028.1:23424966-23447466 GCA_027497455.2 Sardinella longiceps | reverse complement strand
GAGGCAACGAGTTTCCACACATTTTTCAAGCAACCATTACAAATAGTTTTTTACAGTGTGGGAAACTCTTGTCTTCACTGGCTCCTCTCGTTTGCTATTTATTGGTTTTGGTTGCCTTTAAGGTAATTTAAGTGTATTAACTTTATTGCACTCTTAAAATTAAAAAATATACTCAAAGCAGTGGTTAAGGGGGGAACCTTAAAATGTGCTTCGAGTATCCTTTAATTTAAGACTGTACACTGTAAAAAATGATTTGTAATGGTTACTTGAAAAATGAGTGGAAACTCGTTGCCTCAAATGAGTTAAGTAACTATTACTTATCTTTTTCAAGTTAAAAGCACATAACATCTAAAAAGATAAGTTATAGTTACTCAACTCATTTGAGGCAACGAGTTTCCACTCATTTTTCAAGTAAGCATTACAAATCGTTTTTTACAGCGTAGCTTTGAACTCATTTCAAACTAACTTGTAAGAGTGAGAATGGCAACATACTCTACTCACACAGTAGCCAAACTTAAGTGTCGACAAACAACAGCCTGGCAAATCAAAAAGCGAAAACTTTTCCAGTTTTACATGTTCTAAGAGCTAAAAGCAGATGAAGATGACTTTGAGAAGTTGTTTTGTGTTTGTGTTCTGTTCTCTGTTGTGTTTCAATAACGGTCATTTCCGCCACTACAACTGTGCTCTCCGCCAGCGCCTATACACCAGACGTCCGCCGACCTTCAGTGAGAGGCTGATTGCTTTTCTGTGTGCGGCCGCGTGTGTGTGTGTGTGTGTGTGTGTGTGTGTGTGTGTGTGTGTGTGTGTGTGTGTGTCCTCTGGAGCACCAGTGTGGGGGATGACTCAGAGTGGACTTGTGGGGGCTGGGATCTGTCTCATTAGGGACACATGTCTGATCCCTTAACGCCCCCACCCCCTTCACACACACACACACACACACACACACACACACACACACACACATGCACATACACACACACACACACACACACACACACACACACACACACACACATGCACTCAAACATGCATTCACACACACACACACACACACACACACACACACACACACACACACACACACACAGTGTATGCACAAAGACACACATATAGACACAGATACACACAGAGACTTTCTTAAAATAGCTCAAGTGATGCGTTCAATGTCAGATGATGCCACACAACATGCCCTTTGCCATTATAGATAACACTGTCTGAAAATACACGTGTACATGTTGTTAATGATAGGAAGTATAATGCTCAAATATATACATAGCAAGAAATGAAAAATATGTAAATAGTAATTGTCAGTTTTTTTTATCTGTGAAATACAAAATAATCCCTTTCGGTAAGCAGGTAGTTTTAGTTCGGAATGGGAATAGTAGAAAATTTCACCCCTCTGTAAGTGCACAGACAGCGTGTCAAGCTGCATAACATCACATTATGAACTCTCTGTCAGCTTGCAGCCATTACTCATCCCATACAGACATATCATGGGGCTCACCTCCGTTGTCTGGCAGCCCATGGACTAACTCCAATGGACTTGCTTTCTCTTATTTTTATTATAGAGATATATATGCTTTGTTTGATTGGATAATTATTATTACCTCTGCCAAGGAGGTTATGTTTTCGGTCGAGTTGGTTTGTCTGTTTGTTTGTCTGTTTGTTTGTTTGTTTGTCAGGAGGATAATTTTTTGAAAAAGTACTGCACGGATTTGTATTTTGTATGAAATATTCGGACAATGTGTATATTGGGACAAGCAAGAAGTGATTTGATTTTGCTGCCGATCGGTGATCCAGAACATGATCTGGAATTTATATTGTGTCTGTGACCACATTGCCTTGGCGGAGGTCTGCGCTTTCTGAGCGCTTTTCTAGTTATTGTTATTATTACCTCTGCCAAGGAGATTTTGTTTTCGCCAGAATTTGTTTGTCCATCCGTTTCTTAGCAGCTTTTACGGCAAAAGTTACAGATGGATTTGCATTACATTTTTACCAGAGGTAGACTATGTCTTTGCCAAGGAAGAGTCCATTAAATTGTGGTGTTAATCTGGATAAGGATCTGGACACAGGAATTTTGTGAAGAATTCCTCACTACTGACAGTCATCACGTCCATTTGTAAACCTGCCAGAACTCTAGGGGGCGCCAGTGACCATACTGCCTTGGTGGAGGTCTGCACTCTCTGAGTGCATTTCTAGTTATGTAAGGGGTAACGGCCGCCGAGGTGTCCTGATATAAGAAAATAATGGATGAGGCGCAGGCGAAGAACAGCCCGACGGCACAGCCGAAGGTCTGTTTGCCTACACCAAGTCCATTGTTTTCATATATCGGGACACCTCGAAGGCCATTATCACGCTTATCACCCGGTTGCAACTAAAACGTATAGACGGTAAACAAGTGTTTAAAACATGAAAGAAACATGTGGCTCCGTTTAGAAAGAAGTTATCCTTTTCGGTTGGGGTACTATTTTCATATGAACGAAGATCCTCAGGGCTGCATTCTAAAGAGCATTGATAAGGAACGCTGGTGAAACTTTTTTAACCCAACAATGCCTCAGGTGTCCTGTTATCAAGAATTAACGGACACCCTGACAGCCAATCAGAAAACAGTATTCCATTCCACCGGGTGATAAGCATTGTATAATACAGGATAATGAGCTATATAGAATAGCCATATAGAAGAGTGCAGATTATGCCAGGGTTATCCATATATGATAGCTATGTCATCAAATCTTTTAGCTGAGTGTGTTTCTGTGGCTCGGCAGTGTTGCTAACTGTCTGCTCTATGAAGCTGGTTTGTGATGATGATCAAGCGCAGCAGGCGTGGTCTGTAGTGTCATGTGATTGGCCTATTGTGTGCTTTACCATCACGTACAGTAGCGTAGCGCTCCACTCACTCACTGTGAGGTAGGGTGTGAGTGTGTGTCAGTGGGAGTGTGTGTCAGTGTGAGGCGGATCACCATGGAGCTCTCATGACTAGGGACTAGGAGGGGGTTCTGTCTCTTTATTTCTCTCTCTCTCTCTGTATCTCTCTCTCTCTCTCTCTCTCTCTCTCTCTCTCTCTCTCTCTCTCTCTCCACACTGTGTGTTTGCCATCATTCTTCTTCTTTCTCTGGTATCCTTCATCTTGTTTTCCTCTCAAGCTTTACATTTCTTCCTATCTTTGTTTATCTTTGTAGAGAGAGAGAGGGAAAATTATTCTCCTCCTTCTTCTTCCCTTCTTTCTCTCCTCCTCCCTCCCCCCTTCTCCCTCCCTATCCATCCCAGTCTTTCTGCATCTCGCTCTCTTCTCTCTCTCCTCTCTCATCTCTCTCTCTCTTTTTCTCTCCCCCCTTCCTCACATTGTTGATGCTGTGAGGTTGACCCAGTTTCGGGGCGCGTCCAAGCATGACTGACACCCAGGAGCCGACAGGTCGCGTGGTGGAAGCGGCCGGCCTCAGTGCCTCAGTGCCTGAGCTGCCTGAGCTGCCTGTGCTGCCCTGTTGCCTCGTCTCAGCTGCTGCTGCTGCTGCTGCTGCTATAACTGTCCAGCTCACAGCACAGAGCCTCCTAGTCTTTCTGTCCTTTAGGCCTCTTTCTCTCTTTCCCTTTCTCTCTATTTCTCTCTCTCTCTCTCTCTCTCTCTCTCTCTCTCTCTCTCTTTCTCTTTCTCTCTCTCTCTCTATTTCTCTCTCTTTCTCTCTCTGCCTCTCTTTCTCTCTCTCTCTCTCTCTCTCTCTCTCTCTCTCTCTTTGCTGACATACTGTGTGTGTATGTGTGTCAGCACATATTTGTGTGTGTGTGTGTGTGTGTGTGTGTGTATGTATATGTGTGTGTGTATCTGTGTTTGTGGATGTGTGTGTGTGTGTGCGAGCATGTGTGTGAGCGCATATACATGTGTGTATGTGTGAGTGTGTCTATGTGTGTGCGTGTGTGCGCACATATGCGTGTGTGTGTGTGTGTGTGTGTGTGTGTGTGTGTGTGTGTGTGTATATGTGTGTGTGTGTGTGTGTGTGTGTGTGTGGTCCTCCCTGGCTGCCACTGACATGCTGTGGGCCGCCACGCTGTCAGGCTATGATGCTGGCCAGTAGATGATGAAAGCAAAGGAAAGAAGGACAAGCTTTGGCCTTTGTCACAGCTGCAGAGACACACAGGAAGAACAGCCAGCCGCAGCCTTCAGATTGTTTGCCCCATCCTCAACCACACTTGAGTTGGACTGCACAAGTACACTATATCAGAAATAAAGATAGGAAAAAGATTTATGAAAATATCTTTGTGAAAGCAGAATATATATATATATATTTTTTTTTTTTGCTGTGCATCAACTAAACCAGCTTGCTATTGTCTGTTTAACTGATGAAAATGTCTAAAAGGAAGGAATTCTACAATAGCAAAGCAAAAAGAATTTTTACAAAAGTAAAGAATCTTCCGGAATAGAAAGGAATGTTTCTTGTGCATTCTATGTAGAGTAAACAAACAGACTGTGAAGGAGAGCAGGGATTTCAGAGGCTCAAAACACACAATGGATAGAAAGACAACAGCAGCACAGAGCACCTGTCATCTGCTTGTGATGCCCAGTCTCCAAACACAGATTCCATTATGGGGAATAGAGAGAGAGAGAGAGAGAGAGAGAGAGAGAGAGAGAGAGAGAGAGAGAGAGAGAGAGAGAGAGAGAGAGAGAGAGAGAGGAGGGGTGGGGGGTGGGAAATGGTTCTAGAAAGTAGTAGAGATGCAGAGTAAGAATTTTTTTGAAAGTGTGTTATGGGCCATCTGAGGACACCGTGTGTGTGTGTGTGTGTGCCCGCGCTTGCGTGTAAGGGTGTGGATGTATTTTCCTGATCTGGGGGGAGTAAAAACTGAACATAGGTGCGTGTGTGTGACATTCAGGTGTATGTCTGCCACATTCAGGTGTATGTCTGCTTCATGTGTGTGTGTGTGTGTGTGTGTGTGTGTGTGTGTGTGTGTGTGCGTGCGTGTATTCAGGTGTATGTCTGCCAGTGTGTGTGTGTGTGTGTGTGTGTGTCTGTGCATGTGTGTGTGTGTTTGCCTGCGCTTGCACATGTGCGTGTCCACGTAGGCCCAGGCCTCCTCCCCGGTGTGTTAATAGTTAATGGGCCCTGCCATCTTGCTCTCTCCCCCCTGCTGTGCGGGGCAGCTCGTCCATCTCCCAAAAAGGCAGCAGCAGCAGCAGCAGGCAACAGAGGAGGGGATGTCAGGACCATTTAGACAAGGCAGGGAGGTGACGCCATCCGCCACAGGTCCCCCCTCGCTCTGCATGCGCTAAGAAAACTTACCTTAATATTTCATGGGCTACATTACCTCAATTTCACCACGCTGAGCCTTGAAAGCCTGGCATGCAATGTGTCCTGACAGCCAAATCCCGGATTTTTTTTTTTTTTTCAAAATCGTCACACACCGTACGTACTCACACACACACACACACACACACACACACACACACACACACACACACACACACACACACACTCACTCACTCACTCACTCACTCACTCACACTCTCTCTCTCTCTCTTTGAGAAAGATACACACATGAGGGAGTCTCTACCCTCTAGAAAAAAAAAACATGTTATAAAAATCAGAAGCAGCCTGTTTATTTAGTAGGAGAGTGAGACTGAAAGAAAGACAGAAAGAAAGCGAAAGAAAGGAATGAAAAAGAAACGGAGAGATGGAGAGAAAGGAGAAAGTGACAGAGTGAGGCATGAGCTATGTACGTAGCCACCTTAGCTTTGTTCAGGTAGCGTTAGCACCAGCACTAGCGTGCTCATGTGGAGAAGAGTGGAGTACAGTAAAATCAGACTAGAAAAGGATTAGTGGGCCATCAGCACAAGTCCTCACCAGACTGGTCGGGATTATACAACCCAGAGCCATGTTTTCTCCTGACACAGCACACTACACTGTCAAATATGAAAAAAATCTTTCTATGCTACTTAGAATGGGAAGTAATTATAGCAGCATATATATGCCACAAATACAAAGCTTCACTTAAACACCTGCTGAAGCTCAGCTATACTCTGATTGGCTATACTATTTTCATACTATAGTGTAGTATACTGTACTAAACTATTCTATGCTGTGCTGTTTTATGACCTACTACAGTATATCAGGTGAAGCTCTGTGTTATGATTCTGTTTTAGTCTGTGCTATAGTACCCCCATCAGTATCAAATGACTTTTTATTTTATTATTCTGTCTTGTTTTTTATGATTGTTCTGTATTGCAACCGTGCTCTATAGGCCAGCTGTTGTACCTCGTGAGGCTCCATTGACTCTTAATGCATTGTGATCTTTATTGCTCTCTGTGTAATAGGCTTCTGCATTGGGCCCTCTCTCACTGTGTCCTTAGATGCTCTCTAGGAGTTGCTTGAAACTTTTTTTTTTCTCTTTTTTTCCCCTCTCTTTTTTATGGAGTGGCCTCTTTTTTCCCCATTCATTTGATTTTAATTGACTCTTTGGCATTTATGGGAACATTTTCACAATGAACTTTTGGCCAATTATCCTAAGCAGTGGTGAATTGTGTATCACCAGCAGTGCTGAAATGTTTATCATTGATTTCGAAAGGCTTTTGTCTTTGGGGTTTTTTTTTTTTGGTTTAAACTTCCTAAGTGGAGAATATTGACTTTTTTTTTAATCACACTGACGCTGACTTTACACTCGTTAGGACAACACTGCATCAAACATCAGAAAAAAAAGGAAATTCAAAACAAGGAATTTAAATAAGTACTTTAATTATAATGTCCTGTTTTTTGGGGGGAAGAGTTTCAGTGACTTTCAAAGCTGTTATTTATGTAGCTTAGCCCCTTCTTGCCCTTTGGGCGGACTGGTGAGAATGCTCCCTGTCAGGGCCTGGTGTAAGACACACACACACACAGGTCTGGCGGTTTGGGCCCACGGCTCAGCAGTGAAGAAGAGGCCAGGGGACGAGAGGGACATTGATGAAGTGTGGGGAGAAGAGAGGAAAAGAGGACTAGGGGGAGAGGACGAAAGAGAAGAAGACTTTGGAGTGGGGGGAAAA
Source organism: Sardinella longiceps (assembly GCA_027497455.2). NCBI lineage: Eukaryota > Metazoa > Chordata > Actinopteri > Clupeiformes > Clupeidae > Sardinella > Sardinella longiceps. Next base: position 23,440,457 of record JAODXP020000028.1, on the reverse strand, counting down.
GAGTGAAGAAGGGAGGAGAAGAAGAGAGAGAGGGGGGGAGAGGGCGATAAGAGGACAGGCGTCGAGAGAGCAGGACGTTTCTGAGGTAGGAGGAGGAAATAGGAGCAAAGAGTTGGAGAAAGCCAAGAGGGCTGTAAGAGGACAAGTAGTGAGAAAAGTTAAGAAAACTGATTTTCAAGGTAAAAAGGGGGGAAAAGAACCAAGAAGAGAAAAGAACCAAGAGGAGAGAGAAGGTCAGGGGAACCAAAGAACAAAGAAACTAAAGGAACCAATCCATCGAAGGTGAAGCTATTTCGTCTGGAGAAGTAGCCCATTCATTAGGTTCAGGTGTGTGGGAATGCAGAATTTTTACCTCATTTTTTGACCAAGTGTCTCATTCTCCACTGAAGTCCAGAACTGAATCGGAACTAAAGGAACTAGGGGAACTAAGAGAACCAATAGTTCCTATCCCTATCTGATCCCATCTTGTCTTCCTCTCCCATTTGCTCCCTGTCACTCTCCACTGAGAATAAACACAAAGAGGCCAGAAGCATACAGTATTTATAGAGTGGCTTTTGTGGGTCCTGTCTGTGCCCATTGGACTCCTGTGGGGGTCAGTGCACACCAGTCATGGGGAAGGGAGATGTGTTTAGGGACATCAGAAAGAGTGGGAAGAGGGGAGAGTCAGAGGAGTGGAGAAAAGTAAAAGAAAGGAGGACGGGAAGAATGAGAGGAGAATAGGAAAATAGAGAAGATAGCTTTTTTGGGGGGGGCATGAGAGAGAGAGAGAGAGAGAGAGAGAGAGAGAGAGAGAGAGAGGTGGACAGGAGGAATGAGAGGAGAATAGGAATATAGAGAAGATAGCTTTTTTTGGGGGGTGGGCATGAGAGAGAGAGAGAGAGAGAGAGAGAGAGAGAGAGAGAGAGAGAGAGAGAGAGAGGAGTAGGAGAAGAGGGGGGTTCAAGGAGTGGGGCTGTCCGGAGGATATCTGTAATTTCCAGAGCATGGGAAGGACAGCATAAGAAGGAAAACGACAAGAAGGAAAAGATAGGAGGAGGAGGAAGAGGAGGAGGAGGTTGTTTTTTGGCAAGCCGACTAGACCTGCGGCTGCACAGTGGAGCAATTTGAGGATGTCACCCATGAAATATGGACGTGTACTCCATCCTGGTCCTCCTGGCACCCACCCCACCCCCGACCACTCCCACTCCGCCTCCAGCACCCTGACACTGCATGAGTGATGGCAGCCCAGCCCAAAACTGCAGCCCTCTGCTCAAACATGCTGTTTATCCAATTCAAATACTCATACTGTGTATGATTTTGATCTGCTTATCTGACATATTCACTGACTCATTCCCTCAATTCAATTCAATTCAATTCAATTCAATTCAAATAAATTCAGGGTTGCTTTAGTCGCATGACTGTTAGTGTAATACAGTATTCCTAAAGTATAACAAGACAAACATATAACTTATCACTCACTCGCTTCACTCACTCACTCATTCATTCATTCATTCATTCATTCATTCACTTATTTACTCATTTACTCACTCACTCACTCACTCACCTGTTCAATGTTTGTTGCTTTGTTAGCTGTTACAGTGGTTCTTGTATTCACGTTCAGTGTTTCCAGCAGCTCCATCTCCTGTGTGGAGTTGAAAAGCCATGAGTACACAATAGTGTTATTTTGTCCTCTCAGAGGAAGAGTGTAGTGTAGTGTAATGTTGTGTGGTGCGGCGGTGGCAGTTGTGTTCTATTTGTTTTGGTCAGTAAGAGCCATCATCAGGCGTGCAGGAGGGGAATAATAATCAGGTATTTTAGGACTCTCAGTGCTGCTGCTATGCTGCACTGACAGACAGACAGACAGACAGACAGACAAACAGCTATGGGACCGTTGCCTGGCAGCCCTAAGTGTAATGATACAGCATGGAGATGGAGTTTAATGACCACCACACGTTTCTATATTGGTCGCAAAACACACACACACACACACACACACACACACACACACACACACACACACACACACACACACACACACACACACACACACACACACTCACTCACTCACTCAGGTACACTCAGGTACACACAGACACACACACACACATAGGTACACACACACAATTGCATTCACATAGAATACGCACACACGTCAGCATGCTCAAGCAAAATCAAAATGAGATGCATACATATACCAACTTCAGCATACATTCACACATAAACTATATACTTGCACACATACAGAAGACACAGATACAAACATAATCACTGTTTTTGCTTTTCTGTTTGGGTTTCAATCAATACGGAATTTGTTGAAGCAGCGACTGGGAAATGAAACCACATCAGACAGCAACACAAGTCTTGAGGCAGTGTTCCATGATGTGGTGGAAAATGTGCACTAGCACACACACACACACACACACACACACACACACACACACACACACACACACACACAGTCAGTGAAATGGAGTGAGATAGACAAACTCAGAAGATGCACAGATACACATACATACACACTTACAGAGAGACTCACATATACACATGCACGCACACACACACACACACACACACACATACACACACACACACACACACACACACACACACACACACACACACACACACACACAGTTCCTGAAGGTCCCATCTGAGTCATTGGCATGAAAGGTCGTCTATGGGGGATTCCACGGGCAGAGGGGAAATGTGGGCCGATGATGCTTTGTACAATTTCCCACTGGCACCCCCTGCTCTGCTTGTTTGTGTCATTGTACACACACACACACACACACACACACACACACACACACACACACACACACACACACACACACACACACACACACACACACACACACACACACACACACACACACAGAGTCAGCTGTAAAGAAATACACACCCAAACACACTCTGCTATACCCATCCTTGGAAACACACACACACACACACACACACACACACACACACACACACACACACACACACACACACACACACAACAGCAGCAGGGCGACTGTCCAGGATAACCTATGACCTGCCAGTCACCCCCCTTCAGCAGTCAGCCACTAAGCATCATGGGAAAAATCTGTGTGTTTCCTTGATCTCACTTTGACGACGGCCTGTGATCCTCCTACCCCTCTACCCTACAGAAACAAACCGCTAAGCACTCTGGGATAGAGACTGCACGTCGTTTAGGGCTTAGCGAGCGAGACATCCTCGGCGCATTTGTGCTAGCTTTACATAACACAGCACAGTGTGAATATGGCTCTCACTGTCTGTCAGTTTCATACAACAGAGCCTCTCTTTATCCCCTGTTTCAAGTGACGGAAAGAAAAAAGATTCAGAGGCCATCAAAAACTTCTGGCTATTTTTAGGTACGCAAATTAGAAGCAATTCGCTCTCAAGCATCCGTGAAGCATCCTCTTGAAGCTTTTTATCTGGCGGTTTTGTGTTCGTCTTTGGAGCCGCTCGTCTTTTTACGAGTGCCCCCCTACCATTAGCAAGGCCGTAGTGCATGTGCTTAGCATTGCAGAGGTGACGGAGGATGTGTGTGTGTGTGGCTTCTAGTTGAAATGAGAAAAGAGAAATCAAAGCAAGAGGCCCCTTTTTTTCAGATGACAAACACAGTGATCAGTTGTGCAAACAAAGGGAAACTTTTAGCATCTATTTTAAAAGGATGACACACAAATGGAGGAGTCTCTAAGAAAAGAATAAGAAAAAAAAAACATGTCCTTGTATTTATTTATTTATCTCTTTTTTATTTTCTTTGTCCTTCACTTGGTCTGTTGTGGGTCGTTAGACACTTGTTGGTCTTGGAAGGACGTCATTAAAAGTAATCAAAAGATTGGCTGACGGCTCCATCTCCACGGCGACCTGGCCCTTGAGAAAAGCCAGAGATGGAACACATTGCTGCAGCCGCTCTCCAGTTTCTGAGGGACTCTCAAAGGTGGTTTGTGCGCTGTTTGAAGAAGAGAGGCAGAGAGAGAGAGAGAGAGAGAGAGAGAGAGAGAGAGAGAGAGAGAGCTTAGTCAAATGAGACAATCAAGATCTGCCAGTGTCTTTATGGCTGTCTTTCATATTTTATCTATCTATCTATCTATCTATCTATCTATCTATCTGTCTGTCTGTCTGTCTGTCTGTCTGTCTGTCTGTCTGTCTGCCTGACGTTATATTCAGTACTGAAGAAGACCATATGACTCCTACACAGCTTGTGTGAATGTGGCAGAGGCTTAAGCAGTACTGCCTTAAGAAATAAAGCTTCAAATTATAAGCAAGTTGTTGAATGGCATCCAAAAACACATGCAGAGCAGAAAATGAAAAGACAAAACATGTGATCACATGCCAGTATAGCACACATTTAGGTGACACTACATTGTTAAAAAATGTTGCCGATCAGACAGGTGAACCTTAACAGCAAGTCTTGCTCTCAAACTCATTTTTTAGAGTGATTAACAACAAGAAGAGGCTTTTCTGTCTCTGAACTCTGTGGTGAAAGATAAAAAAAAAATAAAAATAGCTTTTCAGAAAAAAAAAGGCGTTTAGGTAGAGCTGTTCACTATTGTGCCAATAATAAGCATGCTCACTTGAAAGGCACGCGAGAACCTCTCTTTTTAGTTGGGTACCTCATTGAACGTCTGCACTTGGCTTACCAAATTACTCTGCTCAATCACCGTGGTGAAGAAGGGGCAAAAAGTATTTGCTGTAATAAAAAAAAATACCTCTTTCATTATCAGGTGTAGGGATTCAACGTCGGGTCAAAAATAAGCTCGATAAAAATCTGCGAGAGTTGGGTTATTGTAGTCTCTGTGTCTCCCTGAACTTCGGCGCTCGTCTTACGGAATTAATCTCAGTAAGCTTAAATCCATGTATTCAGAACCTTTCTAACCTCAGCTGAACAAAAGCAATGAGTCCAACATGGATCAGTCTTAAAGTCTCTGAGTTTTAGGTAATATTCTCCATACAAGTCCACCACGTTAGGTAGTTAAGAACAGATTCTATTTTATCTCATGCCTATAATAAGATGTAGATTTTGTTAAATATGTTTAATTAAAGTACAACTACTTAGTACTTTCCTTGTTTTTTTTCTGCGTGTGTTTGTGTGTGTGTGTGTGTCTGTGTGTGTGTGTGTGTGTGTGTGTGTGTGTGTGTATTTTCACATCTCCTCAATCTCAGTCAGCATGCGAGTGTGAGTGTGCATGCACACCACAGTGGGCCACCACACATGTAGGGCTGCCAAAATAGAGGAAATAGAGGGAAATTCACCCTTAAACAAATCTATCTATCTATCTATCTATCTATCTATCTATCTATCTATCTATCTATCTATCTATCTATCTGTCTGTCTGTCTGTCTGTCTGTCTGTCTGACTGACTGACTGACTGACTGTCTGTCTGTCTGTCTGTGTACTTTATTGCCATTGCTTCAGAAATATCAAGCTTTATTCTCTCTCTCTCTCTCTCTCTCTCTCTCTCTCTCTCTCTCTCTCTCTCTCTCTCTCTCTCTCTCTCTCTCTCTTCCACAGTTGCAAATGTTTGCCTCTGCCTCTGTGTCCCAGTGTGGTTAGAGCCATTTATTTTGATTAGGCCTGTGTTTATAAGATAAGCCCCTACTGCAAGAGCTCGGCATCGCCGCGAAATGAAGTCTGTTTGATGGTGATTACAAATGCAGAAATATCGCACTTGTCAATTTATTAATGCCTTTGAATTTATGTTCCCTCTCGCTCTCGGTTGGGGCTGCGGGCTTGAGTCTCGGAGGACAAATTCTCCCGTGGCCCATTGTGTGCGTCAAAGCTGCAACGCGCGTTGGCAGCTGGGAAAGGCTCTAGTGTTTGTGTGTGTGTGTGTGTGTGTGTGTGTGTGTACAGTAACACGTACTGGCAGCTGGAAAAAGGGAGCTTTCAAAAGCAATGGCTGTCTGAATCGTGGGCTAGCTTTCATGTGCGCAACGGCACACTAATTCCATACATTCGTTGGTTTTCAAAAGTTGCCTGTTCTAATTTTCTGCGGAGGCAGTTTGATGGACTTAGAACCGTTAGCCACCATTGCGGCAACTTTGAGGAGGTAGGCTACTGATGACGCCGTCTTTTTCATAGGCTTAATTAAGCCGGCTTTTTAACCGTGGTAAATTTTGACGACTCTAATGTGATTGAATGTTTTAATCAACTAAAGTGGATGTCTTGCCGTGAATCAGTCATATTCGACCACCACACATTCACGACGATTCACAACTACACACACACACACACACACACACACACACACACACAGCTACTCACTTTCCTAAGTTTCTAAGGTGCATTGGCCTGAAGTTTTGCAGTGCTCACGTTTTTCTTTATGCTACCCTCTCAATGTCATAACCCTGTCTTGTTCCTTTACCTCTTCCATGTTCCATACATCCCCCATCGACAAAACGCTTTTGGAACAACAATAAAAAAAGCATGGAGAACCGACCCACAACAGAGTTAGTCTAGATCCGTCCAGTAGAGCCAGCAAGGACAGGACAAATGTCCCATGTGTCTCCCATGGGATGTTAGGAGGATAGTCACACAGCTTGTGTCCATCATGCCAGGATATATCTGTAGGAGGCTGCTTTAAGTCTGTGTGTGTGTGTGTGTGTGTGTGTGTGTGTGTGTGTGTGTGTGTGTGTGTGTGTGTGTGCCTCTCGTTCATGACTTTGACCTTGTTTTTCCATGGCCTCTTTTTCTGTTTGTCTCTTCTTTTCTTCTTCTCATTTTTTTCTTTCTTTCTTTTTTTTTCTCCCCATGCCCGTCGTCCACTCCACTCCATGCTGACCGCGTGGCGTCTCGTCAGGCAAGAGACACGGGCGCCGCTGTGGAGGACGACCCCAATGTGAAAGCTGCCCTCGAAGGTAGGACAGAAGAAACCTGATCACATTGCTCTCTATCGACTCTGTACAACCCTCTCTCTTTCCTCCAAACTCCTCCAACAATACATACACACACACACACACACGCACACACACACACGCACACCACCTGTCTTTCTCTTTTCTCCATAACTCTTATCACAAAACCTTTTCGACATCTAAGAGTAACAAGTCATACACCTAAGGCTATGAATATGATAACATTTAGCCTATTGTATTTTCAGACCTTTCTAACGAAAGTTTTTGAAAAGGCAATTTACTCTATTGCACATCCCTGACATCTAACGACACAGTGGGGTAATCCTATGCACAAATACTGTAACTTCACAACAGTGAAGCTTTTTGCATTTCTTTTTATTTCTTCTCTCTGTCTGTCTTACCTTTCTCATATCTTTTGTCCAGTCCAGTCTATGATAACACACACACACACACACTTCTGTCACTGCACGAAAAAAGGAATGTCCGTACCTGTAAACGCCTGTAAACACCTGCAATTTTCGGTAGTATCTGGGCGAATACTAGGTGTTTAGGTGTTTGTGCGTGTCTGTGCATATGAATCTGTGTGTAATGTCTATAATAACTTGTGGTCCTGTTGAGAAGCTTGTGCCCCACGTCTGCATCATCTGTTTTTTTCATTTTCTGTCGTTTAATTGTCATACCACAAATAACACTCAAGTATACCAGTAGTTATAAACATAAGTTTCTTGCACCAAACAGACCCGACTTTGCTCCTCTTGCCCTCCTGTTGAAATGACACTCAGGAGTGCAAAAGTGTGTGTGTGTGTGTGTGTGTGTGTGTGTGTGTGTGTGTGTGTGTGTGTGTGTGTGTGTGTGTGTGTGTGTGTGTGTGTGTGTGTGTGTCATCCCCATCTGTAAGAGATGACCGGAGGTGGTATTACTATATAGTTTCTCTGAGCACAGCTGTGCAATGAGTCTCTGAACTGCATCCATAACTGCTCCATAACTTGTTCTCTCATTTGACATTTTTTTCTCTCCTATATTACTCATCATCCTCAGTGTACCCCCTCTTCTGTCTCTTTCTCCTCTTCCACCCTGTATATGGATTCTCTCTCTCTCTCTCTCTCTCTCTCTCTCTCTCTCTCTCTCTCTCTCTCTCTCTCTCTCTCTCTCTCATGTCTCATTTTCTCAGTTCAGGTGTTTGAACAAAGTCTCAGTTGTAGATACACTGCTGTGGGCTGTGTGTGTGTGTGTGTGTGTGTGTGTGTGTGTGTGTGTGTGTGTGTGTGTGTGTGTGTGCGTGTGCATGTGAGTTTGTGTGTGGATGTGTGTCTGTGTTTTGTCAGAATAAATCCGCGCCCTGTTGGAAAATCTCCTGTGGTGTCCTTAAGTATTCGTTCTGATTTAGTCGATTCTTTCAGTACATGACCTACCCAGGCAGACAGGAACAGAAGAGAGAGAGAGAGAGAGAGACAGGCACAGAAGAAAGAGAATACACAGCACTGCAAAAAGCAGCTCAAACTTACAGTACATTCTCAACTCCACATTCACACAAACGCTCCAAACATTCCAGTTTCCACGGACCATCACAACACCAACTTAACCTTCATGGTTGCAGGGGTTGCTGTTAAAAGTAAAACCTGTTTTAATTTTCACAGAGAAGTACAGTGATGCTTTCAAGATGTTTGGGGGGCAGACATACACTAGAGTAGGCATTGCTTTGCGCTCTGCTCTCTACACTTGAGGTTATGTGATTGGGTTGAATGAATGAATGAATGAATGAATGAATGAATGAATGAATGATTGGGTTGTCTTTTACTTGCATTACTACAGGTACTCTACTTGAAACAAGTAAAGAATCAGATCTGTCAGATTTGAAGCATTGATCTATTATGTTCATGTCTGTGAGCTTTCAATCATTGTGCAAAAAAAATCAATTGTCAGTATGAATGCAAAGTACAGAGAGATGACTGTAGAGATGTGTATCCTTACCTGTGCGTGTAGCAGCGGATAGCGTTAAAACAAAACAACGGATTGTACTGAAAGTTTGAATATTGATTACACAAAGGAGGGCAGATATCAGTTCTTCCATTATGTGGCTTTAAGATAAGATGATAAACAATGAGATACGATAAGATAAAATATGATAAAATAAGATAAGTACTTTATTCATCCTTAGAGAAATTCAAGCAATGTGTACATGAGGCGTTATTCTTGGAAGATCCTCCTAAAGGAATGACTGTCTTTATTGTCATTGTACAGGTTCAACATAAAACAATAGGCCTACTTAAACAATAAATAAATAAGGAATTAAAAGACTGTAATAAATAGCTAGATACAGTACAGACCAAAAGTTTGGACACACACCCTCATTCAATGCGATTCATTTATTTCCAGGACAATTTATATTGTAGATTTGCACTAAAGGCGTCAAAACTATGAATGAACACATATGAAAATATGTACTTAACAAAAAAGTGTAAGGTTATGACAAAATTTTGGACCTGAACCCGATCAGGATGGTTTGGGGTGAGCTGGACGGCAGAGTGAAGGCAAAAGAGCTGACACGTTCTTAGCTTCTCTGGGAATGAATAACTGTTCAAGACAGTTTGAAAAGTTATCAAAACAAAAGAAGGATACTTTGATGAAACAAGAATATAAAACATGTTTTCAGTTATTTCACACTTTTTTTTATAAAGTACATAATGCCACGTGTTCATTCATAAGTTTGTTTATTTTGTATATTTTCACTGAAGGCAACAGTCATGAAGATAAAGTAAATAATTTAATGGGAAAATGTGTCCAACTTTTGGTTTGTACTGTACATACAATACACACATACAATAAAACACACAGTTTCTGTGCTGGAAATTCAAGCAATGTGCACACGAGGCGTTATTCTTGGAAGATCCTCCTAAAGCATCACAAACACAGTTTCTGTGCCTGAGCCTCCTCAGCTGGGAGCGCTGTTAGCCTAATTCTTAGAGATGACCTGACCTTTTTCAGCTAAACAAACTAAGCACTGACCTTGAAGCTCGAAGAATAATTTAAGAACTCCGGCTTTGCAGGAACAGGTCAGAAGGAGGCCCGGGCCCTTGTGGAGATCACAAGGCATGTGTGTGTGTGTGTGTGTGTGTGTGTGTGTGTGTGTGTGTGTGTGTGTGTGTGTGTGTGTGTGTGTGATCTCTTTATTACTCACTAGCTCTACACTGAAATGTGTATGTATGAATGTATTTATATTGATATGTCTCAGATACACATGTGCAAATAAACACACACATCACACACACATACACACTTTCCTGTGTGTAAGTGTTTGTGCATCTCTGTGTATGTGAATCTGTGTGTAATGTGTGCATTTCCTTGTAAGTAAATTGCATCTAGCTTGCATGTGCACTTGTTGTTTGCATATGTGTCTGTTTATGTGTGTCTTGTGTAAGTAAGGAAGTGTGTGTGTGTGTGAGGGATGTGTTTAAGTGTGTGTGTGTGTGTGTGTGTGTGTGTGTGTGTGTGTGTGTGTGTGTGTGTGTGTGCTGGCTGTTGAGAAACACCAGCAGAAGAGAACAGATGGTTGCTCTGCATTGGAAGCGTTTTATTTCCCTGCGGAAGGCGGCCATGTCAGAAACAAGCACGAGCGGCATTACTCATGCAGAATATTCATCCGCCAGCCCGCCACAGGTCTCTCCCTCTGTCCCTCTTTCCCTCTTTCCCTCTCTCTCTCTCACATGCTTTCTCTTTCCCCCTCTCTCCCCCTCTCTACCTCTTCCAGCCAAAATATCATCAGGCTGCATGGTGTGTGTGTGTGTGTGTGTGTGTGTGTGTGTGTGTGTGTGTGTGTGTGTGTGTGTGTGTGTGTGTGTGTGTGTGTGTGTGTGTGTGTGTGTGTGTGTGTAATGGCAGAAAGAGTGACAGAGGAGCGGGAAGAGAGGGACTGGAGCATTAGGCCTGTTCAGATTCATGCTTCATATGGGAGGTTAGATGAAGTGTCCAAATGGTAGAGGGAATGAATGCATGCCCCCTTGCAGCCATAGACACTTCCATAGACATCTGCTCCCTTTACACACACACACACACACACACACACACACACACACACACACACACACACACACACACACAGAGAGAAACTCAGACATTTCCTCTCACCTTTTCTACCTAATCTACCCATGCACATACACTCACACACATTCACACACACACATACCAGCACACACAAACACACCGACTCTACTCCAAGCTTACACACCTACAGATGCACACTGACACACACACACACACACACACACACACACACACACACACACACACACACACACACACACACACACACACACAGACACCAGTACCCAGAGAGAGCACAAGCCATGATTATCTGTGACGAAGGCAGCAGTGCTTACTCCATGAGTATGCAAATCCAAGAAAGCCTTGTTTACCAAGGGGATCTGATGACTCCCCGCTTCTTTATGTGCCGAGAGAGAGAGAGAGAGAGAGAGAGAGAGAGAGAGAGAGAGAGAGTTGGCAGGAAAAAAGTATTCTAGCGGTATGGCAGGCATTCCCCAGTTCATTTAATTTGGTTTGCTATGAGTCTTTATTTTTCTCTTTGTTTTTTTTTTTTTTTTTTTTTTGTTGCTGTATATTTTTTTGGTATTTCACTGACAGGATACAAGTAAATAAATAAACATTCATTGTCATCATTGTACCCATCTCCTGAAAGGCTACTCTGATAGATTTTTTACATTGTTAATTGGCAGTTTTATGCTGCCAGTAAACCGACAACCAAGCAAGTCCATTTCTTATAGACATTAATATTATCAAACATTACATTTTAATTTATATGCCACTAGAAGAATGGTGTCTTTATGAGATTGAGGCGAGTGTTATAGTTATATTCAAAACCATTACAGTCAGCCTGACCACCTAGCTACTATATACACACACACACACACACACACACACACACACACACACACACACACACACACACACACACACACACACACACACACACCGTAAAAGCACACACACGCACACCACACATACAAGGGGTCACTTAATTGGTGTGTGGCCACAGTGTACACGCGCATATTAGGCGCACGACACCAAGTTGTGTTGACAGCCCAACGCTAGCCAATTAGAAGCCGAAAGGGCGGACACTCCACTGGGTAATTAGCCCATTAGGCCGAGCAGAGACAGGTCCTGGTAGCCAGTGCATAGGCCACACACACACACACACACACACACACACACACACACACACACACACACACACACAAATTAAAGTAAACAAGCCCAAGTGCCCTTACCCAATCCGTACACTAACATCAAACTATAAACTCTATAGTCTATACACCCCCCTCATAAACACACACACACACACACACACACACACATGTTCACAGACATGCAACGTCTTCATGAGTTTCATGAAATCTTCAGAAGTTTCCTTCCCCTTTTTTTTTCGTCCACCCCCCACACTTTTATGTAATGCTCTTAACTTTGTGTCTATTTATAAGAGTTTCGACATAATTGTTACGTAACACACGCAGGAAAAGTAGTGGTGACCTGGATATGGAAATTTGCTTTGGTGAGAAGACTCAGATGCCGGCTGGGAAAAATAAGGCTGCGGAATTCTGCACAGCAGTTTGTGTGATGTACAAGTGTGTGTGCATGTGCGTGCGTGTGTGTGTGTACGTGTGTGTGTGTGTGTGTATGTGTGTGTGTGTGTGTGTGTGTGTGTGTGTGTGTGTGTGTGTGTGTGCGTGCGTGTGTGTGTGTGTGTGTGTGTGTGTCTGAATGTTTGCATCTGTGTGTTTCCAATATGCAAGCACATCTCAAGTGATTTCTTATGCAAATGCACTTTGCCTTACGTGACATTCAATAATAAATGTCACACTCCTAAACCCACCCCTATGCATATGCGTATGCATGTTTGCCTATATCCACGGCTTTGTGCAAAGATGTGTTTTAGCAGGCAGTAATGAAACCTTGTCACCGAGGCAGGCACCTCCCCGGCCTGAGGAATCTTTAGCTGGATAAATTGACATGTCAGGCGGTATGTGCGAAGACATGAATCCCCTGTCGGGTTTCCTGAGGGCAAAGCCATGCAGGCACTGGCAACAACACCATAAGCCCCTTTTGGAGTTCATTTGCTCAACCTGCGAATTCTGCCGTCTTCTTCCAGCTCTTTCTTTCTCTCCATTGTTCCTACACCACAGAGATCCTTTTCTTCTTTCTCTTCCTTTTTTCTTCCTCTTTTCTCTCTCTCTCTCTGTCACTATCTCTCTCTCTCTCTCTCTCTCTCTCTCTCTCTCTCTCTCTCTCTCTCTCTCTCTCACTCTCTCTCACACTCCGGCACAATCCCTTACCTGCAGATCTCAACAAGGAGCCCAATTAGAGAGCTATGTTGTGTTCATACATATCCGCACACACACACACACACACACACACACACACACACACACACACACACACACACAGAGAGAGAGAGAAAGAGAGAGAGAGACAAACACACTGCTTCAGGTGTGTTGTGCAGTGCTTGGGAGCAGAAGCGTCAAAGACACACACACACACACACACACACACACACACACACACACACACACACACTTCTGCTTCAGGTGTGTTGTGCAGTGCTTGGGAGCAGAAGCGTTAAAGCACACACACACACACACACACACACACACACACACACACACACACTTCTGCTTCAGGTGTGTTGTGCAGTGCTTGGGAGCAGAAGCGAGCGTCAAAGACAACAATGATCTCCTCGCTGTGAAGCTCCAGGGCCTGGCGGACTGAGAGTTTGGGGCACACAAATTGAGCCCTAGAAGAGCAACCCACTCACTGGGGAAGGGAATGGGAATGACATGAGAAGGACAGAAAGAGAAACAAAGAACAGAGAGAGAGAGAGAGAGAGAGAGAGAGAGAGAGAGAGAGAGAGAGAGAGAGAGAGAAAGAAAGAGATAGAAATCCGTCTATATGGAGGAGGGGAGTTTCAGTGTTCAATGTGGTTGCCACAGCTCAGGTAACGAAGGAAGTGAAGAGTGAGAGAAAAGATAGAGAAAGAGAGGGAGTAATTGGAATGAGGAGAAGAGAGACTTACAGTAAGAAACACACACACACACACACACACACACACACACACACACACACACACTAGGCCTTATAAGATGACTTCTTTGGATGGTGAATAAATTCACTTTTTTTTCTTGCAGTTGCCTGTCAATCACATGTCCATGAGGAATATTGTTTGTGTTTATGTGTTTTGTTTGTTTACAGCGCTGAGGTATATCCAGGCTGTTAGCTGTGGATACTGCACATGTGCAAAGCTACACTACATGTGCACCAGTGAGCTTGAAATAGTGAAGGTCAACAACACAGAATGTGGAGATTTAGAATATTACAGTATAGTGTTCTGTCCCATCAGCCTGCCAGAGCAGTAGAAAGACCATAATATATGCTGGTATTCTATGCTCCATTGTGTGTGTGTGTGTGTGTGTGTGTGTGTGTGTGTGTGTGTGTGTGTGTGTGTGTATGTGTGTGTGTATGCAGTGTCACCTCAGAGGTCTACGCATTCAGAGATTTGCTTCATGTGAGTTTGTGTGTGTGTGTGTGTGTGTGTGTGTGTGTGTACGTGTGTACATGTGTACATGTGTGTATATGTGTGTGTGTGTATCTACTATAATAATAGAAAATAATTTGTGTGTGTGTGTGTGTGTGTGTGTGTGTGTGTGTGTGTGTGTGTACATGTGTGTATGTGTGGGTGTATCTACTATAATAATAAAAAATAATTTGTGTGTGTGTGAGAGAGAGTGTGTGTGTGTGTGTGTGTGTGTGTGTGTGTGTGTGTGTGTGTGTGTGTGCATGCATCCTCCACATCCTGCAGGTTTATTGTTGCAGGGAGTGTGAGCCGATATCCTGGCCCTGTGTGACATACATCTCTGCATTCAGAGCCGCTGTCGCTTGACTCACTCGGGCCGCCTGCTTGCCTGCCTGCCTGCCTGCCTGCCTGCATGCACATAAATAGTTTCCTGGAGATCCATTTTTAGGCCTTTTATTGTAAATAATGGATGGCTCTGGTGAGTAAATTATGATGCAAGGGCTGCAGAGATTTTGCTCACCCACACACACACACACACACACACAGACACACACACACACACATACACACACACATATGCGTGCCCACAAAACTTATCGTAGGGACAACAGAAACCGGAGTCAGATGCGCAAGACAATGCCTTTTTGTGAGTGTGGTTGAATTGCTTTCGGAAGTTGCGGAGCACATCGCGAGTTCAGCACAAAACCACTCTTTGTTTCTTTTTTAGCTCGGCCAGGAATCGCTGTTCTGTAAAGGCTCTGCGTGTCCCATTGTCTAACGGCTCCCCCGGTGGAGCTTTTTAAAAAATTGACACGCTAAAGTTAGCCAGCTTTTGTGAATCCTTGTGTGTGTTTCGTTCTCCTGCTTCAGCAACACACAAGCGTTGGTTGGTTTAACATGCAATAGAAACAACCGGAAACCAGCCTCCCTCTATGACTATGTTTATCCGTCGCTATGGCGACGGCATGCAGATTTCCAAGGACTCGGCCCCAATCTCTTGAGCGGTAGCCGCGACGGCAGCCCTCTGGCTTCGAGGTTGCCTCTTAATTTGTTTTGTTTTCGCAAA
>JAODXP020000028.1:23409966-23419966 GCA_027497455.2 Sardinella longiceps | reverse complement strand
ATAAGGAAGTAATTGATATAATTTCCCTAGTGTTGTAAAAGAATAGATTAACCACAAATGAGTCTCTCTCTCTCTCTCTCTCTCTCTCTCTCTCTCTCTCTCTCTCTCTCTCTCTCTCTCTCCCAAGGAGCAGAAATAGAGACTTTCTTAGAGGCTTTGGGTGATAGAATGTAGTTGCTTTGTCCTAGAGTATGGTTAACTCTTAAGTCCTTCGTTGAGTGTAAATTTGTATCGTGGGAGTCATTGGTAACCTGTTTTCATAGTCATTTGCAGGATGTTTGATTTGGTCCTGTGCCGACAAGTTGTCCTTTCATGGAGTCTACTAGTCACAGTAGGGAGATTTATGAGTGTTTTTTTGGGGGGGTTGGGGGCTGGAGGTGCTGTCACTTACTATGTCAAAAGTGTTACACTTGCCGCTCAGTCAGCAAGCGAACTGGGGAAGGGTTGTGTGTCTGTCAGCTTTCTGTTTTTCAGGGACTCGTCACCTCAGTTTCCCCTTCTCAAAAAAAAAAAAAAAAAATGAAAGCTAACTCAATGGTGCTGCTACTAAAAATACCTTATTCTCGAGCTGCCTTCTTGTGAGACACCATCGGAAGGAAAGAGGGTGATATGGAAAAAAAGAAAAAAAAGAAAAAAAAGAGAAATGACAGTTTTGGAAAAAGTTGTGGAGCGTTTTTCTGTAGCACCAGCTGGGCTCCTCTCCTTTCCTCTCCTCTCCTCTCTTCTCCTCTCGTACTGTTCCAGCGAGGCGAGGCAAAGCACCCTGAGGTGCCCAACGATATTGGAGCGTCTGCTGGGATGGTGATAAGCCTGACTGACACCAAGGACGAGCAGGGTCATCGCCCCGACCCTGCTGTCTCCCCCGGGCCAAACCGGCCAGGCTTCCAGTCAGTCAGTCAGGCAAGCAGGCAGGCAGGCAGCTATCCACACACTGGCTGTGTTTGGGGCTCTTGTTGCTGGAGAGATAGCTAGAGCCGGGCAGGGTAGGATAGGGCAGGACAGGAGTGGAACGGGTGCTGATCGTAGCCCTAGGTGTAGCCTGCCCCACCAAGCTCAGCTCAGCTCCTCTCTCCAATCTCACTGCTGAGAAGCGTCCTTAAAGTCACCTGGAGGCTCTGCCTGACGTCCAGATAATGTGTGTGTGTGTGTGTGTGTGTGGGGACGGATGTGGCCCATGTCTGGCCCGAATGTGGCCTAAAGTCAGGTTGGGCTGTCAGCTGTTATCAGAGAGCAATGCTTCACTGAGCACACTGGGGGGACGGGCTGCGTCTGAGGACACTCCACATATCCTTCTCTCTCCTGTCTTCACTGTGACCTCAACTACTTCCCCTCATGGAAAGTTCTGGACTTTTTTAAATGTATTTTTTCATTCAAATAAATGGGCTGAATTGGTCAATTATTTGATGTCTGCATATATATATATATATATATATATATATATATATCATATATATATATATAAATTTTACAACGCAATGTGATAATAGTTTGTTTCAATACTTCAGAGCATCTTTATTTGTTCAATCCCAGGACATTAGCAGCACCCTTGTTGGGGGTGGAGGTGGGGGACCAATCAAAATGTGGTATAGGCTGGGATTTGTTGGGCGGGTGTAGCATTGTCTAAATCGGCTTGCACGTTGTTCTGATTAGTTGTAGCCATTGCCATATGGGCTTGCTATGGCCCTGGTCGTAGAGCTATCCAATTCCGTGCAGAGGCAGTTTGAAAGATTTCACCCCTAGGATCTCACCATCATCACCATGGTCAGAATAGACATTATATGTTATAATCTGGCTTGTCAGGCTACAGAATCAATGCAGTGGGATTCATATAGTCTCACCTCTCACTTTGAGGATATACTTTCTTTACCCACCTGGAGCTTTTTTTTCTATTCTTTTCTTTATTGAGATTCATTCCAGAATTCTGACATGTACAGTATTCCATTCCTCATTACATAATCATGCAGTGCAGATCTGTACCGTGAATAATCTTTACTGCTATTTATCCATTTGGCTTCAGTTACTTAACTGCAATCATCTACAATCTGAAAAAATAAATAAATAAATAAATAAATAAATAAATAAATAAATTCTTTATATTCTTTTCAGTTTCACCACATTATATAATTTTCAATTTCACCACATTCTGTTCCGGCCCTGTTCCGTCCCTGATCTGGCGTAGTGTTGGCCCAGAGGAGATGGCCTTCTCCATTCACTCCCATTCATCTCATTCACTCAAGGCTGAGCAGTGATGGGCATTCATCTCCGCTGAAGAGTGTGCCATTTAACTCCATGTACAGAAAGGACCTGCATGCCTGCCTGCATTTCATTTGATGTTCTTTGGGGAGAGAAAAAGGACCGTTAGGGAAATGCGGTGGAGTGTTAGCAATTATGAGTTTGAAGCCACAAGGTTATTGAGTTTGCACTGAGGGGACGAACCAATGGAGGAGGCATGTGTCAGCGATTCCCAGGCCATGCATTTCACATCTGGGTCAGGAACAACTTCTTGCCATTTCATCATAGACTGACAGGGCGTGTGTGTAGCACATGGTGCTCTGGCATGAGTCTGAAGCGTGTGTGTGTGTGTGTGTGTGTGTGTGTGTGTGTGTGTGTGTGTGTGTGGGTTTGTGTGTTTGTGTGTACTGTAGGTGTGTATATGTGTGTGTGTGTGTGTGTGTGTGTGTGTGTGTGTGTGTGTGTGTGTGTGTGTATGTGTGTGTGTGTGTGTGTGCGTGCGTGCGCATGCATATGTGTGTGTGCGTGCGTGCGTGTGTGGGTGCACACCTCCGCTAGCTTATGAAGTATACATGCACCTGCACATGGCAAGTCTTGCATCACACCTCTCCACTGAAGGAGCCAGAGTCCATGAAAACAGATGTGCAGCTTTGTGACATGAATGAAAATATCTGGAGGTGCATGGCCAGTTCTAAAGGTGTATGGTCAATAAACAGAATAATTCATTTTTTTCACCATAGCCTCAGGATGTATGTTCACAGAACATGTTCACTGTGAGAAATACACATGCAGTATAATCAATGTATAGATTTGTACTTAAAACCCACGTCTGAGTCCTCTCTTTGACGTTCTAACCAAGGCTATTGTGTAGTACAATATAACATAGTATCATATTATATATATTGTGTAGTATAGCCTTGGGTTAAAGTTTCATTCCTCTCTGTTTAATAAAACATGAATAAAGTATGGAAATTAGTAAAATATTTTGTCAGTACATATATTTTTCATACAGTATCCCACTATCATGATTCTTCTATTGTTCTAGCTGGCTTCCAGTGGTGAGATATCAGCAAAAATGTAGTATATATATAAATCAAAACAATGCTTGGACATTCTGTTTCCAAACTGCTTCTAGCCTGATGTACTTTCACATTCTTTCACTTATAAAGTGTCTGGAATCTATAGATTGGGATACCTTTGTTTTGTTACCTCCGCCAAGGAGGTTATGTTTTGCTCGGTGTGTGTGTGTCTGTGTGTGAGTGTGTGTGTGTGTCTGTGAGCAACATAACTTGAAAAGTACTGCACGGATTTGGATGAAATTTTCGGACAACGTGTGTATTGGGACAAGGAAGAACTGATTCGATTTTGGTGCCGATCGGTGACCCAGAACACCATCTGTGACCACGTTGTCTTGGCGGAAGTCTGCGCTCTATGAGCGCTTTTCTAGTTTATGTTTGATTCAGTAGGTTACGCACTGGAATGTACCATTTGAGTTAAACGATAACGCTTCCAGCCCTACTGTACCTTCTGTTTGCTGAGAAAGAGAAGCCCAAGGATAGATCCCTGACTTAAAGGAGAAATCCAGTGTAAATCAATCCAGAGCCTTGTTGTTCAAACTCACCAAGTGCTGTGGGTAAGAAAAAGAATAAGAACATTTGATACAACATAGACCGAGCATTGAGCCGGCAACTAACACTGAGTGAATGGGGCATGGTTTCCCTACATTATGCCCCATACAGTCAGCATTAGTAATTGGTTTGTTACTCGGCCTATGTAGCATCAAATTGTCTTGTTCTTTTTCATAGACATCATGCAGGTACCTGGAACAATAGGGCTACTGATTGATTCAGACCAGATCTCTCCTTTAAGTGATGAAGCTAAATGAGAAATTGAGCGAAAGCACAAGGCAGAGCTATTCTGGCTAAGGTACTTCCACAACGGATTTTACCAGAATAAGTAACCTTGTGGGAAGAGTTAAAGGGGAAGTTTGGTTTTTAACATGTTAAGCCCCTTTTCTGGAGTGTCTAGGATGAAATAGAATCATCAACACCAAAATTGTGATGATTGCTCCTGTCTCTGATATTTGGCTCATTTAGAATCCCCCCTTTTCTGCTTCAGAATGGCTTCCTTTGTGCATGTCCGATAATGTCCTCCAGAAAAGGGGCTAAACATCTTAAAAAACAAACTTCCCCTTTAAAAGAAAAATATGGAGTCAATGAGTTCATATCCCTGTTCTTTGAGGCTACGGTGTGTTATCAGTAGGTATCAGAACGGCAGTGTTTGGATCATAGTTTTGTCGGTACAGCAAAGTTAGTTTTGATCTTACAGTAAATGTTCTGTATCCTTGCCATTGTCTGATCAAAAATGTAAGAACAGTGTTTGTGCCGTGTGTTTGTGTTTGTATTTGAGATAGTCACATCAGTCGGTAGACAGGAAAGGAGCTTTTGGGTGTAGGCTGCTCAGCTACCTTAAACGTTGTCAGCGCTCACCTACCTACACACACACACACACACACACACACACACACACACACACACACACACACACACACACACACCAAACACAGGGAGTTTGTCACACAAGCGAAGCGCATTCTGCCTTGAGTAGGTGGACTGGTTGACAAGCTGTGATAGGGAGCAGAGATGGCGGCTCCCGAGCGTGACAGTGACACAAGTCCTCTTATCTCAACAACACAAACCCCAACCACGACCCGCCCAGCCAACCTGACTCACAGCCACACTCACAGCGGTGCAGCTACACACACACACACACACACACACACACACACACACACACACACACACACACACACACGTGTGCACTTACACATACACACACACACACACACACACATGCACTTACACATACACACACACACACACCTGCCCACTTACACATACACACACACACACAAATACGTGCACACTCTCACACACACACACATAAGCTCATAAGCTCACAAGTGTACACACACATACTGTACAGTCATATGTGCTCTCTCTCTCTTTCTCTCTCTCTCTCACACACACACACACACACACACACACACACACACACACACACACACACACACATATTCAAACAAACACATACAAATTATACACACACAAGATGCAATTTTCTACACATACATATTACATACACACCTACACAACACACACACACACACACACACACACACACACACACACACACACACACACACACCAGAAAAGCCATAATCCTCTCAATTATCACACTTGTCCACCTTCTTGCGAGCGAACTGTGCTTTATCACTTATCAGGAAGGGAGAAAAGAAGAGGAAGGTGTGAGAAAAGATCTCCCACACACCCCTCTCGCAAAAAGAAAGGTGACAAGTTAAAGGAAGCTAAAGCATAGAGAAGTGTGTGTGTGTGTGTGTGTGTGTGTGTGTGTGTGTGTGTGTGTGTGTGCGCTGGGTATGCTGGAGGAGAGTTTGAGACTATACACAGTGGTTGCATATGCAGTTGGAGCAATTACCCTCATATCACTGTCAGTAAGGCGATCGCTTGGTATTTTCTATCTTCTATTTTATTTCATTTTTTTTTCTTCGCTTTTCCATGATATCTTTTTTTAAAACAAGTTCCTCTGTCAGTCTGCTAGACAGATACAGCCTTGCCTTTTTATGCCATGCTATCTCAGCCAGACAATATTACGCACATTTTGTAAGAGTGTGTGTGTGTGTGTGTGTGTGTGTGCATTTTGTGTGTGTGTGTGTATGTGCGTGTGTGTCAGTGTGTGTCTTAAAGTACATTTGTGTGTGTGTGTGTGTGTGTGTGTGTGTGTGTGTGTGTGTGTGTGTGTGTGTGTGTGAGTCGTGTCATGTTGCTGCTTGATATGGAGTATGCTCTTGACAGTTTTCTCTGAATGTGCTGGAGGCATTACTGTATTGTGCTGGTGAGTTGGATTTGCTTTTCCATTAAACCCTCAGACAGTCGAGTGAGGACAAGGAGAGAGAGAGAGAGAGAGAGAGAGAGAGAGAGAGAGAGATGCCAAAAAAGACGAGTACATGCAAAAGACAGAGACGTGATATGCGAGAAGATAGAAAATCAAATCTACACTTCATCGACTGCTTTGGGTTCAGTTAGCACGGGCAATTTGACCTCTTCTCCTGTGCCATGATTAGCAGTGTAGATTCAAGTCATACACGTGGATTTGCAAAGAATAGGAGCCATCATAGCAACGATCATTTTCACAATTTCTTAAGTCTCGTTTGTGAGATACTTTCCGTCTTGCCTGGGTAAAGGTCAAAGGTTAGAGATCATTAGTGGAGCCAAAAGAGATGCTTCATTTGCCCCTTAATGAGTCATATAGCCACTGAGGTGACTATGAAGCTGTTAAATTATGCATTTCTCTGCTATCCCTTTCACAGCTCCTGTGTGTGTGTGTGTGTGTGTGTGTGTGTGTGTGTGTGTGTGTGTGTGTGTGTGTGTGTGTGTGTGTGTGTGTGTGTGTGTGCGTGCGTGTGTGTGTGTGCGTGAACCCAGACCACACCTCAGTCTGAACTGGAAGTGTGTCTGGAGTCGAGAGACATTCACTTTTTTATTTCCAGGTGTATAAGCAGCATCACATTTTCAGTTAAAGGAACAAGCCTGAGTGGATTACTCCATATCCCTGTTCTTTAAGACTACTGAGTGCTATCTGTGTTCTGTAGGTATCAGAACGCCAGCATTTGGTATTCACCCCATTCCGTGGGAAAACAGGGGGGCTGCCATGACGATTGTCTTTCAACATCCGGTCTGGCAACGCATTGGCTTAGCGTTGTGATGGCTTAGCATTTGATGCAAGTGGTCTTACTATGAAATTATGGTCACTGTATCCATCAATAAAGTTAGTACATTTTGTTGCCAGATAATAAATGATGTTTTCAGCAGTAAAAAGGGTGTTTCCATGGCTACAATAAGGTTTGTGATCATGGTATTTCATGAAAATTACGTTGATGTGAATGAGAGGCAGCGGCTAACAGAAGTTCCAAGACAAAAAGACGACAAAAATTATAGAAAGAAGACAAAAATATAAAAAGGGGCAGGGCAGAATAAGGTGAATAACGTAGACAGAATACACAAATCATGCTCTCAACAGTTAAGACTGGCTGCCATTACACATGGTATGTGTTGCACCAAATTTAGCCATTCTCATACCTATTGACAGCACTAAGCAATGTCTAACAGCAGGGCTACAGGGTGATTCACTCTGGATAATTCCTTTAAATTGATGAAGCATTTACAACTCTTAATCAAAAGTCCTCAGTTGCATCAAATTGCAAAATTATGACTTTATTTGAGATTTAAGTGTTATTTTTATCAATTTGAAGGAAAATACATGTCCATAGTTTAAACTTAAACAGCAAGGCAGATGCCCTCATTCGTTGTTGCATGATGATGGAAAGCCTTACCCATGCTAGATAAGCAATTGTGATTGGCTCCTTGGTGATTCATGCCTTGAAAATTGCCTGCTATTGGCTCTACTGCGGATGGGCTTGCAGAGTGAATTTAAATGATGGCCTGGACTCCTCCAGGGTTGTGTTTATAGCTGAAAACACAGAGTACCCCCTGAACATCACCTCTGTGTTTTGTTCCTGCTTGTTGTTGTATCCTCACTGCTCCTGCTCTGGAAAGCACCCAGCCCAAGCAGTTGGCTGGATATGGCTTCTGTGAGCGCGTAATTAAAATCTGCCGAAATGGGCGACGTTTGGCACGTCCGATCCTCGTGTGATTAAAGCTGTCGACGCCATCTCGCCAGGACGGCAAACTCGGGGCGCAGAGCTGCCGGTGTTTGCGGGCGCTTCACCATGTGTTGTGAAAAAACAAACAATAAAAAGTGACCCAAATATTACGTGTGTGTGTGTGTGTGTGTGTGTGTGTGTGTGTGTGTGTGTGTGTGTGTGTGTGTGTGTGTGTGGTGAGGCTTCACAAACAAGGAAAACAAGGGGTTCTGTCATGTAATTCATACTTCCTTGAATATGCTTGACAGCAGTTAGTGCAAAACCAAAGCTGCATGTCAGGTGCTTGCTGGCTCTGGTTTACTGTCCAGGTGCACATGCTCATTATTTCCAGCCAAACTGTCCATGTCCTCTAGTAGCCTGACTTTCCTTCTCTCTGTCTCTCATGTCCTCTAGCCTGTCTTTCTTTCTCTCTGTCCCTAGTGTTCTCTATCTTGTCTTTCTCTCTGTTCATGTTCTCTAGCCTGTCTATTCTTTCTGTCCAAACATAAAACCTGTTTCAGAACAAAATTAACCACGATACTTATCATAATCTAGACACCCATACCAATGACCAAATGCATATAATATTATACATTCACCACTTGGTCAATAACAATAATATTACTCAATTACCAATACGTAACAAATATGTAAAGCTGGCTGTTTGGAGATGTTTTGGCAAATAGTATGATACAGTAATGCAGATAAAACACAGTATTGATAGATCTAGACAAACTTGACATGACATACTACTGTAACTACAGACTCATATAGACTATTTAATGCACAGATGCATTGTTTCAAAGTTAAAGGGATATTCCACTTTTTTATGGAAATGGGGTATTCACCCTCTTACCTTGAGTTACATATGTGGGTAAACACATTTTGACCTTATATTAGTGCAGGCATTTTCCTAGTCTGGCAACTCCAATTCTAACTTTAGCTTAGCATAGGTGCTGGAAAGAAAAGTAGCCAAAGAGTTGCTATCTGGCTACTTTCCATTCCAGCATTCATATCACTTTTTAGGTAGCTAATTTTAAGACGGACAGCAGGTGCCTGGTTTTTTTCTTTTTGTTTCTTGGCCAAACGATTTTCCAGCTGGTGCCATTTTTGACACAAGCTAACAGCTTGAGGGCTCCCCGACTGAGATGGCCGTGGCTGTTCATCTGGCTCTCCGAGACCAGCAGCAGCGGGAAATAAATAAACAAGTGAATAAATAAATAAATAAATAAATAATAAATAAACAAATAAAAAAATAAAACATCCTGTCCAAATGAATAGGCCGGGGACCTGCCTGTCAAGTACGCTCAGATCTCGGGCAGCCATGCCACCAGAAGCCAACAAGGCAGTGGCCCAGTAGTTTTGTAACCGGGGGCTAATATCCAGCAGCTATATAGCCTTCAGTGATGATGACACACACTCACAGGGCTATAATGAAAATTAGATCACTAATATGATGTCCAAAGCAACAAATGATAATTCTACTGCTTATGGAGCTGCTGCTACTGCTGTGTTCCTCAGTAGAAGGGTAGATGGTAGCTTTGTTTAGCATGTTTTGAATAGAAGGTATGATAATATGTTAACTATGTGTGTGTATGTGTGTGTGTGTGTGTGTGTGTGTGTGTGTGTGTGTGTGTGTGTGAGTAAAAAAAAAAAAATCACCTGAGATGTCTTGAAAGATGATTAGTACACCATACTGTATGCATCAGCAAGTAAAAAAAAAGAAAGAAAAAAAAAACTCTAATATGAAATAAAGTGGTGGAAGAGACGGCAGTTCTCCCAGAATTCCTCACTGAAAAAGCCAAATGGGGGGAAACTTGGGGCCCGACGCTGCTGACGTGTCTGGGGCTATAATTAAACAATACAGCTGGGACTGCTCCTGTGCAACGAAGAGAGAGAGAGAGAGAGAGAGAGAGAGAGAGAGAGAGACAGAGACAGAGAGGGAGGGGAGAGAGAGAGTAAGAGGGAGAGGTAGGTGGTCTCAAAGCACTCACCACGTGTCTTCTGCCGGAGAATACGGATGCTACGTTCCGCTACAGGTAACTG
>JAODXP020000028.1:23377466-23384966 GCA_027497455.2 Sardinella longiceps | reverse complement strand
CAGGTGTTTGGGAAGACCTTTGTAAACAACCCAGGCCCGACCGATCAGGCTCACAAGAGAACAGACCCGAACACAGCCAAAGAGTAATGAGTTTGCACAAAGTGACACCCTGGGTGCATTTTAATGAAGAGCAAATAAATAAATAAATAATGAAATATATAACTAAATGGCAGCAATGCTAAATAAAAACCTCCTCCACCACTCGCTTGCTGGGCACGACAGGCAAGAGCTTTTCTATTTACGCTGTTCGCAGGGGTTTGTTTGCCTACGCACAGGAGGTCTTACACACACGCACACACACACACACACACACACACACACACACACACACACACACACACACACACACACACAGAAACACACTCAGTTTCATATACACATTTAACAACAGAGATATGTCTGCAGTATGAGGAAATAAACAAGAGCTGAGATTGCAAATCATGCCTAAAGGTTTGTTTTACATTTGGGACCAAAGAGCCTGCTTCACATCACACACACACACACACACACACACACACACACACACACACATACACACACACAAACAGACACACACACACACACACACACACACACACACACACACACACACACACACACACACACACACACACACACACACACACACACACACACACAGTGTTCTGGTGTGTGGGGCTTATTTGCAGCTCCTGACAGAATAATGAGTGTTCCGTTAAAGGAAATAGCCATTTTCTCTTATGCACACTGACATTCACACACACACACATGGCCTTACATTGGGTGTCTTTGCTTATCATGAAGTGTAAAAGCCAGTAATATGAGGCTGAAATACACGCGTGCGTGTGCCTGCACACACACACACACACACACACACACACACACACACACACACACACACACACACACACACACACACACACACACACACACACACACACACACACATTTACACATACACACAGGTGTGTTCCACACGCCCTCTTTGAGGTGTTTCTTTGGTCCAATTTGCAGCTGCTGACAGCACAATGAATATTCAGAACATTTTGAATATTTTCTCATACGCAGATAATGACACATACACACACACACACACACACACACACACACACACACACACACACACACACAACACAACACAACACAACACAACACACACACACACACACACACACACACACACACACACACGCACACACACACACACACACACACACACACACACACACACACACACACACACACACAAGGTTTGTTTCCCCAGTATATTTGTTTGTGTGAAGATGCAGTAGCACAGATTCTGCTGTGTGAAGGCAAATTGTTCATTACACTGAAAGAAAAGAAAAAGCTGCATTCTCGAGAAAGGTCAACAATGTGTGTGTGTGTGTGTGTGTGTGTGTGTGTGAGAGAGAGAGAGAGAGAGAGAGAGAGAGAGAGAGAGAGAGAGAGAGAGAGAGAGAGAGAGAGGGAGAGAGAGAGAGAGTAGAGTGAGAGTAGAGAGAGAGAGAGAGAGAGAGAGAGAGAGAGAGAGAGAGAGAGAGGGAGAGTAAAGGAGACAGAAAAAAGGAGAGACAAAGAAGCGGGAAGGACAGAGAGGGAGAATGAGCGATAGAAAGAAACAAAAACAGAGGACAGAGAGAGGAGAAGTGGAGTCAGAGAAGAAAAGGTAAGAAACAGAAGAGAGAGAGAGAGAGAGAGAGAGAGAGAGAGAGAGAGAGAGAGAGAGAGAGGCTGGCATGTGTCCAGTGGCAGTAATTTGTTTGCCAGTCTGTGTGCAGGGCCCCTGGTGGAATTACTCAGGCGTTCTCCTGCGATATCGGCCCTGAGCAGACACACACACACACACACACACACACACACACACACACACACACACACACACATACACACACACACACACACACACACACACACACACACACACACACACACGCATACAAACACACACAAGCCTTGGCAGTAGCACCTTTCCTCTGCCCTCTTTCATCTACTCTCTCCTTCTTTTTCTCTGTCTTTGATTGTAGCCCTCTCTTCCTCCTGTCTCATCAGGTGGATTTACATGCATACCCCCCCCATCAGATTTAATTTAGTGTGATTAAAGATTCTACCTAAATTGTTCAATCTGTATTTACTACTACTTGTCTCAAAGTATTCAGTTTGATTGTCACCTTTTGCCATACAGTGGTTTCCCACCCTTTGATTTATTTTGTTTACATCCTTGTTTGAAGCCCCCTGTGCAGCATTGGACTAAAACTTCAATGTACCTTCATATTTAAATACCCTGGAACTCATTGGGATTGATAAAGGACATGTTCTGACATAAAATTTGCTATTGTTAGCTTATTACTGCCTTCATGACAAAGTTTGTCTAGTGTTTATTTTGTCTACAGTTTCCCTAGCAGCTTCATGCTTTTGGTTAGCAGGTAGGCTAGGTCATGTGAATTAGCTGGAGCTTATATTTGTATTTGTATTTACTTTGAATTGTATTATTTGATTTGTACCTTCTTAGCCAATTTCACATGTTGATGGCGGCTTTCTCCATCCACTACACAGTTCTGTATGGAGGGTTATGGGCAGGAACATTTAGTGAGCGCTTTGTTTTGATTCTTAGACCTGTAGATCTAATGGCACAATAGGAACTGGCATGGGGGGGATACTAGCATAGCTAGTATCCTTAGCCTACTTCCAGTCAAGGATTGAAAGATGTTGATGACGAAACAACTTAGTCTTTCACGAACAACGAAAATTTCCACCACCTTAGCTAGCTAATGTTAAAGTTAGCAAGGCTACCAGCTGGCAGCATATGAAAGTATTCAGGTCACTTGCTTGCATGCTAGCTAGGTTTCTATGATAAGATAAACAAAAAATAAAATGTGGTTATTTTAATAGCTATGTGCTTCTTTTAACTAATGTGTATAAGCGCTTAAATTACTTACATGACTACAGATTTACCCCATACACATGAACCAACCTGAAAATCTACGCCATCAATCCAAACTCATTTCCATATGGACAGTGACTGGATTATCAAAAGGAGTACAAAACCCCTCTCAATATTATTGAAAATTCTTTCTGGTTTGGCTTAATCCAATGTAGTGAGGTGGACATATAAGGCATTTTGAATGAGATTAGACCTCTAATGAGATTAAAGTGATGTATGTAAATGCCTATTATGTCTGGCTGATGCTCTATTCTTCTCACTGTGTGGATTTTCCACCCACATCGTTTTGTCTGTTCATATATTTTCACCTGCACTGCCTGCTAAACTCACACACTCACAACTCAACTCACTCATACAGATACAGATGCACTTACATACATATATACACACATGCATGTGGGCAGCCGCGCATGTGGGCAGCCGCACACACACACACACACACACACACACACACACACACACACACACACACACACACACACACACAGCCAAATCAGCCAATCTGCTCAATCTTGATAGACTGACATGAGCAGGTGTGAAATTTAAATGGTCACAGGGCAGCCATCTTACCTCTCTTTTATATCTACAGAACCTGCACACTGATAGCAGCATGGATCTTGTGTTACATGCCTCACCGGGACTTTGTGTGTGTGTGTGTGTGTGTGTGTGTGTGTGTGTGTGTGTGTGTGTGTGTGTGTGTGTGTGTGTGTGTGTGTGTGTGTGTGGAAAGGAGCAGAATAAAGATCACTAACAATGGAAATGTGAAGCAGGAAAATCAGTAGAGGAGAACCCCTTAAATACCAACACACCCTCACCACATGTGCATGAGTGGCTGCATTTTCCATGCACTGGCCATGCCACAGGGGGTTGGAATTGTGTGTGTGTGTGTGTGTGTGTGTGTGTGTGTGTGTGTGTGTGTGTGTGTGTGTGTGTGTGTGTGTGTGTAAATGTGCATTAATGTGTGGGTTTCTGTGTGTTGTTGTTTGGGTTTCTGTGTGCATAACAGTGCATACTGTACTTTGAATAGCCCCTAAGCAGTGTGTGTGTGTGTGTGTGTGTGTGTGTGTGTGTGTGTGTGTGTGTGTGTGTAGGGAGCTGGAGGAGACACTGGCTATAGATTACGGCTCTGAGAGAGAGTTCCTCTTCCTGCTCGGCCGATGCTTCCAGATCACTGCACACGAGTAAGTATACACACGCACAACCACACACACACACACACACACACACGCACACACACACGCACACACACACACACACACACACACACAGACACACACACACACACACACACACACACACACACACACACACACACACACAAACCCAGACTCAAACAAACAAACTGATCATCTGCCATGGCACATATGCACACTCAAACACACACAGAGAGAGAGAGAGAGAGAGAGAGAGAGAGAGAGAGAGAGAGAGAGAGATGGTACACTACAGGTCATGTCTGAAGGGTAATGGGGAATTCAAGTCGCTTGAACTTCATGAACTACCCGTTATATCCATAGACTAGCTGTTTTATACACATACATGTAGACCTCCAGCCTCCATGCCTCCCCTTCTGTTAACGTACCGCTGGAGAAGACTGCTGAGGCCTACCAGTCCACTCCAGATGGAGATCAAGTCTAAACAACAACAACAACAACAACAACAACAACAACAACAACATCAACAACAAAAACAATAACAGCAGAAAAAAAAAAAGATCAAACTTTGCATTGAGTGAGTTGTGTTGTAGTTTGCGCACTCAGGTTTGTAAGTGATCACAGGTCCAGCGGAAGTATCTCTTATAGCTGTGATATTCATACACATCTGTGCATCCAGTCAGGAGACGCCAGTGCAGATCCCTCTGAGGATGTGCCTGCCAGCTACAGCACAGCTGGCTGGCGCTAATAAAAAGCTTGCTAACTAAGTGATGGGATGTGTGTGTACATGTGCTATGCTAACTACTCGAATACAGTGCAGAAGGCCTAGGGGGCCAAACATTTCCCCAAACCCAGAGAGAAAAATCGAGCTGACTTGATTACTGCTAAAAGGTTAGCCAATACTAAAGGCTAGACTAATTCAAATGCAGATTCATCCTACATCACACATGTAGTCCATGTGTGATGACTAGTGTTGTATCAGTGATCCGCAAAAACAACAACAAACTGCTTCAACAGTAAATCTAGGGATTGACATCCAGGACCAATAAAGAGGGAAAAAGGGTCTATCACATACAGTGCAGAAGGCCTAGGGGGCCAAACATTTCCCCAAACCCAGAGAGAAAAATCGAGCTGACTTGATTACTGCTAAAAGGTTAGCCAATACTAAAGGCTAGGCTAATTCACAATGCAGATTCATCCTACATACACACATGTATGTCCATGTGTGATGACTAGTGTTGTATCAGTGATCCGCAAAAAAAACAACAACAAACTGCTTCAACAGTAAATCTAGGGATTGACATCCAGGACCTAAAAAAGGAGGGAAAAAAGGGGTCTATCACATAAGGAATCCACAAGTATTTGATCATCAAATCAGTTCTATCCATTGAAGGACTGAACATCATGTTTCCTTAAAAAATATTAAAATACTCCCTTGCTCTTCTCTGATCTCACACTCGTTCACTCGTCTTCCCTTTCCTTTACTGTGTCTCCATAGTCAAAAACCTTTTTATCTTTCTTTCTTCCTTTCTTAAGCCCCATTTCTCCTTCATTCATTTCATGTTTGCTTTCCTCTTATCCTTTCTTTTTTTCTTTCACCCTCTCCCATCATTCGCTCTCCATTTGTCACTCTTTTCCCTCTCTTTTCCTCCATCTCTCCTACTCCCTCTCTCCATCGCTCATCTCTTTGAACATTTTCTCTCTCTCTCTCTCTCTCTCTCTCTCTCTCTCTCTCTCTCTCTCTCTCTCTCTCTCTCTCTCTCTCAGTCCTCTCTTTGCCAGCTGGAGTCCTTCAGCTCTGTGGGCGGTTGCAATTTTTCTCAGCGAGATTGAAAGAGAGCGATCTGAGATCTGCAATCTCGCGGCAAATAACATCTGATGCCTTCTCAGAATCACTCCTTAACCCCCCGGCCCCCCCTGTCATCTGGCAGCAGACCAGTCTGGGCCCCTAGCCTCCGCTGGGCTTAACCAAATGCTTAACCAAACCACCTAGTGGGAGTGGGGCGGTGGGGGCTCGCCTCGCCTCGCCTCTGTGCTTTGACTAAATGTGGGTGTTGTCTGATATGGCTGCTCACGGGAGGGCATTTTTGTCGAGAGTTTACACCTGTGAAAAACCCCTCCTCCTCCCACACACACACACACACACACACACAAACACAAACACAAACACACGCCTACACAAACACAAACACACACACCTACACCTACACAAACACAAACACCTACGCAAACACAAACACAAACACACACACACACACACACACACACACACACACACACACACACACACACACACACACACACACACACACACACACACAAACACACACACACACACAAACACACAACACACACACCTACACAAACACACACACACACACACACACACACACACACACACACACACACGCACATACACACATACACACATACACTAACAAGCACATTGTGATTGCCTCGTTAAATTAAAGTGCTCAAAATAATCAGCCTTGTCTTGAATGTCTTTTTATATAATTTAAATATAACACCATTGATCCATGGTGAAACATGATTTTGTGTCACTGTATACAATGTAGTGTGTATGGTTGTAATGACAATAGAAATCACTTGACTTGTTAGACCTAAGACTTTGTAAGTAGGTAATAAGACCTTTTTTCACATAATTCTCACTGATGTTAAACCATTGACATTGAGTGCTGTGCCTTTGATCAAGGTAGCCTACTCTGTCTGCTTAGTCTCTTAGCATGTATTTTGGTTTGGGGGGTTAACATGTGATTGAGAGTCGTCCCAGCCACTGGTTGTCAATGGCTCTCATCACCACGGAAACCGCACTTAAAGCCTATTAGCCTCAGTGGCTAGGGAAAGAATTAGCTCAACTCTTCTGTCATGAAAGACGAATGATAATGTCACTTTGAGAGATCACAAAAACCGTACATAATACATTTCCCCACAAATTAGCTTTGTGAGCTTTAGAGGTCTTTTTTGCCCTCCTGTGTTATTGTTTGGTTTGTTTGTTTGTTTGTTTGTGGATGTGTTTGTTTTCCCTCCCACTAGGTGCTTTCACAGACATCCCTCCTTTTGACAGAAAACAAAATGACGGCTTTCAAAGAGCTGCAAGGCTTTTGTTGTCTGGCTCTTTCAAGTGCTGAGATTAACAGTGAGATGAATAGTTAACGGATACTGGGTTTCTTGTCTCATATCAAGCTTCCCAGCTTTGATTAATAAAATATCCCCTAATGATATAATTCACTCTCTGCCATAAATGCAAACAGTATCTCAAAATGACTTATTTATTAATTGTGTATGTATTTACCTGCTAAGATATAGAGTTTCTTACTTCCTGTCTTCTTTTTTCTTTACTGGTGCCTACTCCCTACTTCAGATTGAGCTCCTTGTTGAGATGGACAACTGTGGCTGTTATGTGGTGAC
>JAODXP020000028.1:23369966-23372466 GCA_027497455.2 Sardinella longiceps | reverse complement strand
TGTTTTGTCCCAGACTGCATGCGTCCTGTCTGTGTGTGTGTGTGTGTGTGTGTGTGTGTGTGTGTGTTTGTGTGTGAAGCTGTCTCTGTCTAACTGTTTTTGGGGATAGGCATGTATTTATTCTATTTTCCCTTCTGGAATGTTCTTCTTGAGTGTGGTGGCAGGCCCTCTCATGGTACATGATGGCTGAGTGATATCTGTCTGTAGTGCCAGTGTTCACTGTGTCTCAGTGTCAGGCTGTCAGTATGTCAGTCAGTAGAAATCTGCTGGGAATCAATCAGTCCATTGTCCTGTTGTTCAAGGTAACCAAGTGCTGTCAGTAGGGCAAAAAAAAGAAAAGAGAAAAGTTGATACAATGTTGTGGACCAAATACTGATTCAGTATCTAATGCTAACCAAATAGGACACTGGCAGTCACTTTGTTTCATTCTCTTAGGCCACTTTCAATTTTCAACTGGCGAATTAAAGGAATTATACGGAACGAAACAACACAGTGCCCTGTATGTTCACATTGCTAAATGCTGTCGATAGCTACGAGAATGACGGTGAAATAGAAGCTAACGCTAACAGAAGTGGGCATATAAAATGAAACCTAATCAATTTGATATGTAATGGATAACGGCCTTCGAGGTGTCCTGATTTCAGAAAATAATGGACGAGGCGATGCAAAGAACAGCCCGACGGCACAGCCAAGTCCATTATTTTCTTATATTGGGACACCTTGAAGGCCGTTATCCTGCTTATCACCCGGTTGCAACTAAAACGTATAGACGGTAAACAAGCGTTTAAAAAATAAAAGGAACATGTGGAAGTTATCCTGTTCGGTCGGGGTACTATTTTCATATGAAAGAAGATCCACAAGGCCGCATTCTAAAGAGCATTGATAAAGAACACTGGTGAAACTTTTTTACCCAACAATGCCTCAGGTGTCCTGTTATCAAGAATTATCTCCCTTCAGAACGCCATTCTCTTCTCTGATTGGCTGCTAGGTGGCCATTAATTCCAGATAACCGGCTACTTTGGAAGTAGTTCCAAAAAATAACTCATCTAATAACTGATTACCGTTCCATATGAATGCCTTTCAGAATGGTAACTATAACAACAATAAGCAACCTTGTAGATCTACTTTCAACTGAAAGTAGTACCCAAACCGAACAGGTAAGCTTCTTTTAAATTTGAATTGCATATTCTTCTTCTCCGGAGTTCTAGATTCCGCCTCGACAATTATAAATGAATAACTGGACACCTCGTCGGCCGTTATCCCTTACTTAACGGACACCCTGACAGCCAATCAGAAAACAGTACTCCATTCCACCAGGTCATAAGCATGAATCTCTTAGCATTGGCTGCTGTTTCACTATTTCAGTCTGTGTCGCACAAAATTTGGTCATCGATCGTAGCTATCAACAGCACTTAGCAATGTGAAACAACAGGGTTGCTGGTTAATTCTAATTACCTAATATCTCTGCTGTTAATTTCTGCCGGTAATTTTTTGGTCTGTTTTCAAAATTTTGCATTCTTTTTCCTACAGACAGCACTCAGTGAGCTCAAACAACAGAGCTATCTGGATAGATTCACACCAACATTCTCCTCCGTTAACAGTAGAGCGAAACCATGCAACATGTCGTAATGCTTATTAAGAGGCTGCTCAGTTAGTAATGAACTCTTTTCATTTGTGCTTAATCTGTAAATGAACTCTTTTAATTTGTGCTTAATCTGTTGGCCCGTGCCTGGCAAGCACCTTAATCATCCCTCAATCCACGCTCAAATCTCCTTAAAGTTCCCTTAGAAGGCTGACTTAAAACTCAAGTGTCTGTCTGGCTGTGTGTCTGTGTGCGGGCGATTAGGGGAGCCTGAGGTTGGGTGTGAAGAGGAGGAGGAGGAAGAGGAGGAGGAGGTAGATAGAGCTTCACCCAAAACTGATCAGAGTAGCCAGTAGTGGGCCAGATCTGAGACGGGACTGGGCCAGCAGATGGTCTCATCCCATTCACCGAATTGTGTATTAAGTGTTACTCGGGTACTTATTGAAAATATTTATGCAGATGCTTCACACAAGCTAATATATTGCATTATATTTTATATTGATGCACAGAGAGTTGCATTAAATGTTTATAATGTCTCACAGATATTTCTCTCCTCTGTCTTCACTTTTTCTCCCTTTTTTCTCTCTGTCTTTCTGTCCCCACTCTTATTTATCAATTTTCGATATGATTAGACCTGAAAGCCTTATGTGTTTAGCAGTCCCTTCAACTCTCTGTCTCTACCTGGGAAACAGAAGGAGGGTGGAGGAATGGGGAGTGTGTGTGTCAGTGTGTGTGTCAGTGTGTGTGTGTGTGTGTGTGTGTGTGTGTGTGTGTGTGTGTGTGTGTGTGTGTGTGTGACAAAATGTGTAGATGTCATTATTGCTTATTGCCCCTCCCTACCCCTCCCCCCACCGACGCTCATGTCTGTTTCTTACCCCCTGCTGCTTTGTCATGGTGAACAGTGTGTGACTCCAGCCC
>JAODXP020000028.1:23349966-23362466 GCA_027497455.2 Sardinella longiceps | reverse complement strand
AGACCGACGTGTGTGTGTTTGTGCATCTGCATTTGTAAGTGTGTGTGTGTGTGTGTGTGTGTGTGTGTGTGTTTAACACAGTTTCTTGCTCTTATACACCCATTGCCCTGTGCTGCATTGTGGAACTGATTTTGCACGTCTTTCCTCCCCATATGGTTTGTATTCATGAACATGTTGGTTTCGGCAATGTACAGTATTGTTCACATGTGTTTGTGTGTCTGTGTGTGTGTGTGTGTGTGTGTGTGTGTGTGTGTGTGTGTGTGTGACTATTTGCACGCGTCCCCTGTTTGTTATTCAGAAAAAGCCATTGTCATATGTCTTCATGTTCAGCATGTCATGTGGTCCCATACATATACACATTCGGTGGTGGTGTGCGGAATTATCCGGTAGATGGGCGAAGGACGTGCAGGCGTGGTGGAAATGACGCAGGTTCTGATGGCGTTCTTAGGCGTCATCAGCGAAACCATTTGGATCTGTAGCGGCGGCTGTAGAGACAGACCGGCAACGTTGGTGCTGGCGGTAATGACAAGCGTTATGAAGGGGTGTGTGTGTGTGTGTGTGTGTGTGTGTGTGTGTGTGTGTGTGTGTGTGTGAGGGCGGGAGAGAGTCGTCCATCTCAATAATGCCTCTCTACGCACGGGGCTGACAGGGGTAACTAAATACCCCCCATCATCCGGAAAGCGGAGCAGGGGAAACGAGGGAATAAAGAAATGAAAAGGGAGGGAAAGATGGATAGATGAGGAAAGAATAGTCATGTGGGGGGAGGTGTGTCACTGTGCAGATCAGGAGAACACACAACATCCAGGCTGTCCCACAAACACACACACACACACACACACACACATACACATACACAGAAACAGAGGGAGAGAGAAAACGCACACATCTATGCAGTACGTTTACATGCAAGTTGTGCTATGGTTATAGTATAGCTATCTCGACTGTGGCAGTTAATTGGACTACTGTCCTTGTCCAAGTATGCATAGGAGGCAGGCGGGCGATTTATTGCCCGAATTACATCCGACTCCACCGATGGCCGAGGTCAAAATGTGCCTCTCATCCCTTTTCTGAAACGAATGTCCTTGCTTCCTCCTACACACTACTTATAACTGGCTCATTAGATGACGAGGAGGAAAGACACTCATTTTGTAGAGTCTGCTTGAAATGCTTTACATTTGAAGACGATACAGTGGTCTTTATCAAATGGGGATGGGGGGGGGGGGGGTGTTCCTCATAGAAAAAGGTTAACCTAATGACAAAACTCATTAAAGGAAAAATCAGGAGTGAATCAACACGTAGCCCTACTGTTTTATAGTGCCAGGGGCTATTGATAGCCACCTCAATCAATGGATTTCATGCAACGCAGACTGAGATAGCGAAACTGCAGCTAGAGGTAACAGAATGGGGCATTTCAAAATGAAAGCAAATCGATTAGGTTTTGTTTTTGACTTGCCTCATTCAGTTAGTGTTAGCTGCCGTTTCGCAAACTCGGTCTAGGATGCACGAAATTTTATCATTGAGGTGCCTTTTTTCAATAGCGCTTAGCAGTATAAAACAGCAGGGCTATCTGTTGATTCACTCCGGATTATACCTTTAAAGCCTCACTTGCAACATTTAGGTAAAATTTCAACGTTTCCTATTCATTACACCTTTATGTAAATTGCCTAGAACTCACTAGAATTGATAAATGACATGTTCCGGAGTAAAATGAGCCCCTTCACAAGATTGTCCGACCCTCCTAGAGGCAGATACCGCCTATGCAAGATCAGGAAGCGTGTCCCGCTATCGTAAGTTTTGGTTAGCAAGCAAGCTAGGTCACATGACTTAGCCAGAGTTTACTGTTTGAATTACAACGTGATTTGCATTCAACTGTCGATACATTTTGTTAGTGCCGTTCTCCCTCGACTACGCAATTCTAAATGGAGGATTATTGGCAGAAACACTTAACAACTGCTTTGTTTGGTTCTTAACTTACTGGATGACGCCACCGGATCCTGCATAGGTTCTCTTTAAGTCTGCTTTTGCAATGTTCTGATGGCCAAACTACATTTCTCAGAAGTTGTGTGGGCTACAGTAGATCTTAGCCTGTCAAAGATTGACTGAAATAAAATCAACATTTTTTTAGAAACAGAATTGGAAATCAAGATTATAAACAGAAGCCAGGCATAGACTTATGAGGACTTTTTTTTTTTTTTAATTATATCAGTGTGATTAAGAGAAATTTGATTCACTACACGTTTCCATCACTTTTAAAAACATAGTTTTAGTTGTAGAAACGCAACAATAATATTTTCATCACTGTCATGTAAAAAAGCATGCAGAGTCCCCTGAGGGAAATTCTTTTTCACAGTTTCCTTTCTGCATTTGATGTTACATACAGTAAGGACTAAGTAAAACACAGGGAAACATAAATTGTATAGGGGGGATGCACATAAGCACATAGGACAGCACATTAGCACATAGGACAGTACATGTTACATTGTCACCCTTACACACCTGTGTGTGTGTGTGTGTGTGTGTGTGTGTGTGTGTGTGTGTGTGTGTGTGTGTGTGTGTGTGTGTGTGTGTGTGCGTGTGTGCGTGTGTTTGGAATGGGAGGTTGCTCCAGAAGGGTCATTTCTCCTCTCCCATTCAAACAAGGACATTTGTAAATTTATGTCCTGCTCATAATGCATAGACATGGGAGTGTGTGTGTGTGTGTGTGTGTGTGTGTGTGTATGTTGTTTCAGTGGGTGGGTCACAGGTGGGATACAGGGGACGCCTAACATGCAAAGCCCCATGGGAAATCACAGCGGAGTCGCTAGGTTTGGGGGGGTTGTATAGGTCAGGGTCGAGCCAGAGGTCACTGGGATGCAGCGTTGACCTCACACACACACACACACACACAAACACACACACATACACAAACACCATACACGCAGACATGCACAGACAGACCCACACACACACACACACACACACACACACACACACACACACACACACACACACACACACACACACTCCCTACTGACACCAGACTCATCACTCATAGCCAATCAGGGTGAGGA
Organism: Sardinella longiceps; assembly: GCA_027497455.2. NCBI lineage: Eukaryota > Metazoa > Chordata > Actinopteri > Clupeiformes > Clupeidae > Sardinella > Sardinella longiceps. The sequence goes on along the minus strand of JAODXP020000028.1, from coordinate 23,359,416 downwards.
GCTAGCGTGGAGAAAACATGGAGAAAAGGCCAATAGAGCCACCCACTTCTGCCCTTCACCCTTCACCCCCCCCACACACACACACTCTCTCTCTCTCACACACACACACACACACACACACACACACACACTCTCTCTCTCTCACACACACACACACATGCACAGTTTCTGTGTGTGTGTAAGACTACATGTCCTCACTTTGTATAGGAGGCTTTTCAAAGTAAGCGGTAGTCACCGTTTTCTGCAGGGGTGATGGAGGTTAAACACACAAAAACACACAAGCATGGAAGCCATTGTGCCATAGTACACACACACACACACACACACACACACACACACACACACACACACACACACACACACACACACACACACACACACACACACCGGTGGCACGTGTGTGAGTTAAAAGCACACCAGACGAGGCACAAAGGAAGCTGTCATCAGGAAACACAAACACATAGTCTGGCCAAATTGTAGGGTAGGCAACCTCTCTTTCACATGAGTATGGTTTCTGACTGAGCCGAGCAGTGCAAGTCTATAGGGTACACAGAGAAAGAGAGAGAAGAGGGGGTGCAATTTGATGGGAAAGCAATAGGGTGAAATTAGACCCCCTTTTTTGCATTGAAACTCACCACAAAGGAGAGGCGAATTGGTGAGATTATGAGCAGTTGGTGGGCACTGTTTCATAAGTGGGGATGAAGAAAGTTAGCGGCACGGCGTAGGGCTGTATAGATAGAAGCACGAGAACTCAGTTTGCCTATATTACTCTTTTCCTCTCCCTCTCTCTCTCTCTCTCTCTCTCTCTCTCTCTCTCTCTCTCTCTCTCTCTATCTCTCTGGTTTAGCTCACAACACTACTCAGTATTCAGGACCACAGGTTTTCCCTTGAACCGCTTCATTGAGCAGCACGACCACTGGCTGGGGGAGAGAGAGAGAGATGGGGGGGGAGAAAGAGAGATGGGGGGGGGGGGCTGAGGCTAGGTACAGTAGCCTAGCAACATTTCCAAAGGCAGCCAACTGTGGCGAGCTCCGCTGAGGCACAGCAGAAAAAGGTAGGGGTGGGTTGGTTGGTTGGTTGGCGTGAGGGGAAGAGAAGACGGAACAAGAATGGCAGAGAGTTCTAGAATCTCTGGAGGATTTGGCCACGTAGCCAAGACTGCAGAGCAGCTGGTATGACGGCAAGTTCTTCTTCTTCTATCATCACAACTGGTTGTGTGGATCCAGCGAAACCAAAACCAAAATAATATCAAAGACAACAGGGTGTCGACATAATTGCTACCAAAAGATTATGGGATGTTTGAGAAGTGGGAAAACATAAGGCTAATTACACCTTCATCACCATTTCCATCCTCATGCAGTTTTCTCACAGATGGAATCCAGCAGTGGCTGTTTTCCTCTCTTGATAGCACATACAAAAATCAATTGAGTGTCAACAGTATGTTTACTAGGAAAACAGTAATAATCTCCTGGTAGTTAGGCTCCTACACATAATGGCCGCCACAGGTAGTATTCCTGTGATTTTCAGCTATTTGTAGAGACAGAATTGTATGTCTGTTGCTCTCTACTCCTCTTCTCAACCCTTTTAGTTTCACATGATTGCTTAAAACTGGATATCTGGAAAAAAAAGAGAAGAAAAATTTGAATGATAGCATCAAATAATTTGATCAAAAAATCAAGATATAAAAGGCCTGCATTCTAGTCACATGTACAGTCTGTTAGGAATAGCAGCTAAGAGAAGGAGAATCCTTTACCTGCCCTCTTTACAGACAAGTGGAACGAACAAAACGTGTGTGTGTGTGTGTGTGTGTGTGTGTGTGTGTGTGTGTGTGCGTGTGTAAGCTTACATAACCTCATCCAGCGTGGTTTCCCCCCAATGGGTCGGTGTGCAGAGAAAGAGGCCGTGTTTTACATGTGTTCCCACAAGCTAGCTCACACTCTCACAGCACACAAACACGCCATGTAGTACTCACGCTGCTTCTCAACGCCGCAATCTGAATATGTGAGCACGCATTAAAAAAGACACATATAATCCTTGGCATACGATTTTAGATAGTCTCCAGCAGATTACGGCTGCGTGTTGATTCTCACACAGGCGAGGGCGGCTCGTCTCCTCTCACACAAAGGTCTTGAGCCCTACAAGATGTAATGAATTGTCAGACAGTCTTGACTCTCTTGACATGCCAAAGCAACTAATTAAAATATGTCATGTAGGCCATCTCATGCAACATTGCACTCAGATTACATTGAAGTCTTGCAGATCAATATGATGCACATGAGTGTGTGTGTGTGTGTGTGTGTGTGTGTGTGTGTGTGTGTGTGTGTGTGTGTGTGTGTGTGTGTGTGATGCCTTGGAGCAGTTCTCAATATATGCATGTGCTTGTGTTTGTGTGTGTGTGTGTGTGTGTGTGCGTGTGCGTGCGCGCGCATGTGTGTGTATATGCTGTAATGACAAACAAGAACATTTCTGTGGCACCATAGCGAGTCAGGCTTGTCTTTTGATGGCGGGATGGATTTTCATGCCATTTCAGTCACGCTGTTTGTCATAAAAAGAGAAGATTCTTAGCTTATGAGTGTGTGTATGTGTGTGTGTGTGTGTGTGTGTGTGTGTGACAGACATACATTGTACAATGAGTCTGCCTTTCAACAACATGTAATGACTGAGCCCTCAGTAGAAACACTATTACAAGACCACTCCAAAGACCCCTCTAGGCATTTACTAACATTGACATTTCACCCTTACTGTAAATGATGAGCTTTCAGCTCGTCCTGGTGTCGCATTGACTTACAGAGAATAATGGATCCTCTAAGGAGAATGGATCCTCTAAGGTTGCTCATGTGCTCCTTGAATGGTTGGTGTATATATTATTGCACTGTAAAGACGTTGTTGTGTGTTGCACCATGTCAGTTTTTGATCAATTGGGTAACCCCCACATATACAGCTGAGTTGGCATTGAGCACATTGAGAATTGACAAGTGGAAATTCAGAGGGGAATTACTACGCAAGTCCCTGTTTACACATATCTTGAATATTTGTAGATTTTATTTTTTTTGTTTTATTATTAATATAACTATTTGTTTGGGCCTTTTTAACCTCCCTAAACAGATTTTTTTTAGCTTGAGATTTTTCAATAAAACAAGATTCTGCAATAAAAAAAGAAACTCATAAAACAGATATCCGTTTATGAAAATATCTGGAATTGCTCGAACAAGCTTAAACAAGTAGCTATAAATGCGGTGATGTGGAGACTCGGGAAGAAGAGCAGTGTCAAGGTGGCCTGAGCACAATGTTGAAGCGTCCATGAACATTAGAATAACAGATTCTCACCTCGTCACATTGCATGTCAGCCTCAGTCACTGGAATAAGTGCAAGAGCGCGACACCAACTACATGTTATATGACTTTTACCAAAAACGCTTTTGCTCAAACTATAACCGTAATACTGTAAGACACTGTTAAAGAATATGTATGAATGTCACACCATCACCACATTTTTGCGTTTGTTCGGATGGATGTGGGAAACTCAGAGTGACTACAGTATTCCATCGAAATGACCATATAAAATCCAAATAGGTCTGTGATTAATTTAACATGCACCCAAATCATAATTTGAGAAGAGCAATGTGACCCTTTACAGGATTTATTTATTTTATTTAGGGTATTTATTAACATGCACCCAAAACATTATTTGAGATCAGTTTGACCCTTTACAGGATTTTTTTTTTTTTTTTTTTTTTTGCGTGTCACCTAAGGTAACAGCCATCTATACTACACACAGTGTATGAAGAGGAAGCCATTACCTGGGCACTGCTTCATTCAGCTGACCGATGTTTGAACCCGAGCTGAGCTGGTGTCACCAAAGCGTCAGCCGCACGTATGCATGCATTATTCAGCCAGGCAAAGAGCTATGAAGTTAAAGGTACTTAAAGGTACTTCTTCATAGTCTAGACCCCATCCCCCCACCAGCCCTTGTCAGAGAGGAATGCCTTTCTGTATGAACGCAGAATGCAGAGGGAAATAGAGATGCATTTATTATGTGTGGAGTAGCGAATAGCGCTGTTGTGTTTTGGTTCAGGGCTGTTTTGTATATTTTGTCAGTGCACTTGATGAGCTAACCACATGCTAATTACGCTAACGAGTGCTAACGACCAGCCACACGAGTCAGTGAGACGCACACTCAATAACACACACTTGCTTTCATGTGCGCATATCAAAGGCAGATAGCTCCTGGAATTGTTTTTGATGGACTTTGAAAAGGTACTTCTACTTTTTTTATATTATAAATCTCTTTCCCTCTTTCGCTTTTTTTTCTTTCACTCTCCCTCCTCCACTCACTCGATCACACCCCCAACCCCTGATCTGTCCATCCCTCCCTCCATTCATTTACCTGTCTGTTTGTCTGCTCCTGCGTTCACCCAACAGTTGATTGTTTCCCGGCACACAGCACAGGGCGTAAGTGTGTGTGTGTGTGTGTGTGTGTGTGTGTGTGCGTGTGTGTCTCTGTGTGTGTGTCTCTGTGTGTGTGTGTGTGTCTGTCTGTGTGTGTGTGTGTGTGTGTGTGTGTGTGTGTGTGTGTGTGTGTGTGTGTGTGGCGCCGACTCGTCTGGGCTTGCCTGGGCTCCGTTCTGCACTGCACTGCGCTGCGGCGCTGCGAAACAAGAGCGTAATTATACATTTAAAGTGTTTCCACTTAATGGGCTCGTTTTCATGCGGCCGAGGGCATTAAGTGGAGTGGCACTAGAGCACGGCCGCCTCTTACCTGCACAACGCTCGCGCCTTCCACCGACGCCAAACGCTGCTGCTGCCACCGACGCCGCCAGTGCTGCTGCTCAACACCTAAAAAAAAAAAAAAAAAAGTGCTGCCACGCACAGAACTGTTGTCCCAGGAGCCATAGGGAAGGGGATGGGGGAGAGAAAAGAGTGTGTGTGTGTGTGTGTGTGTGTAGTTGGGGGGGAGAAAGAGGGGGGGGGTTAGGGGGGGTGCCAGGGCTTCCCTCCCTGGGGTGATAAATCAAATCTCAAATAACTCATACACACACACACACACACACACACACACACACACACACACACACTCACATACACACACACCTTGCTTACACCCACTTGCCCCTTACGCACACTGTTGAGATTGCACCTAACCACCCTGCACCCACTCTACTGTACCAGCAGCTGTACACACACACACACACACACACACACACACACACACACACACACACACACACACATCCATTGCCTCCACTCTTAGCACACACACACACACACACACACACACACACACACACACACACACACACACACACACTCATCGCTCACCCTTGTACCCCTGAAATGATGAAGTACACCCAAGGAGAACCATGCAGGCAAGGCCCCACCAGGTCTACTACTCCCATAAGTAGCACACACACACACACACACACGGCACCACAACTAGCCACTTACCCCCTTATCCATTCACTTACCTCTGGGCCTTCACTGGGGTATTTGCTGGCTAAAACCAAAAGCTATTCATAGAATTCTAATTCCAAGTCACGTTGCCACGGTTACTGGTTTACACCGTCCCATGATGGCCATCCAGTGCTTATTAGCCTGTGTGCTAATGAGTGTAGAGAAGAACAAGAAGCCTCTAAGCCTGAGAGGGATATAGATTGGTCAGTTAACATCATATGTAGGCAATATAAGATGTTACACTAGAAGAATCTAGAAGAATGTGGTATTTTACGACCCACACTCCATGAAAAACTTCACTTCTAGCCTTGACGTCAGTCTCAGCGGCTTTATTTTATACGCAATGGCATTTCCTCACAGTACCTCAGCTAATTGATGGCTGCTATACATCAACCTCCCTCAACCCGCGCCTCCCAGGCAGCGGCGGCGGCTCGATTAGTATTACCCACAATGCCCCATTAGAATTCACCTACCGCCAGCACATCCAGCGTGCCCTTCACATGTGCACCTTTACTGCAAACAGCCCCGGCCCCCTCCCCCCTGCCTCGCCCATGAAATATGGATATGGGGGTGCAGGTGGGGGTCCTGCGTTGCCTTAATGACGGGCGAACAGCGCTGCAGAAAATAGCAGCCGCACGCTCTAATTAAAGAGCCTGCGCTTAACGACCTTTAGAGGTCATCGATTGTGCCGGCTGGGCTCGGGCGGTGTCAGGTGGAGAGCGAAAACGAACAAGAGCACTCCAGCGTCTTGTAATGCAGCGCTAGTGGTGAGGTTTCAGCTTCTGGAAGTCAGCATTCAGTCAAGCAGCTCCTACTGTACCACTTGAATGTATGTTTGCTTAGTTTGTTTTGTTGTTTTTCTTCTTTTCATTGAACAACAGTTCTTAGGGGAAACAAAACTGACTACTTCAGTGTGTTTTATCCAGTCAAGATAAAAAGAGACAAACAGAGATGATATTGCTTTAATGTTATGCCAGGAAGCTAGCTATGTGCTACAGTATGCATCATAGCAACAACACAAGCACAGTCAAGTTTTGTGTTATAGGCTTTTTTTTCTCACACATTTTCATATAATAGAGATATGCTTTGCATTTTGGTGATAACATTCATCTTGATATGAACACACAGTGCCTAACTCCAGTTCTCTAATTGGCAGCAATGCAGTTGCTGCAGTAGATTTTCAAACTGAGATTTATTTTTTATTTATTTAAAAAAAATATATATATATATATATAATATATATATATATATATTTCTAGGGCTTTTTTGCCTTTAATTCGATAGGACAGTAGAGAATGTGACAGGAAATGAATGGGACAGAGAGAACGATCGGGAAATGACCTCGGGTTGGACCCGAACCCGGGTCCCCGGATCTGTGGCACGACGCACGAGCCCGCTGAGCCACTGCGCCCCCCAAACTGAGATTTAGGTAGAGTTGGAATGAGGTGGTCAGACCAAGTTTATTAGAGAAGGCAGCCCCAAGGGTAGGATTCTGCTGAAAACCTGGTCAATGTCATTGTGAAAGGCCAATTGGCTATGGTGTGGTTGTAGCCCTACTCTTAGAAGCTTTTACCCTGATGGTAAACTCGGAAGGTCTGCTTCAGCTATTGGTGGAATAAGTAGCCTGGGTTGTCGGTTACGCCACAACTTCTGCATTTCCAGGCATTGAATTTTTTCAGCTCCATATAACCCGTTTTCCTTTTCCCAATCAGAGGCCCAAGAGTCTCTGGAAGAAACACGTATGACATTTGCACATTCTTCATCCATCGGAACCATCATCATCATCATCCTCACCACTGTCTCTTTCATCAACCTAATCATCTTATTGGCATTATGTAGTGGCACCCAAGCTTCTTATTAAAAGGACACCAGACAACATTTTTGGGTTTACTTACCAGCTTTGAAGTCTCTTTGATGATTAATGGCTCATTAGGAGGTGAAATGAATTCTTTCTCGGCCGCCTCGAGTGTACTGTAGATTCTCGTCAGTCAACGTAATTCTCAAATGATTATCACTGGTTCCTGTTCTTAGGTTTGCATGTAAATTCTTTAAATGTAAATTCTTGCATGTAAAGTCTTTCAAGAGAATCTTGAAGACCCACCTCTTTCAGGAGTATCTCTTGTCCTAGTTACTTAAATTATTTGGAATACACTGACCAAGCACTTCTAAACTCTTGCACTTGCTCTCCTATTAGCAAATGGCACTCCTAGTAGGCACTTACTTGTATTGTGTTGCAGTTTGATTGTTATCCCTCTTTTGTAAGTCACTTTGGATAAAAGTGTCTGCTAAATGCATAAATGTAAATGTAAATTCACATGAATTGGTGGCAATGTATGTTGCTCCTAACCTCTCTCACATCAGATGATGCATTAACACTGCACGCATCCAGCAGAAACTGATTGATTGGAGAGTTGCTTCAGAGGGCAAAAATCCTTCAATATGATTGGCTAAACCATTTGTCCGTCATCTTTATTGATGCGCTACTTCAACCACTCACATCAAAACCAACCAATGACGCTGGTTGAGAGCAATGCAGGGAAAAACGGAAGCCTGAAACCAAAAGAGAAGGGATCCTGGGGTCTGTTTCCCAAAAGCATAGCTCACTCAGGACCACTTTGTCAAGAAATAGATTTTGCATTACTTTTGCATGAAATGCATAATTTGGCGGTATGCTCTGTTCTGGGGGCCCCCTGCCCTTCCATGTTCAAACACGGAAAGCCCAAGGCAGGGAGAGCAGCCCCCCCCCCCCGTTGTACAGAACAGAACGAGCATCAGCAGACATTGATAAGTCAGAAGTATGGGGGTTATGGGGAGAAGGTGGGTAGTAAAGTTGCAGAAAAAGCAGATGGCAGCAGAATGGCAAAGGCAGTTTAAGTAAGCGCTCTAAATGATCTCCGCCAATGAAAGCAGGGCTTGGCCGGCTGGCACTCGGCTGGCACTCGGCTGGCAATCAGCTGGCAATCAGCTGAGCAGTTTGATTGGCAGTCTGCGGGGCCAACCAGGGAAGCTAGTGAGACTCCGTGACCTGCCTGAACTAACGCTGTGCTCCATTTGCTAAATTAGGCAATGCAATCAAGCAATGCAACAATGCAACCAACTTAGTAGCTAACTGTTTAGCAACTATGCTTTTGAGAAATGGCCTGAAATCCCTCTCATTGGTATCAGTTTCAGATGGATGTGTGCAGATGTGTGCAGCGCAATTCATCTGATGTGAGTGAGGTTATGCTGCGTAGGTTATGTTGAGGTTATGTAGCCTTTTTTTTTTTTTTCCGGCGACTGTAGGCGGACCTCTGGAGATTAAAAAAAATGGTCACCCTTGCTTGGTACAGTATGCCTTCAAGTACTGAATGGATATGGGCCCAGCCCACTCTCTCCCATGGTGAAGAGTGAAACATACCATTACCCTTGCAGCCCGCCATGTGACTCACAGTAAACGGCCTAAGGGCGCAATGCATTAAAATGACTAACATTATGCATAAAAGATGGGTTGGAAGGTAGGTGGGAAGGGGAAGACGTATTAGCACGAGAAAGTGCACTTGTGCTGAACCCGTCGCCTGCAGGTGAGACTGAGGTGAGAGTGGCGAGAGGACGGGAGGGAGGAGTGCAGCTGGAGTGGCTTACGCACACACGCTGTGGCATTGACACACACACACACACACACACACACACACACACAGAGAGACATACACTTTGCAATTTCCCCTATGAATGACATTTACACATACACCCATCAATTTCCATCTGAATGTCTGTAGGTGAACCCATCCCTCCTAAATGCACGCACACACACACACACACACACACACACACACACACACACACACACAAAAAAAAATGTAAGTCTACACATTTCACTGATTCCACATGTTTGGTTTAATGTATACATTTGTTTGCCCCTTAGATGTTAGATCAGGGGTCAGGAATCTGGAGCTTGTGAGCCACCAGTGGCTCTTTTACTGCAAAGCTGTGACTTTTGGACAAAAAAAACCCCAAAACCCTT
>JAODXP020000028.1:23329966-23339966 GCA_027497455.2 Sardinella longiceps | reverse complement strand
GTGTGTGTGTGTGTGTGTGTGTGTGTGTGTGTGTGTGTGTGTGTGTGTGTGTGTGTGTGTGTGTGTGTGTGTGTGTGCCTGTGTGTGTGCCTGTGTGTGTTAGCCCTGAGAACCTTGTTGCTGCATTCTGGTCAGGTGTTTACCGACTGCAGACTGTGGCCTCTCTGGACCTCAACACATTTGTTTTTTTTTTCTCAGCAAAAAAACAATTTTCCAGAACATTCTCAGCTCACAGGGGCTTAGTAGGCCAGGGTGCTGGCTAACCAACAGGTAGTAGTGAAATAATACTTTAGATACATAGATAGATGGCTGGCAGGTTCAGAATAACACATGGCTACAATTAGCCTAGCTAATGCCAAAATAAAATCACGAGTGCTTTTTATTGCGATTCGCTATTTCCACCGTAAGGCAGGACTTCCAGTATCTGTACTCCGCCATCTCTGTGTTACTAACGTCCGTAATGCATTTCAATAGGAGGACATCTGAAGTGATTTGTCTCTTCCTATATAAGTGTCTCTGCTAACTCTCTCTCTCTCCCCCTTCTCTCCCTCCCTGCAGGTGATGCTGGCCTGTGGCACAGAGTCAGTGTTGCGCTGGGTGAAAGAGCCCAGTAAATGCCACTACTCCATGGAGTTGCAGACGCCAGCGGCCTGCTACCCTCACTCACCCAACAGAAGAGGCATCCACAGTGAACTTTGACCCCCCACAAAACTTTGGATGTATGTGCGTGTGTGTGTGTGTGTGTGTGTGTGTGTGTGTGTGCTTGCATGTATGTGAGGGAAGAAGGGAATTCAGTGTCATCATGACCCAACTATGGCTGATGAATAATGTCTTTGATTGTGTCGCTCTCGTTGTTTCTCTATTTGTTCATTCTTTTCTTCTTTTTCTTTAGAATTGGACTTGTTGGGTTTTCTGACTTCAGTGTTATTAGTGATAAGGAAGCCAACTCTGTTTTTGGAGTCCTGGCTTGTCTAGAGCTAAACTATAGTATGCTTTGTTTACAGAGTGCAGGTTTGCATATTGTTCTTTTATTAAGGGACTCAGTTGAGCTGAAGAATGGAGCACAGAGCTGCTTTTAAAGACGTCCAAATGTTACATAAATTCTCCTTTGTGATTTCTGTGTGTTAGAGAACAGCTGCTTGTCGCTATTGGGTGCTGAGTTTGATAGCCAAGACCACTGTGTCTGTCATTAAAGTCTTTTTTATTTCACAGGAATATTTCCATCCAACTGTGGTCGGTGTGTGTGTGTGTGTATGTGTGTGTGTACGTACAGTGCCATTTGTGGAGGCAGCTCACCATTAGTGGGAAGCAGGTGCCAGAAAAGGTTTTGTTCTCAACACACACACACACACACACACACACACACACACACACACACACACACACACACACACACACACACACAAAGCTTTAATTACTGTTAATGGAAAATATAGCTGCACTCAGCCAAGTGCTGTCCGAGCACACATACACAGAGTCTCTGAAGAGATTGTGTTTTAGCTTATATCATGATCAGGATGTTTTCTAATTCTTTTAACCACCCTTGTTGCTGTATCCGATCTCGTTTCTCTTGGCTAAACAATATGAGCGAAAGAGAGTGAATGAGATCACTGATAGACCAGTGAGCTCAATATACCTGAGTTTGCTGGGTGGAATCTCTGAATGTCTATTCTTTTGTACTCAGCAATCGAATAACAGCAAGAGGGAAAGTTAATGCACTGTTTCTAAAGTCACACAATTGTATTGTAAAAAAGCCCTATAAAGTGTTATGGCCTGGTATTGTTTCAGTATACCATCTACCAATGTGTATTTGTGTGTGGAGAGACCAAAAAGCCACTGTTTCTTTATTATTGTTATGCAAAACAGTCATTTTTGTTTGTAGGTTTTTCGTCTTGTTGGTTTTCCTCTACTTTTCTGAAAAGTACAAAGAAAATCTTCCACCCTACACCTGTAATTGCAGACCATGCATAAACTGAATAAATAAATAAATTGTCATCTTGTTTAAAAACAAATGGAAATCTGTAATGCTATGTGTGTATTTGAATAACAGAGTCAATCATTCCAATCATACAGTATATTATATTTTTTTTTATTAATTGTTAATTAACATTAAGAGACCTAGACCTCCACCTCGCCATTGTTTCTGTACAACCGGTCACCTCGTCGGCCGTTATCCCTCACATATGCCCCATTCAGTCAGCATTAGTAATCGGTTTGTGATTCAGTCTATTTGGCATCAGATTTTCTTGTTGTTTTTCTTCAAGACAGCATTCAGGTACCTTGAACAACAGGGCTATTGACTAATTCACCTTGGATTTCTTCTTTAAAAATGAAAAAAGTTCCAGGATCCAGGTTCCAAGTTCCAGCAATTGCCTGGGGCCCCAGGCTGAAAGGGGCCCCCAAGATTGATTGTTTAATCAATTAAGTAGTTATGTTGGTGGTGTTTTTCAACAAAAAAAAATTACTTTAAACTGGAGTCAGACCACTGTACAATACAGATAATTATATCGATGATGTTTGAAAATTATAACAATGTGCTTCATGTAAGTATTTACGGGGTGAAGGGCCCCCATGTCCTGTTTGCTTGGGGCCCCCTAAGTACCTTGAAACGGCCCTGCTAGTAGTCTATTGTTAGCATTAGCTATGCCTCAGAGCTGCTAGTGAGCTGGCTGGAGTGGTGGCTAAGGATGTTAAGGATGATGGTGGTTATTCCACAAGTGTGGCCAACAGCACAGCTGGAAATGGGGTGCTATGACCCCATAAGTGTGGGCTACCGAGCACCTGTAGATGGGGTGTTGTGACCCCATGAGTGTGGCCGACTGAGCACCTGAAATGGGGTGCTGTGAGCCTGTGAGTGTGGCGGAAAGACAGGGCACCTAGAGATGGGGTGCTGCTTACTTGGCCCCTTGTAAAGCACAGCTGATGGGATTACTCTCTACATGTTGTTGCACCACTCTACACTACCAGCCATTGGAGGTGAGGCTATCTCAAGTCACATTGCATTGCACCATCTTACTATAGGTGTGTGATTGTGTTTATAGGTACACAAGTCCAGCAGTCTGACAGAGGACATACATGCTGAATCCCAATGTCCACCGTAAGTCCTGAGTCCTCAAAGACTTAAATGGCATGAACTGGCCAATCAAAAGGCAGACTTGGAGGGGAATTTCCGGTCAAATTTCAACAAGAGCTCTGATGATGTTACATAGCTTTGGGGTGACATTTGGTGCATGTTTAGATGCCGAAAACACAGTTTTGAAAACTTGCCCCATTGGGTTAACTGTCAGGGCTTATTCTCTGTTCAAGGAAACCTATATGGTTGGACCAAAATGTCTTGCGTCTTCAGAATTGGTTAATCTCAAGTAGCTTGAGCAATAGAGCTCTTGATGAAATTTGAGCAGAATTCCCCTTTAAAGGAATATACCGGAGTAAGTTTAAGCATAGTCCAGCTGCACGAGCCTTCTAACAGCAATATATTTCGCATGAAATGAAAGAATTTTGAACAGCATAGACCTAACGCGAACGCGAAACACTTTACATTGAGTTAATGTAACCTCAGATCTTACTTTCGGTTTCCAACAGTCAGGTCCCATTGATTCAGTGTAAAGTGCCTGTTCGCTTCTGCGTTCACGTTCGGTCTGTGCTGTACCAAATTATTTTGTTCCTCTCGCTAACTAGCGCATTTAGCAAGCTCTTTCAACAGGGCTATGCTTAAATTCACTCCGGTACTCTCCTTTAAATCTTTGAGGGTTCAGGGCTTAGGGCGGACATGGAGATTCAGCTAGTCTACAGGATATAGTACACTATTGGCAGAGGACAAACAAACAAATAAAAGGAGTTTTTAAATTAATCGTTCTTTTTTTTTTTTTTTTGCTTACTTCAGATTGTTCTCATGAATAATTTAGGAGGGAACAAGTTCTCCCCTCACATTAATTAATTTTCATATTCCTCGTCGACAGGACTAAACACTTTGAGTTAGTCCAACCTAAAAAAAATAATGAAATAAAACGTAGGGAAAAAATAAAAAAGAAGTCTGCCCCACTAGGGAGAGATTGGGCATGGAGCCTTTTAGCATGAGAAGACGAGGCTTTAAACAGTCATACACTATTAAACGGCCCTTTAAAAAGAATCTCCTAAGCAAGCTGCAGCAGCAGACTGTGTGAGTGTGTGTGTGTGGTGTGTGCGTCTGTGTGTGTGTGAGCGAGTGTGGAAATCCCATGGCCATTGCCTGTTGAGCTAAATCAGTCAACATGGCACAGCCCACACACAGACATACACAGACACACACACACATACAGTACGCAGACCTATGTACAGACGGATGGTAATGTCTGGGGACTGCGGCTATAGATGCTGTAAAGCTGGAGGTGGGAGGAACACAAAGGCAAGAGAGTCTGGAACATGTACGAGATGAACACAGTGGGAAACATTTCATGTAGTCCTATCAAGCATGCTGCTGTACTCTATATAGCTTCAGACATTTTGAACAGCTTGTACAACTGTATATATCTCAGTATCTCTATAGACTTGGTTAAACCTGGGCTGTTTCGCACATCTCAGCTGAGATGAAAGTGGGTTTAAAGTTGTCTCATTCATCTCCCTTTTCCCGGGTCATTAAAGGGTGACAATTCATGTCAAACCGAGGCATTAAAGGTCATCTCTAGCATGTGTCAGGGTAATTTTGTTAGTGGGCTTCAGCACAATTTTATTCAGTACAAAACTGATGAAAATCCATGCAGTAATGAGTGAGCTAGCTGAGTTAGCCTAGTAGCATGAAACCTGGTTAGCTGAGCAAGTAACATGGAAAGGTTGGGTTTGAATCCCAACTGCCACAGTTGAGCAAGGCACTTCATCTCAATTTGCTGTGAGGGAAACTGGCCCTGAAGTAATTAATATTGGTAGTTGACAAATGTAAATTGTTTTGGATAAATGCAAAATTTTAAATCATCAAAAGAAAAGTCCAAAAATATCTGTATCGCTAGCATAGAAATCTAGATGTGCCCTAGCAGTAGCGAAGTTTTTATGTTAAAGGGACACTAGGCAACGTTTTACTGTTAATTTACCAGCCTCAAAGTCACTTCGATGATTAAATGGTTCATAACGGGGTGACCGATGCCTATATCGTCATTCTCTAGCAATTGTTTCGCGGTAATCCCACTTGCAATCTGACTGGTGGTGGGTCCACGAAATAGAAACTGAAAGTAGATATAACTGAAATGTGCAATGTAGTTGTATTTTTTCTAATATTTTGGCGACTGTAGGTGGAGCTCCGGAGATAGAAAAACGCAGTCCTTCCTGGTGTCCCTTTAAAAGTCTGGCCGACAGTGTGTATCGCTACATTTTAATATTGAACTGCGACTTTATTAACCTTTTACAAAAATCCTTCCAAAAGTGCAGCAAACTAACCTTTCCTGCCAAACGCAGATTTGGCCTCAACAAATTGAAAACAAACTAATTTATACTCTTCCAGCTCATCCAGCAAGGGTAAAAAAAAAAATGTTGTGAGAACAACAAGACAAACAAAAATAAACAAAACAAACATGTAAACGTGTGAAACTCTAACAAGGTAAAACAGCATCAGAGAAGTTTGCCCAATAGATTTTGCCATTGTGTTTACACCAAGCAACGGAAGGGAGAAAAGGACATTCTCTCATCTCAGTCTGCAGTCTCTCTGTAAACTCTTTGAGTATGGAGCCGGGAGAAAAGGATTTCTATCCCCTTACCACAGTGATGTCTCAGACAATGTCTTCTCTGGCCAGGTAATTACAGTTGTGTCAGCTGGATCACGGAGAACCTGCGAGTCTTTTATTCGCCTCTCTGTGGGAAGAGTTGGCGGAGAGCACCAGCCTTGTCATAACAGAGCTGGGTATTCCTGACGGGGCTTCTGGGTAATGCAGACAAGCGCTATTTCTTTCCTGTGACAAAGACAAGGCAACAAAGATGCTCTGAAAACAGCACTTTCTGAGGGAAAGATGTAGATTCATTTCGAGCAATAAAACTGAGGCATTTCAATAGAAAAAGAGTATGTACTGTACTTAAGTTGAATGATGAATTTGTGTAGGTTACTTTATCCAACTTACCAAACCTTATCAAAGTAAGTCATGGGATTGACAACTATTTAGTTAGCAAGCACAGCAACTTTGAAGTTGTAGCTTCTCTTTGACAATGCAAGCTAGTTTTACAAAAGCCATATGTCAGCCATGTTGTTATTTTGGGCCGCATGACAACATTAAGCTCCTGTTCCACATGCCTTTATTTCCCATACTGTAGCCACCAGTGAACACAACACTCCACTCCAGCGGGGTACAGACCTGTCTGCTAACCCTTTACAGCAAGAAGCCTTCCTGGCAGTGTGGCCATTGATATTGCAGCATCGATTTACCGGTGTGTGTGTGTGGGGAGTGTGCCATGCGAGTTCAGCAGCATGCCAGACACACTTGTACTCAGCACATTTACACATGAAGAGAGAAAGATGGAGAGAGAGAGAGAGAGAAGGAGGGAGAGAGAGAGAAAGGAAGGAGAGTCTCAGTGGTGATGCGTGGGAGTGTTGTGTTTTGAGTCTGTTGACTCAGGGAAAGGATGGGGGAGGGGAAAAAAGAGTGGGGGGAAATGTAGAAGAAAGAAAAGAAGAAGAAAAAAAACTTGCACTAAAAGGGCCCAGAGGCTTTACATGAAAGGACCCGTGAGTCTGTGTGTGTGTGTGTGTGTGTGTGAGTAAGGAGTGACTGCAGAAGGGAGCACGTCCCATGTACCTGCTCCTCAAAGAACAGAACAGCAGTCCTACTGCCCACCTAATTTCTCTCTCCACTTCTCACAAACGTGTTTTTTTTCCCCATCCTTCTTTCTTTCTCTCCTCCTCTTTTTTTCAGTGGTCATGCCGCTTCTTCCTCTTGGCTTCCTTTCCCTCTCTAAAAGGCCAGCGCAAGCCCACAGGCCTGGAGAGAGGGACACAAAGAAAAGGAGAGAGAGAGAGAGGGAGAGAGAGAGAGAGAAAGAAAAAAGAGAAGCACAGACGGTACACTGGTTTGCCTCTTTCTCTCTCATGTTGTTGTTGCGTGTGGCACAGAGGTATAGTTTCACTCAGTCACAATAAGTAGGGAGGGGTGTGTGTGTGTGTGTGTGTGTGTGTGTGTGTGTGTGTGCCCAAAGCCATTAAAGAAGGGCATGTTTCAGCAGCTGAAGAAGCAGTCTTCTCCCATCAGTACTGTACTGACGTCAAGTGTAGATCCACATTGATGTATCGCTCATACATGGAGAAGTGGAGATTCTGCATAAGGGGTGAATTGGAGGGAAGTAATCGTGCTGATTTTGATAAAAGGCTGCAGTATACCGTAATTTCCTGACTATTAGCCACGGCTTATACATTGATTTTGCAAAATTTCTTCTGCTATGAGGTTAAAACAGAGGGACAGTTATGGTGTTAATATGTTTTTTTTGTTTGTTTTTTTAACTTGCATAAAATACTGTCCTGCGGCTTATATGCAGGAAATTACTGTAGTACGATTTCCTGTGTACTGGGTACCCTCTATCTCACTGTCTCCTTACTCACACACTTGTGCACTGACACACACATATTTGAAGTCTTTATTTAAAGCCACCAATCATATTTCTCACAGATTTGACACTAATGGGTACAAAAGGCACAGTCTGCACCACACAGCAATACAAGGCTGCCAATTACCACTGACACCGAGCTGAACTTTGCAGTTGTTTTTAATTTTCTTTCAGTTACTGTAGCCCTGCCAATCTTAACCCTCAAAATAGTGGATTTGTGGACATGTCCTAGGTTGCTAAATATCAACACTACCAACGTATATGCAAATCCTAAATTACTGATCTTTGCAAGATGATCACACACACACACACACACACACACACTCTCTCTCTCTCTCTCTCTCTCTCTCTCTCTCTCTCTCTCTCTCACACACACACACACACACACACACACTCTCTCTCTCTCTCTCTCTCTCTCACACACACACACACACACACACACTATACGGCATGTACTGTAGCTGTGGAGGTGAGAGTAGGAGTAGTTGGCTTTCCATCCATCTTATTAGCATATTTTAATAGCATTTATGAGCATTTGGCCAAAAATAAATAGGAGTTGATGCAAATTAACCTGTTTCTATCAAGCTTTCAGACCATCATACCACATGAATGTGAATCAGGATATGTGAATTTCAATCATTTCCAGGCAGGATTTTTGTTTCAGCTTGTCAAATTTTACATTAAAAAAATTGGACGGAATCCAAGCCAGTGCATGTGTAGGGTCATTCAATTACTAGTAGTGGCCAAGTAGCTTCATTAAAAAAAGCCTTCTCAATCTCACCATGGGCTGTTAAACATGCCTGCATGTCACTGGGAAATTAATCGGTAATAAAGCTGATTTATCCACCTAACACATATAGGGAATAACATCACAGTCTTCTAAGACATGGAATTTTCAGTTTGACTCTAAAGTAGGCCTATATTGCACATCTGGATGTCCGTTTCTTGGAGAGAAATCCTGACCACCACATGGACTTTATGCCTTTATTTAGCCTTTTTTTTTTAATCTTATTTTATTTTATATATATCTCTCTCAAAATCAACCTCTGAGCTCTTTTGCTCATCCTTGAGTCTCTTGAGAAATAGGTGTGTTTCATTGGAGAACTCTAAGGAATGCAGACTATTTGACTAATGTAGTCAATTACGTGAGCCAATTATTACCTCCACCAACGAGGTTATGTTTTTGCCTGGCGTGTGTCTGTCTGTGTGTGTCTGTGTACAACATAACTCGAAAAGTACTGCACGGATTTGGATGAAATTTACGGACAATAGCCCCGTTTGCATGGACATCTTTAATCTGATTATTTATCCCAATATTCCATTTCAGTGGCCATTTATGAATGCATCTCCTTGGATATTGTTCTATAGCCTGACACGCCAGACTATATCATAAGAATGTATAGTCTGAAGACCACTGATAGACTGTACCGCAATGGAGGGGCGGGTGATTGCGTTGTCTTTCAAACTGCCTCTCCACGTAATAGGCTAGCGTTCCAGCCACTGGTACCAGCTGGTATATCAAACTTTTTCCCGTAGCCCGTCGGTAACACGGCAAAGACATCTTTTTCAAAACGAAAAACTTCAGTGCACTTTCTTGTTTCACTTTCAAAGGAAACGACAAGTGCAATTCGTCCAAAACTAAAGCCAAAGACGATTCTGCTCTGATTTGAGCAGGGCTGTCGTCATCGTACAAGGCCCGCCTTACGATTTCCTGTACACATACCGCGCTGTGATTGGTTATCCGCCGCCAGAGGAAGGATACAACGGGTTTCTATCAGTGGCCTCTAGACGTACCTGCTGTGCAAATTAAAATTTGCTACCGCTAGGGGTACGTCTAGAGTTCTAGGCTAATTGTTCTATAGAATGCACATGGAATCTTTTTAATCAGATTAAAAGTGTCCATGTAAAACTGCCTAACATGTGTATTGGGACAAGTAAGAACTGATTCGATTTCGGTGGCGATCGGTGATCAAGAAGACCATCTGTGACCACATTGTCTTGGCGGAGGTCTGATCGCTTTTCTAGTATATTATACAACATCTCAGTTAATAGCCCTTTACCGGGGAATTCCCTAAGTCTAGGCCTTTATTTATGGTAGATAGGGGTCATCTCTGAACAGTAAATCTCTAGGGAACTTCAGTTAACTGACAATCATCCTCATCCTCATCCATTCATGTTGGCAATTCCTTCACTTCCATTGCTGAAAATGATATTTATTTAATCTCTGTACCCGCCCACATCACATTACAGGTGATTATTCTGGCACTGTTTAAATTATAGCATTGTTGGTCAAGATATGAGAAAATTTGAAAGTTTGGGTTAACGGACAGCTCACAAAAAAAAGTTTATTTATTTACTGCCATTAGCTAGTGTTGGCAACAGCTTCGCTAACCGGTCTATGTTGTACCAAATCTTCTGATTTCTTATCATACTGTAGCCTGGACTA
>JAODXP020000028.1:23319966-23324966 GCA_027497455.2 Sardinella longiceps | reverse complement strand
GTGTGTGTGTGTGTGTGTGTGTGTGTGTGTGTGTGTGTGTGTGTGTGTGTGTGTGTGTGTGTGTGTGTGTACACCTGCACTTAGTCTGAAATACTTTAGAGTATTACACAAGACATGCACCCAAATATAGAAATGTGCAGTAAGCATCTAAACTGTATAGTCTGCTGTTCTCTCAGATTTGCTACTGCATGCACACACACACACACACACACACACACACACACACACACACACACACACACACACACACACAGGCAAGCAGACAGATACAGACATACACACATAAAACACACAGACAGACACACACTCACACACACACACACACAGATGTATACAATGAACAAAGAATGGTATAGCCTACAAATTCCCGACAAGTAGACCCATACAAAAAGGCTTAGCAAAAGTGTTTGACAATAAATAGTCGTCACACACAAAAGCACAGTCACTTCATACGCATTTTTGGAAAAGCATCTGTCTCCTATGTCAGGTTTTCAGCAGGTCTGCATACATACACCCTCACCGATTCCAAATGGTACAAAACAATTAAGCTCTGCGTGCACAAGAGCAGTTCTGTTTTGAACATCAAATGTGACAGCTATAATCCAGCGAGAGGTGTGTACAAAGTTCAGCAGAGAACAGGTACAGTTCCTGTTCCACCTGAACACACATTCCTTTTCAAGTGTAACTGAAGCTGGAGCTGTTTTTTTACTCTCTCTCTCTCTCTCCTCTCTCCCTTCTTTTTGTCCTTTTTTTCCCTTTGCTCTAAGTTGACCGACCCTTTTTAGAAAAACACATGGTTCTGCACAGCAAAGTGACAGATCTGGATCAAAAGTGCTATTGCAGAATCAAAGTCAAAAGATGAATTTTTCATCTTAGGGAGGAGGAAGGTGTGTGTGTGTGTGTGTGTGTGTGTGTGTGTGTGTGTGTGTGTGTGTGTGTGTGTGTGTGTGTGTGGTGGTGGTGTGTGTGTGTGTGTGTGTGGGGGGGGGGGTACAGCAACCTCTACTATCTCTGTACCAAAAGCTCTTTTTTTCTAAAATAGGATTTGTTTTAAAAGGGGAAAGAAAAGAAACACGGTTCAAGACTTGACCCATTTTTACAGGTATTTTTGGTGAGCTTTTTGCATGATCTGATGCCGCTGACTCTTTTTGACTAATTTTAGTGGATGGTGAGCCGGACTCTGTTTAAAGGGAACCGTTCCCTAACACTGTGAGTTTATACTGAATATATTAGACACCAACTGGCTACAATTTCAAGGAAGTCTTTTTTATATTAATTCACTGATTCCAGATGTATGTAATCTTTATTTCCAAAAGCCCTTTGCTACTGTTTTAGATTAATTTACCTGTATTTGGCTGGGTAAGAGTCGTTGTGAAGGTTCTATAACAGTTTTTGGGTTAGTTGGCGGCTGTTTCACCTCACTGTAGTGCCTCTGCAAGATTTGGGCGGCAAGCCTCAGTTCAGTCTCATGGAGCTGTAGGGGGAGCACAGAGCAAATTGTGGGCACAAACCAGGAAAACAGTGAAGGCACATTAGTTGCAATGCAATTGCCCACTAGCCTGACATAGCCCGCCCATAATACTACTGTTCATCCATAGTCATGGTCTGGAGGTTCTTGAACCTGACGCGATTATAGGGCAGGGGGGGGAGGGGGCTTTCAGTTCTGGTTTGACACAATTGGACATCGTCTAATCGTCTAATCAGCCTCGCTTATTGGTCGGTTGTCTCTCTACCGATGTAAACCCGCCCCAGAAGACCGTCCCCAGACCATGAATACGGATGAACATTCGTATTATGGGCGGGCTATTTCAGGCTAACTGCCCACTACTGTACCAACCAACTTACTAACTGATTAGCAAGATAGATAGATAATTAACCATTAAAGGGAAATTGCCTGCAAGTGGAGCTCTGTGGTGAAAAAGCTTGGCGCAAACAGAGAAAATGGCAAAGGAATAGACAATCTTTCATGGAGAGCCTTTAAATAATACTGTTTAATAACACCTCAAGTTGTTGTTTGAACTTTCAAAAAATATTACATAAGGCAGGTAATCTGCCATAGAAAGTAGATTCGGAACAACAAACACAAATTACTTATTAAACCATTTGTATTCAATGTTTCACTTTAAATTTTAAATCAATTGATGACTCACATTTTGTTGTTTTGGATTCCCTCCAGGGTATCACAGTCTCAAGATTCATTAGTTTATTAGTTTCACTGTTCTGCCAGTTCTTCTGAGACCACTTTTCTTTTGCATCAATCTAACTGAGTGTTTATGTCACTGAAGTTTTAGGACAGAACAGACAGAAAAATGTACACTTAAATTGTCAATCTCGTTAAAGTTCAGGATGAAATTGGCACAACATCATCTTATACATCTTGCTGTTTTGTTTGTTTGTTTGTTTTGTTTTGTTTTGTTTTGTTTTAGACCATGACAAACCTGAGTTTCACTTTTTTGGGTGAATGTGAGGTATACAATGTAAAGCGCTTTGAGTGCTCGTAGGAGTAGAAAAGTGCTATATAAATACAGTCCATTTACCATTTTATGTGAAAAGTCACACATTTGTTACATGAATTGGGCCTTGTCCTCAACCTACACTACGGTTTCCCCTTTTTATTTCAATTCATTTTATTCACCTTACATTTTCAGTTATTCTCATGCTTAGACTAAAAAAAAACACCCCTTCTCTCATTGCATCCTGGTCAGTGGTTGCTACTGCCTTATCTCCAACACAGGGTATGGATTTTTCCAGGGGGTGGATGATTGCAGTGGCAGGACACCTCATTGTCATACACAATGACACGCCGTTTGTGAAGCATGTGCTCTGCAGTATACATCTTCAATGTAGCTGGACAAAGTGATTAAACACTTACAGATATCCAGTAATGGGTTAAAATATCACATTATTCTTCTCACACCTTTCTTCTGTCATTTCTCCTGTTAAAAAGAGACAGCGTGTGTGTGTGTATAAGAGAGAGAGAGAGAAAGAGAGAGAGAGAGAATGAATTGAAAACTCTGCATTATTTCCAGAAGGAAAATGAGGTCTCAGCAAGTGCAATTATGAAGCTGCTAGGAACCAACTGATAGGATTGAGGCCCGTGTGATTTTTTTTTCCCCTCTCTCTCTCTCTCTCTCTCTCTCTCTCTCTCTTTCCTTCCCTTCGCTTTCCTTTCCACCTCCTCACTTATCTCTTCCGCACAACAGCACAGTAGGCTACATGCATTTTAATACAGAAATTATTGAGTGAATGCAAAATAGCAGCCAAGCAACCACTTTTCCTCTGTGTATTTAAATGGAGTCTGCTATCGCCGTCCTATACTCATAGTGTTTCACTCTCTTTTTTCCCCCCATCTTTCCCTTATTCCCTTTCTTCTCTCTCTCCCTCTCCCTCTTCGCCGTCTACGCTTGAAGGCCTCATCATATGTTTACTGCCATTCGCGCACACAATGGCTGCGGTGTCACGGGTCATCGGCTTAATTCAGTTTGTTTGTTCATTTGAGGGCGGATCGGGTCACGGTTGCCGGCTGATATGCTTCCCAGTGCTTTTCAAGGGTGTGGAGGAGGCATGGGACATTAACTTGAGGACTTAGCTCATTACAGTAAGACATCCTCCAGATTGCATTTGGCTTTATAAAGCCAGCCTCAAATAAGCAACAAGCGTTGACAATCGAGAAGAAGTCGCTCTCTTGCTCTCACTCTTGCTGTATCTTTTCCTTTTTCCTTTCCTTTTTTTCTTTTTGTGTACATTTTAGAGAACGATGTGGGTTCGGAAACATCAGCAGGGATGGGTTTTTACTCGACAGCATATTCTCTATAGAATCGGGTCTCTTTCTTTCAGAGTTTTGTTGTTTCCTTTTTTTGTGTATTCTTTTTTTTTTTTTTTTTTTCTCCTGAGCGGAGCTAAAATGGATAGACATGCAGCGAGCGGCGTTCCCAACAGACAGCTCTGTCTCCAGGCAATGCCTTGCGCTGTTTGATGAAGCTCGACAGACACATTTCTCCACAGACACACTGCCGGTTTTTGCCGACACCACCACCACCACCACCGCCGCCGCCGTTGCTGCAGCCGAGGCGAACAGGAAGAGCACTTCACCACCTGGAGTCCGTGGTGCATCTCATGCTTTGCCAGCAGCCGCTTCCTCTTGAGAAAACAAAAAACGAAGCGTTTTCCCAACAACTCAGCTCAATCTTCCTGCCTGACAGATGCCTCTCCCAAGTTCTTTGCAAAATGTTTTAAGTAACAGGTACAAATGATGAAAAGAGAAACAAGAAAGAAAAAAAAAACGACTATACTTGGTCAATATGTAGCAGCACAGATCCGCAAATGACTATTGTAGTCTGGAATTTTGGCGGCCATTTTGGATTAGTTGTCTCAGTTGCTACCTGACAGGGCATAGACCGAACAACTGTGTGGTGGTGACGGCGGTGGCAGCCATTTTGGCTCAGGTGTTACAGATGGGGCTCACTTCCTGGCCGAGGGGCTCCTATGTGCATCTAGAGATTTCCGTCTCTCTTTTGCTTGTACTTTGCAGAGTAGCCTGAGGCGGGAGGATGTTGTATTAATTAGCTTGCCTCAGTGCACTTTCATCAAGAGACGGATGTGTGTGTGTGTGTGTATGGGAGTGTGTGTCTCTCCCTGTGTGTGTATATATGTGTGTGTGTGTGTGTATACGTGTGTGTGTGTGACTCCCATCCAAGTCTTCTTCCCCTGGCGAGGGTGCTTGGAGCCAGCAGCCCAGGCTCCATAAACAGCTCGAGATTTACGACACTGCAGTTGGAACACGCCAGGCACTCTCTCACTCTCTCTCACACACACACACACACACACACACACACACACACACACACACACACACACGTTGCCAGTGTAGGCAGCGTGAGTATACCCTCTGCATCCCATTAAGCAGAAAGGGGCTAAGAGACCGTCTGGTTCATTTATGAGCCCATTTCTCCTAGCAGCAGCAGCACGCTAGCTAGCTAGCGCTAGTGCTGCTCCTATAC
>JAODXP020000028.1:23249966-23312466 GCA_027497455.2 Sardinella longiceps | reverse complement strand
GAGAGAGAGAGAGAGAGAGAGTGTGTGTGTGTGTGTGTGTGTGAGTGAGAGAGAGAAAGTGTTTAGACAAGAGATTGTGTGTAAAAAGTGATGTCATAATCCCAAAATGGCATACGGCATCTCCATTACTCTACTTCCTGTATGTGTGTGTGTGTGTGTGTGTGTGTGTGTGTGTGTGTGTGTGTGATGAGGTCATTGCCACCAACTGGCATACAACATCTCCACGACTCTGCTGTCTGAGTGCCTCGGTGTGTGTGTGTGTGTGTGTGTGTGTGTGTGTGTGTGTGTGTGTGTGTGTGTGTGTGTGTGTGTGTGTGTGTGTTTGTAGGGGCAGGGTTGAGAGACGCATGAATAATTGAAGCTAAATAGGGAGAAAGGTATGGGGGAGCCAATGGAGGAAGAGGAGGGGGAGGAGGAGTTCCTGGGTTTCCTTACATGAACCCATGGGCATAGAGGACCTCACACCACCTCTAAGACACAAGCAACACTGGTCACAGCACTGTGTGTGTGTGTGTGTGTGTGTGTGTGTGTGTGTGTGTGTGTGTGTGTGTGTGTGTGTGTGTGTGTGTGTAAGGCACACAAGTCAGGGTGAGAGGTAAAAAAACAACAACTGTGTATTGAATACTTTTTTGTGAAATTCAAATTGTGTGTGTAGAGTATAATATGTGTATTTCTCTATTTGCTAAGTGTAGGGTGTTCATTTGGGTGAATACATCTGTACTTAGATTGTGGATTATAATACATGATACAAATGTGCCTTTTGTGTGTGTGTGTGTGTGTGTGGCACTGATGTTACTCACCCATTCATCCAGCCACATACTAACTTCCCGCCAGCACTTCCAGCTACCACAACAAATGGAAGTATACACACACACACACACACACCCACCTTTGGAATATACATTCAAAACACAATAAATACACTGGACCTTGGCCACATCATATACAGTAATTGCTACAGAAAAATCTAGAATATCTTTTTTGTTGTTGTTGCAACATAGCTCTTTACTATGAGTCTTTGTTAGAACATAGCACTCTCTTAAAAAGAGAAGAATTATGGGGGCGCCGTGGCTCAGTGGCCAGAGAGTCAGACCGTTACTCTGGGGACCCGGGTTCGATTCCGACCCGAGGTAATTTCCCGATCCCACCCCATCTCTCTCTCCCACTTGCTTCCTGTCATCTCTACACTGTCCTATCTGATTAAAGGCAAAAAGCCCAAAAAATATCTTAAAAAAAAAAAAAAAAAAATATGATGTGTGCTAGGTCTGTTTGATGAGGCCCTGCACTGACTGTATTAGCTAGACTATGTCAAGAATATTTTTCCATCTGGAAAACAACATAAACTCCTCTATAGACACATGACATTTAAGCACCCAGGACCATTCCAGCAAATTTACAAGCCAATCGGCAGCGGAATATGGACTTTGACAGCGCCATGGCTGTATGAGTGGTGTCCCTGAACTGAGTGTGTAAATTGCTCTTGCTTCCACACACACACACACACACACACACACACTTGCTTCCACACACACACACACACACTAAATCGCTGGAGGAGCACAGGAACGAGGCTAGGATTGGATCCCATCAATCAGATCCAGGCCTGCAAGCAAGTCCCATGATGCAACAGGAACAAGCCTCAGGGTATGCGAGGCTGTGTGTGTGACTGTGTGTGTGTGTGTGTGTGTGTGGCCAGTGATTATAATATAAGTGAGTGAAACAAGGAGCTGAATTTAAACAAACACATACACTACATTTGGCAGAACTTCATACAGTGCATCAAAACTACTCAGACTTCACAGAGCCACACAATGGGAAATGTTACAGACAGACAAACTAGCAGCCAAGCAATTCTGGATGGCGATGGTACGAGGAGGGGATTGTGAGGAATGTGTGCATAAATGAATGCATACACACACACACACACTTTGGTGCATGATGGTAAGCAGACTTATGGGGAGATGTGTTCTGGGCTATAAATGCACATAATAGCCACAGACACACACACACACACACACACACACACACACACACACACACACACACACACACACACACACACACACACTTACTTTGGTGAATGCTGGTGCAGTGGGCTGCCAGGAAGAAGTGTGCGTGGCTATAAATGACCGTAATGGAAAATTCCGGGTGCCATAAATCACGCTGGCAGACAGCGCCATGCAAATGTGTTTACGGGCACCTGCTGAAATCAGCAGCACAGCACTGAATTTCCTGACGCACGCAAACACACACACACACACCAACAACCCGCCCACCAGACCGTCTGCCTGCCACACCACACACACACACACACGCCTGCACACCTGTCTGTTTGCCCCATCACACACTCTTCTTCCAGCCATCAACCAGACAGAGAGGTTTTCGAAATGTGTGTGTGTGTGTGTGTGTGTGTGTGTGTGTGTGTGTGTGTGTGTGTGTGTGTGTGTGTGTGTGTGTGTGTGTGTGGGTGGGGTGGGGGGGTAGAGGAGAGCAGGGACTATGAAGAGGAGGAAGAAATTCACTGATGCATGAGCTTGCCCTGTTACGCCTGCCACCTGCCATAGCAAAGCTAAATGAATGAATGAAGGAGGGATGGAAGAGAGAGAGAGAAGGGGAGGGGATGAAAGAGGGGAGAAAGAGAGAAGACAAATGGAGGGAGGAGGAGGACGACGATCAAGTTGGGGCCAGTAAATCCAGCTCCTCCAATCACCATGCATACGACGAGAGTGAAGAAATGGTATATCACCCAGATGCCACCACCACCAACATATCAGCAATGAGGAAGGACCTGTGTGAAGTTGCCCCCCTCCCCTCAAACCCAAAATGCTGAAATAACACTGCAGTTCGTTTTATGCTGCGTTTGTGCTGGTTTCTGCAGCTAATATTTTCGTTTGTGCTATTAAAGCTTTTGAGTAATTTAGAAACACATTTTCAATACAAACGAACAGTGTTATTTCAGCATTTTGGGTTTGAGGAGGGTGGGCAGCCTCAGGCAGGTCCGATAGAGACAGTTTGGAGTGGTTTGGAGTGATTTGGACATGAAGGGGGGCTGTGTGACGTCACATGTCAGAAAATGTTCTTAAATTTTTAAATTACTCAAAAGCGTTAATGGCACAAACAAAAATATTTGCAGCACAAACCAGCACAAACACAGCACAAACAAACTGCAGTGTTATTTCAGCATTTTGGGTTTGGGGGGTTGGGTGGGGTGGGGGGGGGCAACTTCACACAGCTTGAGGAGGGGGAGGAGTAATGGATGGATGAGAGTGAGAAGGGCTAAATGGAGAGAAAGAAAGGATGAAGAGAGTGGAGAGGAGGAGAGATAAAGAGCAAGGAGAGGTTGCAGGGAGTGGCGGCAGGAGTGAGACTGGTCAGTTGGGAGAGGAAAAGAGTTTAGTGAAAGGCGTGAGTCACAGGACAGGGTGGAAAAGCAGTGGTGCAGCACTTAATGATGCAGCAAGAACTAGGAGATGGGTGAACGAACACACACACACACACACACACACACACACACAGGAGAGAGCTTTGATTCTGAGCTTTAACCATTGATGAAACTCATTCTAGAATGAGCTGTTAGAACTGATGGTTTTTCTCCCTCTGACTAGAGCATGTATAAAATGTAAAAGGTGTGTGTGTGTGTGTGTGTGTGTGTGTGTGTGTGTGTGTGTGTGTGTGAGGTGGTGGGAGAGAGGAGAAAAATACGGTACTGTATTTCAGGTGAAATTTATGTGGCCCTTCCAGCACGGCAGCGTGATTGGATTGGATTTGGCCAAAGGAAAATAAAACGACCCAGACTCAATTTCGAAAGCCATTTTGGCCAAACGGGGCCTGCCATCCTTCACTCTCAGGGCCATTAACCAAGGCAAGGGGGCTACTGAGGGGGTTGGGTTGTTGGGCTGTTGGGCTGGGTCTTGCTGAAATATCTCTCTCTCTCTCTCTCTCACACACACACACAGACACACATACACTACAGGCGTGAAGATGTCCACACACATGCACACGCCCTTACTCCTGTACAAACACATTTACATATTCATTCTCATTCCCTGGAGGTTTCCTTCCCCCCCATGTCTCAGGTTTTATACACACACACACCTACCTAGTACACATTATGACTTCTACACAATCCTTGCTTACATTTTCAAAAATGCACTTGCCTATATAGTGCACTAAGTGGTAAAAATGAGTCCAAGGAAGGTACACTGCTGGTAACGTCCAAAGAGCATCAAGAAGCCATACTGGCAATATCCCTTTCTCTGCTGATGGGGGTCATATAACAACAAGCCTCTATTTATGAAGTACTGTAGGTTCCTACCAATGGGCCATTGGACTAAATTACATCAGTAGAGATGAAATTAAAGTCCAGACTGACTCATCCACCTTAAAGCTGCATAGTTAAGGAGTGCATCGTCGTCGTCGGTGCTCCATATTTGAAAGGCTTTTACTATTTGCAGAGGCCCAGACAAAACAGCTCATTATCTAAACTCTTGTCTCGGTTGCTTCTGCAGTTGGGACTTTAAACTGCCTGTTTTGGGGAGGAAACAAAAACAAAAATGTGTTGGTTGTTGAGGATAAATTAAAGCCCAAACAAAGTGAGGAGGAGGCATGTGTGTGTGTTAGCATGCCAAATGCACTGTGCAAAGTCAACAGAAGGTCACAGCGCTAATGCTAGCCTAGCGCCAGGAGCCTCTCAGCTACTTGGGGCTTTGAAGTGTTTCATCTTAGCCAAGGCTGCCTGCTTTAAGTGGAGAAACGCCTGGTCTTGGGAATCAATACTCTCGATTGGGCACTTCCACAAGATGCACCCCTCCCACCCCCACTCGTCTTTGTGCTCAACCCACACACGGAGGAGCCGGTCCCTAAAATGTGCAGCAATTACTGACTTCAGCAGGGGAGAGAAGAGCTACAAAGAGGCGAGCTGGGCCCAGTCCATTAATGTTCTCCTGGCCCTGAAACCACAAGGCTTTCAGGATGGCGGAGCCATGAATCGGTTAGGGAGGAGGGAAGTACATCCTGCCACTGAAGTTGTTTTCATGTCTCATCACGGAAGAACATCAGACGATTCGACTAGTATAATCCAGCTTGTGTAAGCAACGTTAAGTGGCAAGGCACCAAGCAAAACACTCCCAATACTTTTTTTTACCCACCCAAATAATAATAATAAAAAAAAGCAAAAAAGGCCAAAAGTAAAACGGTCACTCCCGGCCAAATGCTGCCTGTTTAAAGACTTATCCACTACCGTTAATAGTTCAATCATATCAGTTGGGGTGTTTTTTGCCCAATGCTACTGAATTGCAGTTCATGCAGTTCATGCAGTTGTGAACGTATTTCGCCTCTGTGAATCAGCTAATGAGAAGCAGTCAGATGAATATAGTACAGACATGTGCAGCTAAACCATATCATTAGAATATGTAAGGGATAACGGCTGCCGAGGTGTCCCGATATAAGAAAATAATGGACGACGCAAAGGCGAACAGCAGCACGACGGCGCAGCCGTTATCCCGCTTATCACCCAGTTGCAACTAAAACATATAGATGGTAAGCAAGTGTTTAAAACATAAAATTAACATGTGGCTCCGTTTAGAAAGAAGTCATCCTGTTCGGTTGGGGTACTATCGTCATATGAAAGAAGATCCGCAAGGCTGCATTCTAAAGGGCATTGATATAGAACGTTGGTGACCCTGTTTTAACCCAACAATGCCTCAGGTGTCCTGTTATCAAGAATTAACGGACACCCTGACAGCCAATCATAAAACAGTATTCCATTCCACCAGGTGTTAAACTTGTGTAATGTAATGTAACAGTAATGTCCATACAGTACCTATAGCAAGGGCCCGGCTGGACGGGAGAGGGATTCCAGTCAGAGGATGGTGGTCAGTAGTCTGGTCTGGTCTGTCTGTCGGTCACTGAGGTGTTTTGCCAGGGTCTCTCCGTGTGGGATTGGCTCCTCAGAGTAGCATCTTTATGACAGTAACCTTTGTGAAAGCCAGCTGGAGTAGCTATTTGCCATTTCATAACAATATATGGAATCAGTCGTAAGTGCCAATAACTACTGACATCCATTACTGAATGTTACAATTACATGCTAATGAAAGTAGTCAAACTAGTGTCTTAACTTAGGTTTTAAATATAAGCAAAGAACAAGCACAACAGGCATCAACTTATTTGCCTTCAACTTATTTATTGATGTACTGAACATGAAAAAATACAAAGTATTCCAAACACAAAGAAAAGAACATGTACATCTGTTTTAAATCTTTTTTTAAATACTCAAAAGATAGACTCTATATCCCCCAAAAAAGGAAACAAAAAAACAGAAAAGAAAAAACAGCTGTGAAACTAAGTCATACTGTACAACTTCAAATAAATAAATCATCCCCACAAAAACAATAGAATTGAGACTAGGTGGGCTGGAAAAACCTCAGGCCCAAGTTCCATCTCCCCCACCACACTACACTACACCATCCCATCTGACCCCACCCCACCCCACCCCACCAGCCCCATCTTCCAACCAATCGCATAACCCTCCCACATTTTCTCCATCCATCACGTTTTCCCAATCTCCTCAAGGACTTCTGGAGAGGTGCAAAGGAGGAGGGTGGGGAAATAAAACGGGGGAAAGAAAAAAAAAAAAAAAAAAAAAAAAAAAGGAGTGCGTGGGGAATAGAGAGGCATGGAAACAGAGGTGACC
Source organism: Sardinella longiceps (assembly GCA_027497455.2). Classification (NCBI taxonomy): domain Eukaryota; kingdom Metazoa; phylum Chordata; class Actinopteri; order Clupeiformes; family Clupeidae; genus Sardinella; species Sardinella longiceps. The sequence goes on along the minus strand of JAODXP020000028.1, from coordinate 23,305,775 downwards.
CAAGTCCCACAGCAGCAAGTATCTCACAGCTCATTTAGACTCATGTAAAACCTCTACACTTCCAACAATCAACCAAGAAGAAACAAACCTGAAAACAAAAACAAAATTAAAATAAAAAAAGGGAAAAAAAAAGGTAAACAAAAAGTTGCAGTCGCAAAGATAAATATATAATGCATAGCACACTGCTCGTAATAAGGGGAAGCATGAATATTAATCAGTTATAAATACAAAGCTGGATGCAAGTACAGTCATCAGTGCATCTAAGGCTTGCCATGCCTTCCTTTGCATGAGTGTGAAAGAGAGGCAAGACGTTCAGGATTTTTTTAATCTCCCTCTTTAAAAATCGAAATCCTTTTTTATAGTCACTATGGCCGCAAACTGCCTCGTCAGAACTCCCCATCATAAATTAAGCAATATACACCTTTTTTACGATTTCTTTTTTAAAACAGGTTATATGCATTATGTATACATGAATATGGAAACAAAAAAGTAATCAAGTAGTTCAAAACTGTGGCTTATATTCAATCTTTACCACATAAATATATATGTATGATGTATATTTATATAGATATAAAAAAGAAACAAAACAAACAAAATATCAAGTCAACTCAGACCAACTTAAATGCCTATAATTTTTTTTTTTTTAGTAGCATAAGCAAGACTATCTACAGACCAAACAACCAACAAATCTGATACACTTAATGCTAGTCCATATGAAAACAAAATAAATCAAGTATCTTTTAAAGTATACCATACTTACTCTTATAAAAGGAAATAAAAAGCACTTCGCAATTCCAAAGGAAAAAAAAAAGAAAAAGAAAATAAAGAACCAAATCAATTCACTCAACATGGAAAAGTACTTATGTACATAACTCTGCGGAGGGAGCAGACCTCCTCGACACAGAGCCTCATTCAAACTAAATTTTTGTTTTTGTTTTTTTTTTCTTTATTTATACTTGAAGCTGCTGCTTTTTGTCGGCTAACTTTAATTTCAGCCTTCACACAAAGCATGTCAATTCCTTGATTTTACTTTGTCGTCTTTTTTTATTTTTATCTTTTTTTAAGACTAAGGCGTCTTTGACAATAAGTACACTACCAAAAACACCATGAGCTTTTGCCTGAAAGGAGAGCTGAGGGAAGATCTGATTTGTTAAACCCTACCCACCCTAAACCTTTTGAATGAATTCCAAGGAGAGAATTTTGCATGCATGTTTTTTTTTCTAAAGTGGAATAAACCTTTGTATTTTTATCTTATGTGTTTCAGAGGAAAGAAAAATCTAATCTGAACGCGGGTTTCTGGTGTCAACAATCAGGGCGATTGGGCAACCCACAGACGATTTTATTTTACTGATTTTTTTTTTTTTTTTAAATAAATGAAACACTGCCATTGATTCTAGAATCTAAAGACATTAATACAAAGATCTCAAAAGGTATCTTTTACATCATAAATCTTCCCAGAAATTTGAACCTCTGCAAACTCTCTGGTAAAGATCAAAAGCTCACGAGGTGTCATATGAAGATATTTCTCAAAGTATCCAAGTCAAAATATTTGTTCCAGGTCCTGTAAAAAGTTTTCTCCAAATGTTTCTGTTTATAAAAATAGATGCTCTTAGACCCACATCAAAGAGGTTCTTAGCTCTTTGGCAAGGTACTGCTTTAAGAGGTTTTTTTTTTTTTTTTTTGTCTTTTTCTTTCCATTCATTTTACATTAAGCAACATTACGCAGCCAATCAATAATACAAAATGAAAACAATAAATAAAATAAAACAATGCAATGAAAATAAATACTTTTAGCACTTTAACTGTAAACACACCTAAGGCAACGCAGAACATAAAGGCAAAACAAAAATTACACAAAACCAGAAGCTGATGTGCAACAAAACCACAAGATGCAAAAACACCTCATTGTTACTTTTTTAGACAGTGCTTCTTTACTCAACAGAACTCAAAATATGCACGTCTACTTAACAAAAAAAGAAACACAAGTTATCCATACAAGTCTCTTTCCGACAATTTAAAATTTAGCAACAAAGAGGAAAAACGACCAAAAGAACACTGAAAACCAAACAAACTGAAAAACATACAAACAAAAAAAGACCACATTGCTGGACGCTGAATACTGGATCATTTTTTTTTTCTAACACTGATTTAGAAATGTCATTTTGTTTCATTTTTATATTTTCTTTTATATACTAATGTAGAAAGGATACCGCAATACTTCCCCGTTCCCATATGCAAACCCATACCACAGGGATGGGAGGGCTTGGGAAGCTTTTTCTTAAGAAACGATCACGAGACAAACGTTTAAGCCTTGTGCGTTTTGTTAGTCTTGAAGGAGACCTGCAAGACCCGGTCTCCCAGGCGGTAGCCATTTAGACTGGCAATCGCCATGGCAGCCTCGTCGTAGTTGGTCATGGTGACAAAGCCGAAGCCTTTGCACTTGTTGGTGCTGAAGTCGCGAATCACCTTGACGTTGGTCACGGCACCAAACGGCCCGAACATCTGCCACAAGATGCTCTCGTCCGCGTCCGGTGCCAGGTTGTACACGAAGATGCACCAACCTGTGCCAGCGTGTCCAGGGAGGTTGATGCCTGCTAGGCTAGACACACCCTCAATAGCCATGGGGGAGAACCTACTGTAAAACAGAACAGACGGCACGGACAGGGCAGGGGTGAGAACCGGCGGACACTGCATACAAACATCAGCCAATCAGTAGTACTAGGAAACGATGTTGTGTGGAGATATAGTTAATGTACAGCACAATCTTTAATTGTGAACTCGAAGCAATTTTGCTTGCTTTTGTTAATTCTTCAAATGGTTATGCATTGATAAAGACAAAACATTCCTGTCATTTGGTAAAATAAGAAACAAAATTAAAATAAAAACGAGTCATGAAAATGAGATGTGTTCTTAACTTCAGACGGGCCATTTTGATACAGTCCCGAATAACAGTTGAACTAAATGTATTAAGGGTGAAAAAAAAAAAAAAAAAAGGAGGATGAGTGCCTGAGTTGGATTCCAATCAATTACACATTTAAGACGAGTGGCACAAAATGCTCACACACCATTTATAAAGTGCCTACTCAGCAGGTATAGTGCAATATCACTACCTCAAGATAAAGGCCAAAGTAATCTATTCAGTTAGCAAAGGCATGTGGTAAAATGGAAAGGTGTTTCAAAATAGCTTTTTAAAACCAGTAAAAGAAAATGTCTACATCTGAAATGAAATTGTCTAAAAGAGAAACCCCATCTACTTCTAAGTTTTCTAACAAGGGGGTGGGGGGTCATTTCACTGTAAGAACTGTACAGGGGGTTGGGGGAGAAGGGTGGTTTGACAAAAGGCAAACTAACGGACAGAGAGACAGAGGCAGACAGAGGTTGAGAGGCACATTATCCATGAGTGCATGAATTATTTCAACAGTTTCACGTGAGATTAGATGCTCCAGTTGCCATCTCTGCACACACAAGACCTGACAAGGGTGTGTGTGTGGGTGAGCGAGAGATGGAGAGGGAGATGGAGAGAGAGAGAGAGAGAGAGAGAGAGAGAGAGAGAGAGAGAGAGAGAGAGAGAGAGAGAGAGAGAGAGAGAGAGAGAGAGAGAGAGAGAGAGAGAGAGAGAGAGAGAGAGAGAGAGAGAGAGAGAGAGAGAGAGAGAGGGGCCAAAGAGCCTAGACAGAGCCTGTGTGCATGTCTGAGTGAAAGGGAATAAGCGTGCCAGAGTATGCACATAAGGACAAAATGTGCTCACAGTAGAAGCACACACAAGGGACTAGGCATCCTAGAGAGAGAGAGGGAGTGTGTGTGTGTGTGTGTGTGTGTGTGTGTGTGTGTGTCATGATTAAAACTGCATGTGCATGTTGCTCAAATGGGGTGTGTGGTTAACCAGGGTCTTTAAAAGAGCCAAAAGTATCATGTACAGTGCCAATGAAAGATTCTTTCAAAACATAACCTTTAGCACCCCTATCCTATTTAAATCAAAATAAAGCAGAAGATGTACTATTAACAATCTATGTGTTATATTATGTTCCTAGCATGTTAGCTCCACTCCTTAACTACTAGTTTAGTCTAGAAGCAACCAAACAAGGGATGTGTAGCAGTTCATATCAGTTAACTTGCACATCAGAGGTCAACACTGTACCAATCCAATGTTGGACTATAGACTGTAGTGTGTGTTCGCTTCTGGACATTGGCATGCTGGTGTGTATACTGTGTATGACGTGTGTGTGTGTGTGTGTGTGTGTGTGTGTGTGTGTGTGTGTGTGTGTGTGTGTGTGTGTGTGTGTGTGTGTGTGTGTGTGCATTTGTGCTAGGCTGTAGGCAGAGGCTGCAGAAGTGGGGCATTCTATGGGTGCTATATATCTGTAGTGAGCGTGTGCACACTGTGTGCAAGGGCTTAAGGGGAATTGGGGTTGTGTGTTTGAGTGGAGTTTGTGTGTGTGCATGTGTTAGTTACGCGTGTTTTATGTGTGCCAAGCTTGGGAGGGGGGAAGGGGTTTGTGTTTTAGTTGTGTAAGCATTGTATAGGTAGGGGAGAGATGGAGGGAGGGAGAGAGAGAAAGAGAGATAGAGAGAGAGTGTGAGTGTGTGAGTGCTTGAGGGGGTGAGGGGGGGATGTGCTAGGGGGCCTAATGTGCCCAGGGAGCAGGTAGGCAGCAAGCACCAACCATGTGACCCATCACAAGCCTTTGCCCTGCCAGACTGAATCACACTCAGTGCCCAGCTCGAGCGCAGGCTTACCAACCATCACACAGATTACACACACACACAAGCGCGCACACACAGACGAGCGCGTACACACACACACACACACACACACACACACACACACACACACACACACACACACACTACTCACCCAAACAAACCCACACACAAACGTTAAAGGAGCGCAGTCGCAAACCTTCCATCCACCTAGGCCTAGACACACACACACGTACACTAGTCGGGGAGAGGAAAGGGCGAGAACGAGGGAGCGGGGGAAAAGGATTTCTCTGCATCAGTGCAGCTTTAGGGTCTGAGAGCAGGGAAGGAAGTGACTACACGTCTGTTCTAGAAGCAGAAACCTGAGTACCGTTCCGATTCCATCCCACAGAGTTCTGACTCAAGCTGAATGAGGTGAAATGGCTTTGTGAGGACAAACTGAAGCAATATTAACAAAACATAAAAAGGAGAAAAAAAGAAACCAATCAATGAAATGAACTGAGAGAAAAAAAAAATATCACACAAAATTTGAAGGAGCAAGCTGGAGCACACATTACAATTACAGAAAGAAATCCAATTACCTTTTGACTCCATATGCCATGTTTAGCAGATTGTCCAACCTAAAATGAAATTCAATGCATTAGCCTGATGACTTGCTGTAACGATTTAAACAGCTAAAATGGAAAAAAAAATATACAAGTATATCTGGCCATTTAGGCCATGCCAGTGTGGTCCCTAATCTCTGTCTTGTTGTCAAAAGACATAAGTTGAGTTAAAACAACAAGGCAACAGAGGAGGAGGCGTCACTGAGTCATATTCTGAATCATGGACTGTCATTTACCAGTCTAGTACTGATGAGTAGCACACAAAATGCTCACAGGAGGTTTTTAGTGTTTGGTTTTTAGGTGGCTCACATACAGGTAGAGCAAAATGCGACACGACAAGACGAGAGCAGTGCGTAAGCAGCAGGGATGATGGTGAAATGGGAAAGCAGGCGAGTCATCTTTGGCACCATTCTAGAGCTCTGCTTTGCAGCAGGACAGTTCCACATTCTCTCTCTACCTCTCTCACACACACACACACACACACACACACACACCCACTCTCCATGGTATGGTTTCAGACGTTTAAATGTAACCTTTTTTCCATCTTTCCTATTTTAATACAGCTACACTATTTGCATCCATTTTGTCTACTACTGTACGTCCTTAGAAGCAATCCTTAACTTATTTAGCTAAAGCTCCTCCAGGCTTAACGCCTCAAGAGCAGCCTTTTTTGGGAATGTGCCGAGATGCGATTCACAGGTGAATAAATGGCCACTGCTTTAGCTCTGAACCCTACACTCTGTGCTTCCATGCCCCCATATACCGTAATCAATTGGATGTGCCTTACACACTTCCAATTCCTTATCTGGTCTTCACACCATGATGTAAGCAGTGAGTCTTTATCATTTAGCTCCTAAACCAACTAATGATAGGGCAAAACACGACTTAACCTGCATTATTGGAGAAATACATTTGTACTGATGCGTCATGTGTTAAATTGAGAACTGGGATGACTAATTTAATCCAACTAAATTATTAATGACATTGCAGATGTGATATGAGTGGATAGTAAAATCAGCTGATCTACTCCAGTCTAATCTCTTTGAAACAGCAGCCCATGGCCAAGGAAGTGTTTTGGAACCTAAACTATTAGACCGTAGAGCAGTCATCAACCGTAATTCTACAGTTCACCGGTTTATTAGTGTGCACCATCAATGTCAACAAACCATTCTTTGCTGGTTGAATAAAAACACAGGAGAAACGTGGTACGCATGGTGCAGCATGGCATGGCATAACCATTTACCTGAAACGCTGCGCTTGCTGTGCGAGGGGTCCGGGGTACCTTCGATTGGGCGACTGGTAGAGTTGGGAGAGCAGGGCCTGGCTGGTCTTTTGGCTGGGATTGTTGGCAAATTTCACCGTGATTGGCTCCGAGGCTCCGGGAGGCTTCTGCCCGTTCAGGCCCTTAATGGCCTCCTCAGCCTCCACACGCCGGTCGAAGCGGATGAAACCCACCCCCCTGGACACGCCTGCAGCAGAACAGAGAAGAGCACAAAACACATTTAGATGGAGAGCCACACATACCTGTACAGTACACACAGATCCCCCAAATGGGGCCAAGATGAGGTCTTCTTAATTAGTCTCATTTGCACTTGATGTATCAATATTTCACCCTTACAATAGGCAAGTCCCTTTGCCACGTTCAGGCGACAATGAATTCCCACAAAGTTCCAGTGTTTTGTTGCGCATGTAAGCCAACAACCTTTTGGTACCAATCAACACTGCGCAAAGTTGTGCCATCAAAGAACCTTCAGAACCTTGCAATAAATCCAGAGAGGATTCAAGCGGAGCGAGAGGTGTCAATGCTTGTTCAGTTCCTGGTTCTATTTTTGCAAGGGGGAGGGGGAAAAATCCCCCTTTATGCAGACAAAGTTGAGCTCTCATTGGCTGATAGAACTTTAAAGAATCTTTTCTTATTGTGATGTAATGCATTTATGCAGACAGGAAGTATTCCAGTTTGCTCCCATTGAAATGTATTATGATGCCTTATCTTGCTCAGTATTCCATGATCTTTGATAAATCCCCAGCTGTATGTGCATGGCTGAACAGCTCAGGTAAATCAATTACAGTCAGGGCAGCAAGGAAACCAACATTTTCAAGGATAGTTTGGACAGAAACTGTCCGATTTCATTTGCTGGCTGCAACTAGAAACTACCCCCTCCCTTACAAACACATTCACATTTTCTCTCCTTCTCTCGCTCACACACACACACACACACAGACACAGAGAGACAGAGAGAGAGAGACAGAGAGAGAGAGAGAGAGAGAGAGAGAGAGAGAGAGAGAGAGAGAGAGAGAGAGAGAGAGAGAGTAAAAGCCTGTCAGCAGCCTTTGTAGAGCCCTGATCAGCCATACAGAGTGGAAGATGACTGGGAGCGAGGGGAGAGGAGGAGGAGAGCAGAGGAAAGTGTGGGAAAGGAGGGGAAAAAAAATCCTTGGCAACAAAATACAAAACAAGAAGCGAGCGTGTCCCTAATCCGTGCTGGCAAAAAACACTGTGCGCCTCTCGGGGAACAGGGAGAAGGCGTGCGCGTGCAAGTCTATGTGTGTGTGAGTGTGTGTGAAAGAGCGAGAGTGTGCCTGTGTGAGTGAGTGAGAGAGTGAGTGTGTGTCGGTGTGTACTTAGGGGTTGGGGGAAGGGCTAGCATGTAAGCAAGTTGCAGTTTATTAGCGTTTCATGGCTAATACACACACACACACACACACACACACACACACACACACACACCCCTCATCTCCACTAGGCAGTTGGGGGAATGGAGATTATAACAGCTGTAAATTTATTTTATTCCTCGCCATGAAGAGACATTAAAGGACACCTCAGGGCACAGCTTCGGAGGGGGGAGTGAGTGAGTGAGCGAGTGAGCGAGCGTGTGTGTGTGTGAAATGACAAACCGCATATTGGGGGAGGGGATGGAATGGGAAGGGAGTCAGTCTACTTCAGCGGGGATGAACCTCACTGCTTGAGTTTCATTTCATAAGTCCTCTTCCCCAGTCCTCAGTCGACACGCACATTTATTCACACTTGCAACTAAACTGATTCTCCTGTAGTCAGAGAGGCAATCGTGAAGGAGTGAGAGGGACTGAAAGAGTGAGTGTGCGTGAGAGGGAGAATGAGAGAGAGAGAAACTGTGTGTGTGTGTGTGTGTGTGTGTGTGTGTGTGTGTGTGTGTGTGTGTGAGTGTGTGTGTGAGTGAGAGAGAGAGAGTAGTAGTGTGTGTGTGTGAGAGAGAGAGAGAGAGAAACTGTGTGTGTGTGTGTGCGTGTGTGTGTGAGAGTGTGTGTGTGTGTGTGTGTGTGTGTGTGTGTGAGTGTGAGAAACACACTGCTCACCTGTGACCTGGTCCACAAGGATGCGGGAGGTGATGATGCGCCCGTACTGGGAGAAGAGCTGCTCCAGCTCCTTCTGGGTCATGGTCTTGGGCAGGCCACTGACGTACAGGTTAGCATCGCGGATGGAGGCCGAGCTGGGGCGGGCATACGACACCTGGGGAGGGACGGAGGAACAGGAGAGGAGAGGAGAGGAGAGGAGAGGAGAGAGAGAGAGACGGGTCAGTCAGTACCACACCTGAGGGGGGACACGTGATTGGAAACAGCCAACACACACACATACACACACACACACACGCAGATACAAGTAGAAAGCAAACCAAACATAGTTTGGTTTAAGACCCCACACATGGGGCTAACATGCTAGGAACCTAATAGAACACATAGATTGTACTACATCTGCCTAAATATGACAGGGGTGCTAAAGGTTATGTTTTGAAAGAATCTTTCATTGGTACTGTACATGATACTTTTGGCTCTTTAAAGACCCTGGTTAACCACACACCCCATTTGAGCAACATGCACATGCAGTTTTAATCATGTAACACACACACACACACACACACACACACACACACACACACACACCCCTGCAGAATAGACTGAAGTCTTAAGATGGGGGTTCTGTGGTAGGGCAGTGAGAAGATTTACCATTATGATGCGCAGAAGTATCAATATTAACTGCTATAGGCAGTAGGCACACTAACGTTTTGCTGCTAGGTCTGGAAAACGGCATTGCCACGAGAGATGGTAACATTAAGGATGAATCCACACACACACACACACACACACACACACACACACACACACATGTACATAGAGAATTCAATGTCTAAACAGATATTTATTTACACAACACATTAGACAGCTGAATGCACATACTTAAGACAGCCTAAAGACAACACAAATGTCAATCAAGACCACCATACAGTGAATGGTTAAAAAAAGGTTTCACACACACACACACACACACACACACACACACACACACACACACACACGGGACAGATAATGTGATGACACACGCACAGAAACATAACAGAAAACAAGTGAAGGTGCACTTGAGAAGCATCATTAGCAAAGTACACAAGACACGCATACCAAAACAGTAGTTTTCCATTTAGGTATATCAACACGTGCATGCACGCACACACACACACACCCCTGTTCCGCTGTGTATACACAAACACACACACACACACACACAATAACGGGAGCATACACAGACAACAACAAACACGGCACTATCCCTGTCCTCTCATCACGGTTAATGAAACCAGACCAATTAAAATCTGCGAATTGGGCGATCATCTTGCGCCCGCTTGCCCTCCGTGAAGAAAAGGGACGGCTAATTTGGCGTGTGCCACGTTAGCGCTTACAATGAAACACTTCTGCCACAATTATGCAAATGGAAATATTCATGAGCAGCTTGCATCTCCCTGTTGACTTTCACAAGCCTCGCACACAGAAAACATGCTCGCCAACGCCAAGGGTGCATGCGTGTGTGTGTGTGTGTGTGTGTGTGTGTGTGTGTGTGTGTGTGTGTGTGTGTGTGTGTGTGTGTGTGTGTGTGAGTGTGTGTGTGTGTGTGTGTAAGAGGGAGGGGGGGATGGTTTGCTTTTAAAAGCACCACAGCCAGGGCTGGAAGAGATTCATTTATCACATTACAAACCGCCAAGTGTTGGAACAAAAGGAGAGGGCGGCCATATTGCTTTTAGCTGGAAAGGCCTAGCAAGCTGGAGCGAGCGCTCTAGGCGAGGTGAATCGTGGGAACAGCAAGGGTGTGTGTGTGTGTGTGTGTGTGTGTGTGTGTGTGTGTGTGTGTGTGTGTGTGTGTGTGTGTGTGTGTGTGTGTTGGGGAAGGCACTGTAGTCTTTTATGGGAGATGGTTACACAGCTCGAGTAAATGACTAGGTATTTGCATGCACCTGAAATGTCACCAGGGCATCACGTCAAGGCCCGAAGATGACAAAGACAAGCGACTCATTATACAGTCAAATGCAGAGTAAATATCAAGGAAACAAACAAGAGCCTAAGTGCATTAGCCCAGGTGTCATTATCCAGTCAGTGCAGTGCAGTGCAGGGCATTATTATTAAGCCTGTTGACAGCCAAGGGCCTTCACAGCCAAGCACACAAACCACGGCACAGTACACAAGCTCCGTTAAAACGTACTGTCAGTCACGGTTTCTACTGAGGCGGTCAATTCTGTTGGTAAGTCTATAACTGTGCTGCATTGTGTTGTATTCGGATATGACATAACATCAAAAATAAATAAATAAATAAAAAAACCGCTGAAATAGTTACCCTAATTTTCAAAGTGTTTAATGCAGTGACTTGTACTTTACATGACGGTAGAACTAAGGTAGCCTTATTGCCATCGACTTTCAAAGCTCTGCGAGACTTTGGTCTGACCAAGAGCCTATAGTGCTGTAATTTCTCAAAACACATGGTTGACCCGCCTCCCTCTAATGCCTCGGTTTGCTACTGCTTGATGTTAGAAAATGCTTTCTGAGTTCCTCATTTTTGGGAAATCCGTTCAGATCAGCAGTTGGCCAGACCAGCGACAGCAACGCCGAAGGTGTTATGTCACTGGGAGGGCGTGCCAGGCCAGAACTAAGGTAGCCTATACATTGTTCATAATCAATGAAGTATTTTCTGACTAGCATGGCTGCTTCTGTATTATGACGGGCTCTAAGGTTACAGGCAATACCTAGTTGTTAAGTGCAACAGCAGTTGTTTTTGTCTTCCACTTAAAAGACAATTTACTGTAGAAAGGAGTTGTGTGGCTTTCCATTTTATGGGGGTTGTAAGCTTGTTAACTATGACAAACAGTTCTACACTATTTGCCATCATGCTGAATAAATGGCAATCGGGAACATGGAGGAGTTTGTTATGTGAATGTTTCTTATAAAACAGCCCTTGCTTGTGCTGCTAAATTCTCCACAGAGCAGTTATAAATATTTTTGGGGGCTTCTGCTCGTGTGTGTGTGTGTGTGTGTGTGTGTGTGTGTGGGTGTGTGTGTGTGTGTGTGCGTGTGTGTGTTTTGAAGGTGCTAGTGCAAGACCTCATGCATTTTACTGCTTTATGCCTCTCCTCTTCTATTCAGTTCCATAATAGATAGCCAGTCAACTTAAGCACATATACTACCAATTCTTCATACATAGATCTCCATCTCAACTTACATAGCAGACACGGAAAGTACTTGACATATACTCTACTCAAACTGGGTCCACACCACACACGCAAGGAAATTATATAATTATATTAAAAAAAATAGCTTCAGTGACTCAATCTGAATTGTTACTTTAAAACCAGCGATTGAAGGCATATGCATGTGATTTGAGATAACGGTAATCCTATGATTGACACTAACACTACACAGAGCATATCGGCGTTAACTAATCCCATGAAACGCACATAGCCTATAGACAGCGGTGAGATGAGAGCCAGTGCGTCTCGGGATGTTTCTGGAGTTCGGCATCTGGCAGCTGCTTTCTGAGGGCTCCCGTTCGAGCAGGCGATGGAGCGATGGAGGGAAGTAGGGAGGGTGGAAGGAAAGAAGGAAGCGCTGGTGAAGCACTGGTGCACACTAATCCTCTCTTCAATGGTCATGCTGGCTCAGTTAGCTTCGCCCCATCCCCCTCCTCCCCTCTCCTCTACCATCTCTCACTTAAGAGAAACACAATAGCCAAAGACCAGATTAACTAGCGCTCGCTCTTTCTTTTCTTGTTAATATGAAGAGGTGAAACAGAGTTTACAAAACACACGTCAACTTAGGAGTTGCAGCCAAATGTGTTTTTTTTTTATTTTTTTTTTCCTCCTCTCTCCAATCCTCACCCTTCCTTCAAGATAGAGTGCACTATGCAATGAGTACACACAGCTGTAAATTAAGTGTGCCATGCAATAGTCTGATAATGCTATTGTCTAGTACCAATACTTTCAATCGAGCCGCATATGCAGACAAAATTGTTTTGATTTGGATAACTGTGGATCCACGTCACATTCAAAAACTATGCAGTGATTGGCAGAGACTGAACAGGACAGACGGGCGGTGCAGAAGAACAGCAGATTTCAGATCTCAGAAATGGACCCTAATGAAGTTAAACGGATTTTGTAGCTGCATGACGAAAGGAAGAAGAGCAGATATCCTTTTCCTCTGAGTCACTCGGTCTTGTGCCTCATTGGCTCTTACTGGCCAGACATAGGAAATCTGCAGATCTGCAAATCATTCCTTTCCTTCGCCATCACTTTTACATTCTTGACAAATGAACCAACTAAACTGCCCTTTACTTACTCAACCTTTTTTTTTTTTTAAATGCAATTATTTCACAAAGGGGTGTTAAGGGAATAAAAGTGTAGTTTTATGTGGTCTGTGTGCTAGCTAGCGCATACTCATACTTGAAGCTGGCCCCAGATTTGGGCGTGTGTGTGTGTGTGTGTGTGTGTGTGTGTGTGTGTGTGTGTGTGTGTGTGTGTGTGTGTGTGTGTGTGTGTGTGTGTGTGTTTTATCTGGGCTCTGCAGACCTACTGTTGTGTATAATCACAGCCTAGTGGGCTGCAACATGCTCCTCCTAATAATGTTGCGCACTCACTCTCTCTCTCCCCACAGCAGCCTCGCTCCCTCGCTCGCCTCGACGGATTCCCATCAATAAAAACACCCCCACGCTAATTAAACCGCCAAATGGGATCCTTTCTCAACGCAGCACTGCGATCGATGGACGCCCCCAACCTCTCGCCCAAACCCCTTCGCTCCTTTACTGCAAACCACCACCACTCCCACCCCCATCCTCACCCTTCCTCACTGAAGGAGCCTGAAGGGCAGACTGTCAAGGAGAAACCTTCATCACATCACCCATCCATCCATCTACCCTGCCATCCATCCATCCATCCATCCATCCATCCAGTCTTTCAGTTCCTCCTCCTCCACCTCCTCTTTGCGCCTTCATGCTTCATTTCACAATAATACTTGCAAAGTAGATTCCATCAGCTCATGGGAGAGGGTTATTTGCACTTCTGAAAGTGCTGCTGGAGTATTTTTGGGGGGCTTCTGCTCGTGTGTGTGTGTGTGTGTGTGTGTGTGTGTGTGTGTGTGTGTGTGTGTGTGTGTGTGTGTGTGTGTGTGTGTGTGTGTGTGTGTGCGCTTTGAAGGTGCTGGTGCAAGACCTCATGCGTTTTACTGCTTTATGCCTCTCCTTTTCTATTCAGTTCCATAATAGATAGCCAGTCAACTTAAGCACATATACTACCAATTCTTCATACATAGATACTACCAGTTCTTCATACATAGATATCCATTTCAACTTACATAGCAGACACGGAAAGTACATGGGCACATATGCGCGCGCGCACACACACACACACACACACACACACACTAATAGCATGCTAGGTGGCGTCTTGAGAGACCTTAAATACCAAGACATGATTCATAAGCAACTATGCTGTCTGTTGCCTTGCAAGCAGGCATGAGGGAAAGAGAGGAGAGCAGTGGGAAAACTACAAAACCATTCAAACCATCTCTCTTGCATCAGTCTCACCCTCAGAGAAAAGAAAAAGAAAAAAAAAAAAAAAAAAAAAAAAAACCCTACTAGAGCTGAGGTCGAGTGTGAGTGAGAATGAGGGTGAGTGAGTGAGTGAGTATGTGTATATGCGTGTGTGAGTGTGTGTGTGTGTGTGTGTGTGTGTGTGTGTGTGTGTGTGTGTGTGTGTGTGTGTGTGAGTGAGAGAGTGAGTGTGTGTGTGTATGGGTGCACGTATGTTTGTGCGTGTGTGTGCCTCCATGCCTGCTGCTCTGGCTTTTCAGCCTTGCCGACCTAAAGAAATGGAAAATCTCCCAAGCCTTCTGACACCACGCCCTTCTTGGCTGTGGGTCGTGGAAGCGAGAAGAAGAGATTTCTGTTGCAAGATCAGGAGTCTCTGCTCACCTTTATGGTCTTGGTCTGGAGTCGGAGTCCATTTAAAGTGTTGATGGCTTTCTCTGCGTCTTTTGGCTCAGCATAGTTCACAAATCCATAACCCAGGCTCTGTCCTAAAAAGAAAATGGGAAGGGGAAATGAAAAATCATGACTATGGCATTTCTACACACCATGACCATCATACCTTACACAATATTGTGGATAGCACACAACAGCAGTGCTTGAAGAGTATCCAAACACCCTGCTCAATACAATGCGGTTTCTTTCGTTTTCTCTACAGGGCACAATGACTACGAGTAGTGGTTCATTTAGTCAGTTTGTACAATGGTACAACGGTTTCCCATCTTATCTACAGACCGAAAAATGAAAATTTGTAAATGCAAAAAAAGAGGAACATAAATTTCTTAAATCACTGTACCAGATTGAAAATAAAATCTGAGACTGTGAAAAATCCAAGATTTGCATTTACTTTTCACTGTGCATTTCTAATAAGCATGATAGAAACTCTGAAGTGTCTTGACCGATTAAAGATTTTTAGAGTTTGTTAATACATTTTATCCATCTGCAAAATAAATACTAACATAAAACCACTGATGTAGAGTACAGGGAGATACAGCAAGTAATGACATGAGGAATTTCCTCTGTGCTACATTAACCCAAGTAGTCATACTGTGTAGACTGCAGCCAAGTAATTATTAGTCATTAGGTCAAGCCCTTAACAATAAGTGTGGGAGTTGTGAAAATGATGGGAATGACTGTTATATTAAAGCAAAGTTTAAGTGGCTTAACACAATACAGACTGCCTGAATAAGATTCCCGACAGAACAGCTGAATTCCATTCAAAAGAGTCGGCTGATGAAACCTTGGCAGTACCTACAGAAATCTTAGCTACCGAGTGCTCCTTCATTACACTGAGTATATTCACAGTGAAGGTCTGAGCGGACTGGGGGGGGGGGGATAAATAAATAAATAAATAAATAAATAAATAAAATAAAATAAAATAAAATAAAATAAAATAATCACAAATGATGAACAAACATGAAGAAAGACGTGCGTCGAGACCCAGTCAGCATCGTCCCAAGGTTGCTTCAGTCCCCTGCACTCTGGTGCACCACAAAGCAAAGTGAAACAAAAAGGCCGCCGCCGCCACTTCCGACACGCGAGCAAAATGAGTGTGACTCATCAATCCCTCAGAATTGATAATAAAATGTCCGCTTCACTCTCGAGACTCGAGGCTCTCCTATCTTGCGCTCCACCTCCACCCTCGTCTGAGAGTGAGTGTGTGTGCGCACGTGTGTGTGTGTGCGTCTATGTGCGTGTGTGTGAGTCTGTGTGCGCACGCCTCACTGTCTTCTGCTTCATCCATCACTCCTGTCCAAAACCAACAAAAGATCCCGACGCTGCCCACGCCTCTCGAGTGCCACTGCCAATTCAATTTCCTCCCCGCCCACCAGTGCCTCTCCTCGCATCCACCTCCGGTCAAGTTCACCAGCTCCTACAGTGTTAATAATATATATATTTAAAAAAGGAAAACAGATAATCATTTCAGACAGCACACTGTCTCTGTCCGCCTGGGAGCCTGGGCTTTATGTAATTATATTTCTGCCTTCCCAGTGCTCCTGCGGCAGCAGCGGCGGCAGAAGGCCCCGACTGAGCAGAGCCAGGGAGCGAAGGGAAAATTGGCACAGTGTTCACTTGTGTGCTAGCAGCTAGAGGGTGGATGGGTGGGGTGGGGTTGGTTAGTTAGTCAAGTTTCTGGGGAGGGTAAGGGTGGGCTGGTAAAGCATGTGCTAATATTTTCACTTCAAAAACCCCAGCACTGGAGACATGCTTGTATATGTGCACATCTTTGATAGGGTTCCTTAATGCGGATAAAGAATCATCATCTTTCCTCCCTTTCCTACTTCAACTCCCCATGCCACCCCTACTCCCACCCCCACCAACCTTCCCCACCAAGTCCACCAAAGGCATGACAACGCCCACGTCTGGGAATTCTGCTGAACCAGGCCATTTTTAGCTCTCGCTTGCCCACCCACCTCCTCATGCCCTACCCCTACCCCACCCTCTCTCCCAAATCTCCATATGGATCTCCCTGTGAACATGATCCATCATCTTTCCGTCCTTCCTCTGGTTCACGCTGCGTTGACGTTGATGACTCACTGCGAACACTTGGGGGCTCCCCGGATAGCACGAACGTGCAGTTCGTAAACTCTCGTTCACCTTGCGTCTTAGCGTTCCGTTATCGCCAGGAGAAACGAAACGAGAGCTGCCTTTGAACATGCCGTGCGAGCTGGTGGTGAGATGACACTCTTTCCGCTTAAGCCTCCAGGCCAAATAGAGTAGCAGATTGGAGGCGAAGGGGGGATGGAAGGGAGGGAAAAAAAAAAAAAAAAAAGGCTTTTTTGCGGTGGGGTGTGTGATGTTAAAAAAAAGCAACTAGCGAAGCACCAATTACAGAAGTGCGATGGATACAACTCGGCCTCTTTGTTCCTCATAGGCTCTCCAAGGGAAAACCCTTTGCCAAGTAATTGCTGCCCAAGTCATCAAACGTGGAGGTGGTGGTGGATCAACCTGGAAGCTACAGTACACTCATTCCTTTTTTTAAAGGTTTATTTTTAAAGGCAATTGGATTTGAGTTGGGAATTGAGGCCTGCAGGGAACCTGCTGACGGGCAACAGAAAATGTGTGGATCAGATCAGAACTCAAGGGTTGCAGATTTCGTTTTGAATGACTCAACTTTCTCATCTGCTTAGACCAAGACACATACATACGCACTACCACGGCAACACCCCCATGTATGTTTGAGTGCAAGCATTTTCTGTAAGCAAAAAAAAAAATCCAAATCTCTCTCACACACACACACTTATCACAAGCCTGTGTCAGCAGAGAAAATCAGGGAGGCAAAAGTTCATGAAGTGCATGATACTTTGAAGCAGACACCGACAAGACCCACAAAACCGCTCTGATCAGAAAGGCATAGGGTTCAAATAAATAAATAAATAAATAAATAAATAAACAAACATACAAACATCTCAATGGGTTTCCAAGAACCCAGTCAGGCAGAGAGTTCCCTTCAGCTCAGTTACACACACAAGCTCAGAGTAGCAGCACGCGATTCAATTAGTCAAAGAGAAAACATGGAGCCGCTCATCCATTAGTGTGTAATGCAAGCATCCATTTCCTCTGGCCCCCCCAAACACACACACACACACACACACACAGCTGAGATTTCACAAACGCATACGCACACACACACACACACACACACACACACACAAAGCACGGCAAGCACTTTAATGAGCTACACAAAAGCACATCATATCCATTTTCGTCTCCCAAGCTGCTTGCCTCAAGAGGCAGACACTAGGTTCAGCTCCATCCAGCACTGCACAGCACAGGACTCCGGCACAAGTTTAAGGGTTTGAGACTGCAGAGGGGATGCTATTGGCCGACTCAATGCCACCACTCCGCACCGTGTCCAGAATCAATAATTAATCAATGATTGATTAATGATTGATGAATGATTAATCAATGAGAATCAATGATTGATGATCAATTCATGCCAGTCAAGACTTTTAAGGGTCCAGGGTTAAAATTTACGGAGTAGGCCTATACCGTCTTTGGATACAGCTGTTATGACATGGCCAGAGAAGTAGGTGATACACACAAGCAGTGACACACAAGCAGTGACGGTCATAAGGTGTTCAGGTCGGAGCTATAAGTCATGACCTCTAGATCTGTGGTGTACACTATAGCCTTGGGGAAGCTACATGTATGTCTTCGATTAAATGCATGGCTCAAGTAATGATGCCCAAACAGCAGCTAACTTATCTAGCCCGTAGGTTGACTTCAGTGTTTGAAGTAGTCATTCTTTGAAGAAAAAAAAAAAAAAAAAAAAACAACAACAACCATAATTGCTTAGCATTTACAATTCCATAGAGTATTTACAACTTCCCAAGTGTTGCCATTTGCGCTCTATGGTCACAACAAGTCAACTTTTAACAAATGGCTCTGGTTCTCATTCTCATGGTGAGAGAGATTGATCATGTGAAAGAATGGAATGACAATGAATGAATTTCAAGAACATGTGTGCACGGTCCGCCTGACATGACTGTGGAAATACAGTCATCATCAAATGCCAAAAAAAGGGACATCGGCCAACCCTACTAGCCTAACATCTACGACTGAAAATCTGACTGAATAAGACCGAGGCGGCCCAAGAAGTGTTAAGCTGTAACACTGCCTGTGGGAAGCCTGTAGGAAGTACACACCAACACATCAGGGGCTTGAAAGCTTAGTATAGGAAAGCTTGGGACGGGATCAAAATCCCTCCAACCCCCACTTCCTAATTTTCTTCCAAGTCTATTTTAATTCAGCTATATTGGCTATATTCAACTAGGCCCTGCAAGGAAAATAAATGAAATGAAAAGATGATAATGATTAAAAAAAGATACCATGTTCTAACTGAAGTAGCTTTACTTACAAAATCAGAAACCTGTTTGTTGTGCAGCTACATTTTTGAATTAATTGCAAGAGAACGTCAGAAGAACTGTTTGCATGCCTTGAGGATCCAACCATCTGCTTAGATTAAGCAAAACCAGGCAGTGAAATTCTCACACAAAGTCAGTACGGTAAGCTGATCATAAAAGTAAGACTGTCAGTTTGACAAATTTCTGACAAGCCTAATGCGCTTCCACTAAGGGAAAACGAGGCCAAATGCACTTTCAAACAGGAAACTACAGCAAGGTAAAAAAAAATAAATAATAGCTGTCGGTGTCAACAGTAAGCCTACAGAAATGTGGTTTTCAAGGTTTCTCAAAGCTTCTCTAGGCTAGCAACTTGGTCAAAAACTGAGGTAGTAAATTCAAGTAAATTCATACACTCAAAATATTGGTGATAAAGCCGAGTCAATTATTAAAAGACTTAACCCAAGTTTTGGAGGGTTGAAAATTTTAAGTTTTGGTTTGGACACTACAATGGTTTAAATCCCAGTGCTCACCCCTAAGCTTGCGGTCGTAAACCTTTAAAACATAACTGGCAAAAATCAATGTTATTACGAGCAGTTTTTTTAGAGGGTTCAGAGCTTAGGGTGAGGAAGAATCCAGAATTCAGTCAGTGTCATCCCTACATCATCTTGCATCACACAGAAGCTTTGCAGGACTGCATCGGCGTGACCACGAACAGCCCAACATTTTGAGTCGCAGGCGGCTCAAGGATGACACAAATGAACTGACATGGGGCTCCACGGGCATCTTTAGTCACTCATGACTAGGCCTTGCAAAGCCTCCTGACAGGGCGTTTTCACAAAGGCAGTAGGGTGAGGCAATATACTCGGCAGGGGAAACGGAAGAGGAGACTCGAGTGGCAGACTAAAAGGGGTGCAGCATGAATTTACAAACTGTAGAATGGACGTTTCTGCTGCCAACAACGCCATTTTCCCCAAAGTCAAATGTGCAACGGGAAAGTCAATGGATCTTTGGGGTTGCTGATCATACCATTTAGTTTAATCATATCACAACCTTTAAATAAATTACAGGTGCTTGTTATTGCACATCTGAAGCAATAAATGTCAAGGCTGCTTGCAGAGTAGGATATTCTGTTGCCTGAATGGAAAACATATCTTACATTATCTGAGCACTACCTAAAAAGCCCAGTCACCATTATGTCTTTTCCTCCAAGACTACAGGGGGGGCCAACCCATTATGCACCAAGTGGAATGTATTCATTAGATGGAATCATCTTGCACTACAATTACCATACATCATATTTTACAGTTTGCCATTTAGCTAGGCCTAAATTATATTGACAATTTGTGAAACTGAAAAAGCACTATTCAAAAACATCACTAAAAATCGATGCATCATTTCCTGTTTACAACTCCTGGATACCCTTACCTCCATATTGCCAATGACTCAGACTGATGTCAGAGTGTGTAGCCAAGACAAGACTAGGCTATTTTATCACACAGAGGGCTGTGCTTGCAAATAACATTCTTTCAACATCAGGCTGGTTTAACAATCTTAAAAAATCTAAAAGGAGCAGCAACATGGAAATGTTAAGCCCCCTGCAACTCTAGCCTACACAAACAATGGGAACCACTGCTGAGGCTTGTGTTCCTAGCTCCCAGCTATGCTACGTTCAGCGCAACCACTCGCTAGCAGTTTTGCTTGTGGCTTGATGGGGGTAGTGTGTGTGTGTGTGTGTGTGTGTGTGTGTGTGTGTGTGTGTGTGTGTGTGTGTGTGTGTGTGTGTGTGTGTGTGTGTGTGTAGGATTTAAAATGTTTGAACAGGCAGCTTTAAGGGAACAAATGAAACCAGTGATATTTAACAATTAAATGAGTCTTTTAATGGTGTAAGCCAATCTGGATTGTTGCTGTGGGGAAGTTCCATAATGGCCTTCGCTTAGGAGGGAGGGAGGGAGGGTGGGTGGGGGGCATAGTGGGACATGGTGGGGTGTGTTGTGGTGGTGGTGGTAGAGGACCATATAATTAGAGCATTTTGCTGTGCTGAAGTCTACCCCTCACGCCTCAATGGCTATGATCTTGAGATGGGAGCCCTGTGTTTTAATTGGGGCTAAAAAGCAAAAAAAAAAAAATCTTCCATGGTGTATGGCACTAGAGATCAAAGCTAGCTATTCAGCAGGCCTGGGCCATGAGGGATGGAAGGGAAACATATATATAATTATAAATTATAACAAAGTTAAGCCACACCGAGTGCTTGCTGGGACCTTGAATAATCAGAGCAAACAGTAGCCCATGGAGGGAGTTTAATTGAGGTTTACTATCGCAGCGGGTGGACGGGACCACGAGGGAATGGCCACTTTGCCTCCAAGAACTCACAACTACAACTAGACCTATGGACCTATGTGTAAGGATGGATGAAGACATAAAAAATAAATAAATAAAAAAGAACAAGAAGATAAAAAAAATATATAGAGTAGCATGGTTGGGATAAAAACTGTTCATATCACTGGATATCACCAAGATTTATTTACAGCACTGAAATTACGGTTGTTCATTACGGTTGTTCATAACCCTTATCCTAGCTAGTTATCCATCCTCACCCGATACAGTGAAAAAGTATTCATGTTCCAGGTCTCAAACAAGACCAGTCATCCCTGTCCACCTCCGGTCATCAAAACGCCAAACGCGTTTCTGTTCCTTCTTTATCACATAGCCTAACCAAGCAATATTCCTCATCCTGAACACCATCCTAAGCACAAGTACTTTATACATTTCATACATATCTATTTATTTCCCTTCATTGGAACCACTTTCCTTACCTGTTATTTTGTCTCGTACGAGTTTGCAAGACTCGATTTCCCCGATGCTGCCAAACAGACTCTTGAGCTCCTCCTGGGTCATATTCTGCGGCAGGTAGTTGACTATCAGGTTTGTTTTACTGTCCTCTATGCTGCCCGACTCCACGGGGGACGAGCAGTTGTTCGAGATCGTGGCAGGACCGTTGGTCGTGTTGTTGCAAGTCGGCCCATTGGATAGCTGTGCTTCCATTGCGGCAATCACCTGACCAGAGAGAAATGGAACAAGTTAAGAGTCAGGACGAATGGAAACGCACACAGGTTTATACCCCCTCCTCCTGGTTAACTGCCACTTTGCAGCTTTTTATTTATTTTAGAAGGGTTTCTGCACACATGGTTTCAAATGGAGACGCCCAATTAGCTCAAGTCAAAGTAGGCACTTGATTTTAGGTTACAACTAAAAGCTGCAGGAGGGCAGACCAACTGGAAGAGGTAGCAGACAATCCAACACACACACACACACACACACACCCATCACAACATGCTCATTAACCTTGTTCCATCCTTTTGTTTCCATAAGAGGGGGGGCAACAAAGGAGCACTCGGTGTATAAAGGTCTTAAAGTTTAAAAACATACTATAAGCAAGTGGAATTGGCTGTAAATTTGTCTTTAACCTACTCGGGTATACACTGTAAAAGAAAATAACTAAACTTGAAGAACCTTTTAGCTTTCTGCATGACTGAGCTGTGCTAACTGTCTAAACCTAAACTGTGATACTGCGGTGTGAATGATACACAAACCTAGCTGGTCAATAATTCTAGGTCTGCTGATGATAAAGATGCAACCTAAATCTGGATGTGAATGTTAACATAAATAAAACTAAAAACAAACAAATCTAGTAGAAGTGAGAGCCGAGTTTTTTTTTTTTTACAAAATACAGCAATACAACTAGTTCAGAGAACATTTTTGTTCAATTCAATCACTACACTACATTATCCTTCATGGAAACTTGTCTACTTTCTCATATTAACCTTGCCTGCATTGCATTAAATTCAGTTCTAATAGTTCTGTCTTCAGTTCTGCCTTTATACCTTACTTCTGAAAATATTACGATTCAGTCTTGTACAAATTAAAGTAGGCAGACTGATATGTAGCATTTGTTAGTAGGTGATCCAAAATCCAATAAATGTAAGGAAAGAAAAAGGAGGAAATGCAATGAGATTAAACCCATTAAACCCAGAATATAGCAGAGCAAAAAGCATTTGACTGGATCATTTCTAAATGAATTTTGACATTCATTTAATAATAACTGATCATTACTTTAGCCGATTACTGAGAGAATGGGGTAAAGAGACATGGTTATTCAGTTCTGAGGAGGTGCATCACCACCACCACCAATAATTTAACAGCCCAATTAGTGACTCATATAAACGCAGGTAATAAACACACTGGGGTCAAATACAGTACAATTGAGTTAAATGAGCTATCTACATGCATTCCACACAATCAACAAACATACGATGCATTCAGAGGCCATTGCAAAACCTGAGACCATACCAATGCCACCACTCACTACCTTAGGCAGCCAGCACCATCCCAACATCCCAAATTCGAATCTGAACGAAAGTGGTTCCAAGAAATGGGGACATGGCCCTTCAGTTCAGCGAGCATCTAGAGCAAAAAGTGGAGCGCAGGTCCTTGAAGCCCACAGTGTCGGCTGGTTTTTCATTTTGTCTTTTTTTTTTTCTTTTTTAAGCAGAAAAAAAAGAAACCTTGACCTCTTATTTAAAATAAATAAATAGGCTACTTGAAGGAAAACAAAGTGCTAGTAAGATATTGCAACCCTCAAGTAAAGAACAAACAAATGTTATTTGTGCTTGAGTCGGTTACGCTAAGTAAAATACATTATGACGTCCACTAGCCCAATTCACCCCCACCCACCCCCAGGCGACCACAACCAGCAGAAACTGTGGCCCTCAAAGATGGCAGCAAACCCCCACACAGGGAGGGATTGGTATGGCCTGAGTCCTGACCCATTCGTCATGTTTGTAAATACAGTTTAGATGTTTTGTTTTTCTTAAGTGAATAAATGAAAAAGGCCCACACACCCCAGTCCAAGGCTCTGCTGCCCAGGAACCACTTCTAAGTAGAGAGGTCACATCGCACAGTCTGACTGCCATGTTAGTTTGGAGTTGACGTCTGCAATGTGGACACACACACAAAAAAGTACTGGATGTTAGATTGAGACAAGAGACAAAAAAAAGCAACAGTCACATTTTTTTCCCCGCTCCCGCTTCACTTCCGAGTTCATTTGTCAGTTCTTCTTCCCATTAGGCTACTTCCTTGTACATTCCACACGGACTGTCATGCAGATTTGCAAGAACTGCCAAAGGGAGAGGCAAGGGAGAGGCAAGAGAGAGGCAACTGCCAAAGGGAGAGGCACGCACAAGACAAACAAGGCTATATTATTTGTTTTCTCTACACATCTTGGCTAATTGGCAGACCTTTCCATAACTGACAATAGAAATATTCAATGCAATTCAATTCAAACAACCCAAATAAGACACAAGACATCTCTAAAAGCAATAATGATTAGTAAAGATAAAAGATGTTGGCTTATGCTCTAAAATACTGGAAACAGACAAAGGAATAATGCGTTGTTACCATACAGGGCTGTACAATACTGCAAAACAAATGTCTTTGCAGCAACAACAGAGACTAGAGAAATTAGGCATAGGATATTGAACATCAGCCTAGAGTTTAACCATCCAACTCAATGCCACAGATCAGCCAAAATAGCCAATAAGACAAAAGATCTTTAAAAACCGGAAGAAAGCAAAAACACTGCATACGCAAAGCAATAAAATCTTCTCGGCAATGTCCTCACAAAGCAGGTGCCTTTAAATGATTAATGAATCTGCCCTTACAAAGTGCTTAGCCTACACGTTTGCACATAGTCACAAATATAGCCAAGGCATATAGCCTACCGGTACATGTTAAGAAAAAGAGGGGACTAATAATGTCCAATTGCATAATATGCCTAATGCACACTCATATGGCTAGGGTAAGAAAAACAGACAAAGTCTAGGCCTATGTGTTTTTTGTTTGCAAGGGAGTAAAAATATTGGGGTGAAAAAGACAAAAAAAAAGAAAAATCTGATTACAATGTAACAATTTTGCCATGCAACATACAATAATGTACAAGAGTGTGTGTCTAATGTTTAAGGATAAGGAGGTTGGTAGAGGGTCTAGGAATTCATTTTAGGGGCTATTTTCAGTAGCAGAGAAGACACCAGTCCACCACATGTAGCATTACTGAAATCACACCTACCTTGATGAAAACAAGCCTCAATTCCTGAACCCTCAAGAACTCAACTGGCATGAATCAGCTTTTAGGATTGGGTCATTCACGCCAGTTAGAGAAGACAATGGAATTCAGTCAACACAGCAATTTGATACAAGTGAACTGATACAACTGATAGAAGTCACTGCTAGCTAGTCTGGGGTGTATACTCCCCTCACTCACTCAGCCCAAACCCTGAGCAGTAGTCAACAAAGCTTCACTGGTTTCCGCTTGCAGCATGAGCGCCAGCAGCAGAGTCGTCTCAACCGCATACCAACTGCAGGCAAAACCTAAACAATAGAACACTATGGCACAAACACGACAAAGACATACACCTACTACTTCAATCATCAGTGACAACAGTGACACGGTGCCATTTTAATCCAACTGCATTTTCACTGCAGCACAAGAACATTCTGACTGTCCATGTCCGTTGACGGACGACGACGGAGGGGGAGTCAATTCTCTCAATTCCGATTGGTTGGACGGATCCATTCGGATCGAAAGCTCCATTCAAAGTCAATGTATGACGTCCGTTGACGGACGGATGCAGAGTGAAAGCACCGTTAGGCTACTGCAAGGAGCACATGAGGCTGGGAGAGAGAGTTTAATAACTAGGAGCTAGACTACTGGACAAGACAGTTTAGCAGCACTATGCAGTTAATGGCCAACAAACTAATCAACAGAGATAGGCTAGTTAATCACCTGTTTACAATAATTATTACCATGAGAAATGGAATAGGCCTATTGCTTTCTGATTGGCTAACAGGGAGTGTATCGATTCTAGATAACATTAATTCTGGAGTTCTGTGGTCAATAGCTTGTTTATTTCTTAAACACTGGGTAAATAAAAGCCATGTTTCTAGTGTTTTGAGTTGCACATTTGGATCCGATTCAAGTCACATACCATCCCCCACCAAATAGACAAGCTACAGTCTGGAGTTCCTCTCTCCCACACACACAGACACAGACACAAACACCTTGCCTGACCCAGAAGTATATCATTTTGTTATCAAAGGAAGATGCTGGGCCTGGAATCTACCTGCAAACAGGCTACTAGAATCTGAAAGCAAGACTGACATCTCAAGTCAACTCATACACTGACATTTGGGCTAAACATATGATGCTTAACAAAATAAGCAAATCCTAATGGCCACAGACAGACAAAGAGAGAGAGAGAGAGAGATGGATGGAGATAGAGATAGAGCTATAGAGATAGAGAGAGATGCACATGACAAACAAATGCAAACTAATGATAAGGATGCATGCACACACACACACACACACACACACACACACAGAGAGAGAGAGAGAGTGTGTACGTGTGTGCATACACAAGCCCACAAATATTTCATTACATAAACACTTGGAGTGTGGAAGGGAGCTGGCAACAGAACACAGGCTGTCTGAGGAGGAGGGTCCAGGAGAGGCAACAGCCAATAGGGGCAGGGGACCACCACAGAGCCAACCACCACCACACCACATAGGACAGCAGCACAGCAGGGGTGCCAATTCGAGAGTAATTAATGGCATAATAGTAAAAAATGAATAAATACAAAATAAATACAAAAATTATTAGACTAAAAGTCTTTTTAGTATCGTTTTCAGTTTCAAAAGGGCAATGTTGGTGGCAACCAAAAGCCAACAAGATGCCCTATAGCCTAGACCTAATAAGCAAGTACACAATTTTGTGTATTTTGTACCAAGGGTAAGAATTCAAAAGGCTATAAAATTAAAAACTGCCTTTTCCATTTCTTACCAACAAATGATACTATGTGGATATGTGCAAGGTTATGCTAGTGATAAAAGTTCCACACCAGGATTCCCTTAACCTCTTGCTGCTATGCATCCATGTCATTCAGAAATGGACTCCATTTGATCACCTTCAACACACACACACACACACACACACACAAAAAAGACAGGACTCTTTCACTCCTCCTGTTGACCTCTGGTCTCACCCCAGTCCCACCACTAAAACCCCTTTAAAATACTCTTTTCGAAGTAGCTTTACAGAGATGTTCCCTGCCCTTCACCTTCCTTTCTTGCCCATTATGTTCACTGGGAATAGCATGTGAAGTCCATTCCACTACGCTAACCAAACGCTTCTATCTGTGAATGGCGGCGAATTCCACCAAGCTCTATCGGGGGCGTGATTTTAAAGTGCGGACACTTTTGGAATGCTGAACCTGTCTCGACCCCCCCAAATGGTTTGAATTATTCAGAGCAAACTTGTGAACCCCCGAAGGGCAATGCATCACCATCACGGCATAGGAGAGCTGCGTTACTGAGCTCCACTCATCACAAACTAGCCTACCCCCCGCCCGCTACAGTGCTTTTATTAGACACACATCATTAGGAAAATAAAAAGCACCAGGCAATGCAACTCATGTTCAGGTGCCTAGTTCTGTCAGGCCTAGCTACGTTAATTGATGGTAAATGCATGAACACAAGCAAATTCTTTTGATGTCTGTCAGTGAACACCAAAAAGGGATTTAAAAAAAAAAAAAAAAAAAAAAAGGATGATATTACTCCAAACGACCAAACGACAAACCTTCCATGTCTGTGTTAAGCAGTACGGTAAGCAGTACGGTATGTACACCATAGCCTAGTACAGCTCAGTATAACACAAAGCACTAACAGAGTGTCATTACAAACATGGTTGGACAACATAATAAAAAGCAACTTCAACAGAATTCTATACATTACATACAATTTAAAACCTCCATCGCATTCAAGTAGGCTGAGGTTGGACGGTGTATATAATTTCTAGCCACCTCTTTTCTAGAGTGTAATTAGGTCCTAAACATTTGTTGTTGCCTTCACATAGGGCTAATGGCAGCCCCTTTGATGAACCCTCCAGATGATGACATCACATGCTGCTACACACGCGCACACACGCGCGCGCGCACACACACACACACACACACACACAGGCATGCACGCACACAGACACATACACACGAGATCACGTTAGCCATCTGGCAACACATACATGAACACATTCAAACTTCATGCAAGCCTCCTGATGACAGTGACCCCCTCGCTACACGTTTGGCAATCGCCTGCTACAGCTGCTCCTGATGGTACTGTATGCCCTCTAGTCAGTGAAGTCTTGACTGCTCTCGTCTCTGCCTGCTCTACTGAGGACCGTCTAGCTTCTGACCAAAGATTCTAGAATGCCCTCTTCTTCGCTCTAGAATCTGTGCTTCTGACCACTTAACCCATCAGCAGACAGATGTGAACTAGAATTTTTTATAAAAGTACTAAGTGTTAACAGGAAAAAAGCACAGACTGTGTTTCAGCACAGACCTAGTTTACCTCAGTTGACTACATTTCCATTAAGAATCTGAAAAATGTTACAAAACAGGCCAATTAAGATTGCATTAAATATTGTGGCATTTAATCGTCTACTGATGCTATTGCTGTGTTGTTTTTTTAAACAAGCCTACATATCACTTTGGATAACTCACTTCATAAAATAAATTAAAGACTTACATAAATAGATTTTCAAAATCATTTTGTTTCCCAACTGCAGGTAAAGCTTACCGTTTTGGCAAGCCTGCAGCGACAAAAATAGATTACTCTGAAGCGCCGTGTTTACCGGTCCCAAGACGATCGTGGCAGACAGAAAACACAATGGAGCAGGGAAAGACTGCAAATAGCAAGGAAAACCAAATGCACCATCGAATAGGCCTATTGAGGAGAGAATGTAAACCCAAAGGTAGTGTTAAAGAGATGGCAAGTATTTTTTTCTATAAACTGACATCTGCTGCAGTTCAGCGAGTTGTCCTATCAGATTTTTACCTGCCTCAAATCAGTGGGATGACACTGCCTTCACTTCAAAAGAACTGCTTTGGTAATTGAGCCTCTTAGGAGAATGTAAACACACACACACAAAATCAACAGTGTAGGAGGGCTTATTTAAAGCACAAGCGTGTGTGTGTGCGCGCAGACACACACACACACACACACACACACACACGTTGACACTGAATGTATGTTTTGACAATTTTGTACTCTTGCAGTCTTACTTGGAAACAGATTTATGCCTCAACTATAAAAGATGCAGGCTACAGAGCAAGGTCTTCAAAGTACACGGTCAATCCAACTTTGCAGGAGTTTCTCTAGACTACTCCTAAGATGGGACCTCACAGTGGGGCCAAGGAGAGAAACTTTGAGAACTGCAAACATTTACTAAAATGGGGAGCAAATCACAGCAAAAGCTTTATGGATATTGACATGGCATTTCCAAATAAAAATGTTGATATTTGACCCAACATATTTCATTCAATGATGCTTCTACTGAAACCCATGTCCAAAAATAAATAAATAAAATAAACTGGGCTTTTAAAACATGAGGTCATCCATCACAATACAGTAAACAAGAACACACCTCAGCCTTAATAGGGTGTGAAATGCTGAAAATGATTAGCCTAGTCTACTTCAAACAGCTTGCAACACAGACTCCTTGCACTGCATTCGGAATAACTAGAACCACTGCTTTACGCAGTTTTGACATTACGAGAAGGAAAGCAATGAAAGTTGCTGGTTTTTGACTCGCTGCACAAACTCCTTTACCGCTAAATGTGTTAGGCCTACTTTACTTCATAAGTAGAGTCGTCACTCCACCTGGAAAGCCCTCCCTAACAGTCCTAACCGCCTTTGCTATAACACAACAGATTACAGGTACATAGCTTCACTCAAAGTGCGGATTCATTACTTAGAAAAAGTATTGATATCGTCTTACGGAAACCAATGTCAGGCTAAGTGTGCTTGGACAAGGCCAGGGGCACATCAAGAAGACCCAAAGAGCAGGGCGCAGAAAAACGAAACAAACCAAAAAAATATTTGCAGTTCTTCATACTCAAGTTTAAGAATATTGTGACTTGCCGAGCTGTCTGCAAAGGCATCCAATCAAATTACATTTTGACTGATGTTCATTACAAATGCCTCTGAAATTCTATTATCTTTTAATAAAACCTGAATCAGAAGCTTGCCTGATTTATCAGCATTTCATCTAAATAAATAAGAACAAAGTAACACTCACTCTCAATTATTTACATTACTTTCTTGTTATACAATCACTCCTCTACATAATTCATTGACAGAGACATTATACAAGATGAGACATTACAGTTGCCTGCTTTGCTGACAGCAGCAAAGCTCAAGCAAACTAACCTGACGCCATCCCACGACACTTACAACTCTGATTTTATTCCAAGTAGCCTTAGGTGCTAGGTTATGCTCTAATTGCAGTTCAGTTAGTATGGATTACCAACAATGTTTAACACACAATCTATATTTAGAGCTAGGCCTAGGGAGATGTACTTCAACTACTTACATGCTACTCTGCATTCAACAGTAATGTACCTTAGGCAATTTAAAGGGAGTGATGTACAGTTAATTTGATGAAATAGTCCACTGCTTTACCCAGATACCCAACAATGTTGACACGCTAAGCTATTAGCTTTAGTCCATTGATATACCGTATGGACTTTTTTTTGTTTTTGGAGGGGAAAGCAATAGCCTAGCCATTATGCTTTGCAGTAGCATGTTTCTGCATCTATTGTCAATCACACAGCCAGCCAAGACAGGGTCCAGAAAGTGTTAATTTCAATATGGCAAATATTAGTGGCAAGCCACCCTTTAATACTACCCTACTGTACAAAAGGTAGATGTTTAAAATAAATAAATAAATAAATAAAAAAAGATGGGAATAAACTGTCAGGGAACCAAAAGTAGGGAGTCCAACAAAGGGGCTTCGTTCTACCCACCCACCCCCCTTTCTCCAGCCTCCCCACTGCAAACTAACCCAATTCCAAGACAGGCCTGCGTTCTCCATGCCGCACAGTTCTACATCACTGCACGTCACACTGCTGCTCGCACACAGGCACACATTTGAACACACTCACACACTAAGGCCTTCAGACTGGCAGCCTTTGTGCTGTGTCCTTAGCGCTTTGTCAGCTTGCTTTATTTAGCACAGGGAACGTGTGGGCTCAATAATACATCAAGACAAGAGATCGCATCCGTCGCCACTCCCCATCTCTGCCGGCCTGAACTGCATGCCTGCCTGCCTGCGGTAGCAGTGGCAGGGACACGATGACGAGGACACCGCCGGGATGGGGGATGAACCTTTTTATATATTTTATTTGCGTGCGCGCGCACACACACACACCATTCCAGTACAAAGGCAGCGGAACACTCCCGGAGAAAAAGAGAGGCTATTTTTAGACACGGAAAGAGTGGGCTTGGTTAACTTGCTACATGCAATAAATATATCCAAGTTCTTTTTAAGGACATAAAGAGGCAGGGAGGGGGGTAGAGGCAAGAAAGTAAAAAAAAAAAAAAAAAGAAGAAAAGAAGAAAAAGAACCTGTTTGTGACAGAGGCCTTCCCATCTACCACTGTATGCTGACAAAGATGGAAGCGAGTACAGCCGCAATGCCATGAACAGCATTGCATAAACAGCAGCAATATGACAGTCAAGAATAAAACTGGCTTGCACCCCTTGGAAGAACACATAGCACCATCTGCGGCGATATTAGTAACGCTTATGACTGTAAACTCAGCCACCAGATCGGCTGCAGCTGCCACTCTACAGAGCTTAAACAGACACAACCCAGTACCAGCAACACCACCAGCACCAGGGTGTGTGTGTGTGTGTGTGTGTGTGTGTGTGTGTGTGTGTGTGTGTGTGTGTGTGTGTGTGTGTGTGCGTGCCTCTCTTATAGCTAATTATGGTAGCACTGTCTGGATACAAATGTAAGCAAGACTATTGTGCTTGCACTTTAAGGAATGAGAAATGTATTGGAATCAGTGAATTTATGAATTATACGTTGGGAAATGGTATACGTGAAAATGGCTATGGTGTCGCCTCCAGGGCCAACTCGGCTGAGATCTCCCCGTGCTCATTGGCCAACACATCTCCTCCCTCCTGCTGAGCAAGTCTAGGGGACCACTTAAGACAGATCGTGATGGACTTTTTTGACATTATTTTGTATTTATTTTAAAACCTAGTTTTTGTTTATTTTTTCTTGTAGCATATCTTTCTTTTTTCTCTCTTAATACAATTTCACTACACCTACATGTCTAACAACACTAGACGATGTACTGTATGTGAGAAACTTGTAAATCTTGAAAACATAGAGATGTAGAAACTGAAGGAAACGGTCATTGCCTTGTACAGATGCCCCATCCTGTTTCAAGCCCATTGTTCAAAGCAGGTTATGCCCCCGACCCCCCACCTCAAATCAATATTCACATTTTGTGAGACCTGATTCAATTTAACTGGACTGCACCTTTTAATGGACGCTGCCTGGCAAGGAAAAATGGCCATCTTGGATGTTTGCATGGAATTTAAACATTAACATTAAACTATATATTTTGTTTAACCTGTAGGCCTATTCGCGGTTATACTCATAGGCCTATCTGTCAATACATAATACTGAAGGATTACAAAGGCAGTTTTTCTCATAAAAATAGGCCTATGTCAGAATGATATTTCTAACCAAAAGTAAGCAAACTTTACGTAATGTAGCCCCAACACAAGGCTACATGGCATTATATTTTACAGGTGGGATCACAAGAGCAACTTCATCAATAAAGCTACAGATACAAGCCTAGATATTTGTTTTTACTAAATTGTTAATCGTTGCACAATGACATTATTTAGGCCTATCTGTTATCAGTAATGTAATGGAGTGTGACTAATGCTACTCTACGGTGTCATATCACACTAAAGTGATTATTCCTCCCTCGGAAGTGTACAAAAAGGTGTCGGCTAAATTAAAAAAAATACTACCCAAATTGTCTTGGTGAACAGATGACAAACTTCCAGCCCTGCAGACAACAAACCCATAGGCCTGAGTCATTAGTATTAGCACCCTAAAGGCCTACAGTGGATGGCTGTGCACCTGTGGATTCCACAGCACTGGGTTGACGATGCAATGTGCAAAGCCAACAGTTCATCTAATGGCTCCTGCCTGCTCTATGACAACACTGGGGTCCCCTCAGCACATCAACTACCACCACTGCTACCGCTAACAAGACAAGCAGGCAGACATTTAAACTAATGACTGTTTGAGGAGACACACACACACACACACACAGACAGAGCTTGGAGCTGCCCTTTGAAGTGGCATCAGAATTCTGTGACCAAAATGAGCTCCTAGTCCTGCATGTTATGTTCACTTCACCCATTTAAATACCACTCGAACAAGACATTTTGCTGAAAACTGTAAAATATAAAAGGACTGCTGGGTGTTGGGCAAGTCAGTAACTACAAATATAAACATTTAAGTCTAAAAATAGCCAGGTAACACAACTTCAAGCTTTCATCTCAAACATGAGCCTATAAAAGTGTGATTAATTTTTTAAAAACTAAAGTCTGGTAGCTACAGATTTTACAACCCATGATACTTAATGACAATTTCAATATCGAGGATAGAAGGAGGAAGTGAGAGACAAGAGTGTCTGTGTGTATTTGAGAGTGTGTGTGTGTGTGTGTGTGTGTGTGTGTGTGTGTGTGTGTGTGTGTGTGTGTGTGTGTGTGGGGGGGTGGGGGGGGTGTGATCAGGATTGCAAACCCTTTAAAACATCTGTCAATAATGGTGCATCCCCAAGAGAATGTTGCTGATTACTCACACATACCCTGAAGGATAAAACCCAGCTCTAGGGCAAATGGAAACCTCCACAGAATCCTGCAAAGATTATGGCTACCCCTGCCATCAATACATTGTTGAGGACCACTGTCAACAGGAGAAACCCATCCCTTTCTTTTAAAAAGGAGTTTGAAAATGAATTTGCAATGCAATAAAATAAATGAATAGCCTAAGCAATTGACATACAACCACTCAAAAGCTAGAATCATTGAGACAACATTCATTCTGGCCATTTTGTACACATTTATGACCAAAAAAGAAACATTTAGGCCTAACAAACACCAGCAGAGGCATTTGTTTAAAAAAAATAATAAATAAATACACTCTCCATAGAAAACTATACTGCGATCTACACGCATTTAGCGGGCACATTTATCTTACATTTGTCAACTATCAATTACTCCAGAGCCATTTTCCCTACAGTAGCTTGTTCAAGGGCACAACAGTGGCTGCTGGGATTCAAACCTATACTCTCCAGGGTACTAGTCGAGCTAGCCAGGTTGCTTAACTGCTTTGCAACCACTGCCTGTCTATCTATAATTAAGAAATGTATGTTACAGAATACATGACAAAATTGGTGACAATGGTGAGATTTACCAATTACAACAACCAAGACTGCTGAATAACGTTTGTCACTTCCAACTACCCAGCACTTCAACATAATTGTGAATCATGGGTAGTTCACATTAGGCCACCTTGCTGTGGCATGGGCAATCAACAAGGATAGGAAAGGATAGGACACTGAAATTATGTGACTGAAAACAAACATGTACAATAGCACTCAAACCCTTCAATTTAGCTTACTGACTCCACACACAACTCCAACATTCTGGCCGTATGGATTTCAAGTCCGGTGTAATGCTAGAATTTATGTATCTGCACTACACCACGCTAGGCTACAACATGCGCATACCGCAGTAGACCATTCTGAACATCCAACATCCAGCCAGGACAGAAAAATGTCAAGCCCTACAGGTTGACTAAGATGTATTGAACGGAACATAAGATTGAACGAGCTCATGTGTTGGAAGTTGACACACCTACATAACCTTACCTATTCAGTAACGTTAGACGATAACCTAATGATGGACATAAGGATACACGTTCTATAATCCTAAACGGCAGGAGAAACAAACGGAGGCGTAGGCCTACTAACTAGCTAGCGACAACCAGCTGCTCATCAAAGTTCAAGTTCGGCATTGATACCGCCCTGATTAACTAGCAGGCGTTAGCCTAGCATAGCTAAACGGTGGCATGTGCTTTCTGACTGGAGGGCAGGTGGACCATTTAAAGTCAAATTGCATTCTAGAGAAAACACATAATTACTAATACAGCATAAAATGTCACATTAACGTGACTACACCACCAGTATTTCACAATCATGTGTTAACAATATAAATTTAAACTTTTTCCCAAATATGTCTTTGAGAAGGTCATTTTAGTTGTACATTTGAACGCTAAGGCAACTAACGTTACATTATTTTAACGAACTTACGTAACACATTACAGAGAACCAAAATGCTAAGTGTGGTAACGTTAGTCTATTTCGGGTCATGGCGTTGAAAAACTAAATTTCAATTGAATAACGTCACACAATAATATACATTCCTTCCATTTAAAAGCCAAGGACAAGCTTCATGGCTACAAAAAGCCCATAATTAAGGAACACATTGACCTTAATGGTTAAAATAAACTTAAAACACGAGTGTTACAACATGAGCAGTTTATTTCCATCTATGCATGGAAAACGCAACACATTAATAAAACTTGTTTGCCCTTACCTTAGCTGACAAATACACCTTGCAGTGGTCTTTAAATAAATGCTGGTCCATAAACACCAAATGTCCGTTCAGTAGCTTGATCTTTCCACAACGAATTAGCTACAGGGGGCGATGGCGGGAAACCTTGCCTAGCTTTATAAACTGACGGGGTTTCTAACCAATCAAAGACGGCAATCCACTCGAACCCAAGCCTTGATTCGAACTCTCATAATTGGATAAGCGGAATCAGCTGGGGAATGCACTGCAGTTCTTATCAGAATGGTTATTGGCATCAGGTGCAGCATTTTGCTTCAGCACAAAAAACTGACAACTTACACAAACGGATTATTTGCCATTAATTGATTAGGTTATTTTAGAATAAATACCAACTTGCTACATCGCCACACGCATCTGAGCTTGGCTACAAAGCTACACTAGTTAATATCAGCTAAGCATATTTCTATGACCAACGATGCTCAATCAGTTTAAGTAGCCTATCCCATTTCTCTATAATTCAAAACTACACAAGTCATGGCTTTCTTCCTTTTACAGACATAATGTCCTCGTCTGTATGCTCGGGCACAGGCTAGCCTAGAGTGTTCACAAGGAAATGCAGCCTCAGACGTGGCAAGGAAGATTTATTATTTTGCAGACATCCAGCTATGTCGCTGTATGTGGCATTGCCCATGAGGGCTACAACTGACAGCTGACAAACGGCAGATAGCCAAGGTCCAACCACACCAGCATCATGCATGCAAACCTTGATTTTATGCACAAACCACCCTTTTTGTCATGTCCTTATTGAATGATTTCTGTCGTGTGGACGTTCTGCTGGCAAATCAAAGTAGTCTGACGCTGACTACCAAGTCGCAGACAATTACAAAATTACATGACATTTTGTCAAACCACATGAAACCAACATCAGATTCTTTTTCGAGATAATCAACACCAAGCTTACAGCGTTTGCGTAGCCTATTCACTGTCAAAACAAGGGGACGAGGGGTAACTTATTAGCCTACCTGCAACGCTAATATCACGTCAAAATAGCCTACTGAGTGGTTCAATCCAGTAGTCCTCGGGAGTAGCGATGAGCTATGGTTCAGCAACTGGAGGCGCTCTGAAAGCGTGGAGCCTACGTGAGACCTACGCTGTGAGGAAAATGTGAGGCGATTGTAAAGAAGCCGCAGCGGCAGCGGCAACCGCTCCACGTTTGCAATGCCATAGACGCACCTCCAGAATCCAAACCATCAAACACACAGTGGTTTTTGGGTAGCCTGTAGCCCATTTTCTCTTAATTAGCAGTACTACCTGCCTGCACGCTAGGAGAACCACACAATTAAAAATCTCAGCCTACAACGAAGACACCAAAGTCGTTTCAAAATAAAGCTACTGGCTGAGAGATGCTATTGCCTTATTTGCATCTAGGATAACGTTGATGTCATGACATAAATCCTAAAAAACGACAAGACAGGAAAACTGAACAGATGTCAAAACTCAAAACAATGGAATAGCTTAAATGTTAACGTTAACATCAACACCCGTTTCGTTTTATGGGATGAACATGGAAAATGCCTTACCGTATATATAAATGAAAGTTGTGGACGTCCACAGCCAAATTATGTCTTATAATAGCCTATTGAATCAAGATATCACTTGACAGTATAAAAACAAAGACGTATCCCGAAGCCTATATTCTTATCTTAAACTTGTAAGAGCTAAACCTAAAAAAATCAACACACAAAACCATGTACTCTAAAACGATTATCTTAAAGGTTAATTAAAATAAAAGAACAAGGGTTCCTTTTAGATAGCCTAATACATTAAAGTAAAAAAAGAGAAAAATAACTGAAGAAATAAAAGAATGAATCAAATAATTAAAAAAAGGCCGACTTCTGCCTGTCTTGATCGTTACAGGTTCACCACACCAATACGCGACATCACTGAATGGAAACCTATGGTGGGAGAAGGCTGTCTTTAAAACGATGATATAGTCCTGCCATGGGATATATAGTGCCGCATCACAGCATCGCTATACCTCTCCGCTCTGCACTCAGTTTCATCCATCCAACCTATAGCCTATGCTAGGCCAACAAACCCGCACGCAGACGCGGAAGTATACTCTATCCAGAGAAGCGCCATCCATTGTAAAGCATGGGGCCGACTGGTCCAATCGACTATAGGGCAAATAGTGATTGACAACCCTCTCCACCAATGGCTTCTTAGCAACCGTAACTAGGCACTACTTCCTTCGTCAAAGTGGAGGATTCTTGGACGTCCCTCGTGTTCAGCTCCCCAGCAAATTAGATGCTATTGGCCAATTGCCTGTCATTCAAACAGGCACTTCCAGCTCCATGAAGTTATCGCGCACACACTAGCTTGAACCATGCGAAAAGGCAGGCAACAGTCCCACAAGGACAGTAGGCATGATGCAGAGGAGGCAAAGTGTCAAAATGTCAGGATCACAAAAGCAATGTTGAGGCATTCGTTTCGTTTAGACTTGTAGGCCTATCTGCCCGAAAAAAATAGGCAATATAAAAATTACAAGTTCCTAGGCATCATTTCCCAAAGTAGGCGAAAAATGTGACCAAGCACCTGTGTTAAATTACTCTGCATTTTTAGGCCCAAATTTCCAGATGAAATCATATATAGGCCTATTTAGGGCATAGCCTATGGGCAGTTCAGTAGGGTTCAGTAGATTTCACCATATTCATTTTTTAAGGTGAAAGATAAGGATCCATAGTTTGTGCATAACGATATAATACATTAAAAAGGCTAGTTTAATACAGCATGTTCATTTGTGTAAGCAGAGAAACAATGTAGTCTAGGCTAGACGTGAAATGCTGGACACATCACCAGCCGACTATCCTGATCACACGTGAAGCTGGCGAACGCTAATCTTTGTCTTCTAAATCTTAAATATCCTCATATTTCAATGTCGCAAAACCATAGGCCTACTAAACTATTTAACTTCTGAAGGCCAAAACTCATAGAATATTTATGATAAGACCACGAGAAGCTGGGTATGCCGCTTACCGTGACACGCAAGTCTCACTTCCGTGTCATGGATTTCAGCACCACCGTTTTCAGCACCAAGGACAGGGAACGAAGATTTCTGTTACTGCGCTCTGCTCCAGATGCTCCGCGTTTTGCATATGCCCGGCGTGTAATATGGAACATAGGTGTTTCCCCCTTTTCCTTTAAGACTTTACCTGATTTTCCTTTGATCTGTGTGCGTGCATGCTATTTCTTCATTTATCTTCCACGAACTTTTGTTTATACTGCCCACTCATGCAACATTGTTTATATAACGTTGTCTAAAACATACGAATTTGATAACATAGGCAACAATTATTTTGAGAGCTTGATCAGATAGCTAAAACAGCATGAAATTGCGTGGGCTCATTCATACCTTACGTTTTACTTTTACAGGTGGTAGGCCTACTTCATTGTTCAAATGGAACCATCAATCCTTACAAAAAGCAAAAGGACATGAAGCCTATTTCTTTAACATTATCCTAATATCTTACATCTATTATTTAGTGGAAACAAGGATTTGAGAGTTTAAAGTGCACATAGTATTTTGGAATGAGACATAGGGACCTGAGGTGCTATAACAATCTGATCAAGTATTATATAAAATTGTTAAATGATTTATTATAACGCAGAATGATGCATCACATTCTGAACAAGAATATATTTTCAGCTGTGACAAAACTCTGAAATGACTAATGAGTGAGAATTACCCAAAGACACTGTGCATTTTAAGTGTACTCACAATGGCACCTATATGGCTCTGCAGAGGTGTATAGGTTTCACAAGGCTTGTTATTGTAAAGCTATATCTCTGCTAATGGATTGTGTTCCATAGACAAACCATGCTTGCTCCCAAGGTCAGAGACTGTTCATATCTCAGGCTCACAAATAAATACCCTGGGTATTCTCATGAGGGCCATTGGTTCAATGCTAGGTCATTAACTCAATCCATCTCTGTAATGCGAACAGCCAAGCAAACAGACCATTTGTATCTTTTTTTATCCCTGTACTCATTTTTTTTTCTCCCTCTCTATCCTCTCCATCAGTGTGAGTCCAGCCACGGTGTAAGTTAAATGTCCTCGACCTTCGGCTCCTCTGAAGAGCTAGCTTGTCGTCTCGGAGG
Source organism: Sardinella longiceps (assembly GCA_027497455.2). Classification (NCBI taxonomy): domain Eukaryota; kingdom Metazoa; phylum Chordata; class Actinopteri; order Clupeiformes; family Clupeidae; genus Sardinella; species Sardinella longiceps. The sequence goes on along the minus strand of JAODXP020000028.1, from coordinate 23,266,040 downwards.
CCATTGACACTGGCCCCACAAAACAATGCTCCATCCTCTCTGTCTTACACTGCCCACTGTGTCCCAGTAAGCTCACGGTGGAAAGGTCAAGAGGTCGATTACGGGCCAGTTAGGCATTAGCATCTAAAGGGTTCATGAGCATTCCCTTCCCTGTTTTTTTTTTTTTTTTTTTAAAGCTCTTGTGTACAGATGATCCAGACAACATAAGGAGAATGCATTTCACAGGACAAGTGTCCCAGTTGGAGGATTTCGAAGGTGAGGAAGGTGTGTGTCTCTCTCTCTCTGTGTGTGTGTGTGTGTGTGTGTGTGTGTGTGTGTGTGTGTGTGTGTAAAGGACAGTTTAAATAGTACTGGACATCTGGAAAATGACATTAAGACAGGTAAAATTGTAAAATAATCGCAACTCTGTAGCATGATTCACATCACAAGTATTAGCAATCACTTTTGCCTTGGCTTTAAGAAAAAAAAGATCTAACTTTGCTTCAGAGCTATAGGAGATCCTGGAAAAAATGTTTGAGCTAGATTTGAAAATATACTTTTCTTCAGCACAGCACAGAGTATTTTCTATGGCATGGAGGGGGATGGACAAATGGCAGTTGAGTTTGATGGACATCATCTTTCATTCATTTTTTCCCCCCATCATGTTTGTTTACAGGTGACTATTTATTTATTTGTTGGTTTGTTTGTTTACTTTTTGTTAGATCTTTTAATTAATTGGTTGAAACCAAGGTGTGAAGAGGATTTTAAACAATATAGTAAAAGGTGTCTATACCCTTTACTACTCCTAACTTTGGTCACTGATAAGGACTAATGTGGTTAGTGAAAAATAAGTTGAAAAGTTAAACATTTCTTATCTATCCATATCACACGGTGATTATCATATATTAAAACAGATTTCTGGTGTTTGACTATATAATAGGCAAAGAGGAGCTCTTTCACCTTTTACGTTCAGTTTGCTAAGCATAAATCTTGGGTATTCTATTTCTTAAAGGCTTCCTTTGTCTTTTACTGAGAATGCCTGCACTACCTCCCAGCCCAGGCCTCTAAGCACCTGACATCATTCTGGGACCATATTCCCATAGCAAGCAAAAGGTGATGGCGTATGATGTCATCGATTACAGCACATGCTAAATGAATCATGCATCGAGGAGAAGCTAAACTCCCACAGTGCCAGTAATGGGAGCATAATGGAAGCTTGGATGATGTCATACAGGGTGCGCGCAGACTACGGAATGTGCTACCAAAATACCATGGCATATGACATAATGACACACTTACTGTTAATTTAACATACTGTTAATTTACGGTACAGTTTGAGGTGTCATAGATACAGTATGTCACATGTCTCTATGTGCATGTACTACTATGCATGTATCTATGTATGTAGAACACTAAGAAAATGTTGTGCCTTTATTGTGCTTCTCTGTTTTGTTTTAGTCATGAGTAAGGACAATAAGTAAAGATAAGGACAAGTCAGAAAACATTGACCCAACTGTAACAGATGTTATTTGAAAATCTAATTTCAAGGGGTGGCATGGTGGTAGAGTGATGGAGTAGGGGTTAAGGTTAGTAGGATACCTGGATAGCATGGCTGGGAAATATTTGAATCCCGGCACTATTGTGCCCTTGTGCACTTAACCCTAAGTTGCTCCAGGGTGACAGGCATTGATGTCATTGATAGTTGGCAAAAATGTAAGTTGCTTTGGATGAAATATAAAAATTCAAGGAGAAATCTGGAGCGTCATACCATTACTCCGGGGACCCCATGGACCCGGGTTCGAGTCCGACCCGAGGTCATGTCCCGATCCCACCCCATCTCTCTTTCCCACTTGCTTCCTGTCCACCTCTATACTGTCCTATCTGATTAAAGACAAAAAGTCCCCCCCCCCCCCAAAAAAAAAAGAACATGTCTGTGTTTGAATACGGATATAGTAGAGGGGAGCTAAAATTCAGACTGTCAATGAGGATCCACCTTCAATGTGAAGGGTTTTGCGTATTGTGTGTAGCAAACAATGGAAGTTGTTAATTTTGTTGATGTTGCTGATGAGGCACAATGGTCCTGAAAAAAAACTAAAGAAGAGGTAATATGAACATGTGTGTCAAGTATAGGTTCAGTGTATGAAAACAACTTTTGTAAAATTCTAGTGGGAAATATTATGGTGTGTGGGGTATGTTTTTTTTTTTTTCTAAATCTGTATGAAAATATAGGTCATGAAAACTCAATTAAAATATGTCAGGCATCTGGGAATTCACACAATGTCCCTCATGTCACACTGCAACTCCCACACTTAATAAATCAAAACAGACTCATCTTGCTAACACACACACACACACACACACACACACACACACACACACACACACACACACACACACACACACACAAACACATTTATAAGATACACATGCCTGCTCACATACACATCCATAACCCCACATATGGGTTACTGCAATTCATTAAACACACACACACACACACACACACACACACACACACACACACACACACACATACACACACTGATTGCTCCGCCCAAGACCCACAGAATCTGTGACTAGCAAGACCTCCATCACCATCCAGTAATACCAACCTGCATGGCCTAAATAGCCTGATTAAGGATGTGACATGGACACCGTCCCCATTTCCAATACGAGTCAGACTACAGGTGTGCCCAAGACGTCTATCGATCCTGCTGTTGTGTCCCCAGATGACAAAAAAATAAATAAATAAATAAATAAATAAATAAATAAATAAGTAAACAAAGAAAGAACGAACGAAAGAGAGGAGGAAGAGAAAAACAGGAAATTCATGTCCTTTCACTGAGTGAGTGGATGGGGTCGGTGGGGCGTGGGATGTGGTTGGTCTGGGGGGTGGGGTGGGGTGGGGTGGATTGGAGAGTGGAGGGGGGGGGGGCAGCTGTAGGTGGGCAGATGAAGGAGAGGAGGAAGAATGGGTTCCTTGGCACAGGTTCAGACACACGGACGGAAGATTAGAAAAAAAAAAAAAACATTTCCAGGCACCAAGCTAAAGGGGGCCATGGAAAGGCTGGAGGCTGCCTTGCCTTGCCGAGGCTGAGGCTGGTGTCGATGCTGGCGGCCTCTTGAAGGCTTATTGAAAGTGAAGTGCTGCTTTTAAAAGGGGATGCAGTCCGCTGATGGAGCTGAAGAGATATATCTGACTTCCATCGATCTCTGGGACCTCCATTATCGTTGAGTACAGACCTGTTGTGAAGGCGAAACAGACCTCATGGAAGGCTTAAAGGGGGCGAGGTAGAGTGTTTTTGGCAATGTCCTCAGCACGTTAACAGGCTCTGTAACATAGCAATCACTTGATACTGATTCAACGAGAATCCACGCACTGACAGTTATGGTACAACTTCAATAAAAATTTGTTTCCAATTTGGTTCTGGTTACTGGTTAAGATGTTAGACTTATCTACACCAGTGATACCTCATTGAGACAATGGGCAGAAGCCTTTCAAAACAGTTAACCTCTCTTCTGCATTGATGTTATAAGTAGGATTAATAATAGACCACAACACAGACCGCACAGGACTCTGAAACTCTGGCCAAGTGGACAACTGCCAAGTCAGAACCATGTCTGTATCAGATGAGGACCAAATCTGTTCTGGAATCAGCTGTGTAATGCCCAACGGACCATAATGAGAGGATGAGTCATTGAATTGCTCAGACACTATGTGTGTTGGCCATACACCAAAGGTCCATGCCTAAAAAGGCTTGTTTAGATAGCTAAAGCTCGTGTCTCTCCAAGTTTTTCTTCAGCCCTGATTCCAAGGACTGACTTTTATTGTAATGAGAAATTGCCTGTATAATCTGTAATAAACAATATTTTCACCCATAATACGAATGTTCATCCGTATCCATGGTCTGGGAACGGTCTTCTGGGGCGTGTTTACATCGGTAGAGAGTCTACCGGCCAATAAGCGAAGCTGATTAGACGAGCTGCCCAATCGTTTCAAACCAGAAGTGAATGCCCCCCTCCCCCGCAGTATAATCGCGTCAGGTTAAAGAACCTCCAGACCATGAATACGGATGAACAGCAGTATTATGGTCGGGCTATGTTAGACTAGTATAATCTGTAATAAACAATATTTTCAATTACAGACAAGAATAGATCTAACAATAACTTGTTTTCCTCTAAAGGACAAAATCAAAACAACTAATATAAACTATTCTTGAATTCTCCTAAACCTGGCGCCCAACTGCAGCCATTTTCCAGTCCAACCCCCCCCCCCCCCTCCTCTTTTTCTTCCATTCAGTTCTTCTTTCTCTTCACTATTCCATCACAATAAAGCAACAACAACAACAACAACAACAACAGTATACTTTGCCACTGTCCTATGGTATAAGGTGAGGTCAATCTCTAACTTCAGAGACTTGAATCTCATTTGTCATCTGACATTTATTTTTTTCCTTTGACATTTTTCCATATTAGTTTGATGAAACATATCATCACAGAGACGTTCATAAATAGATCATTCACAAAAATAAATCCCCCATCTCTGGGTTAAAGAGGTTGATAATTAAGTAATTAATTATTCAGTTTTGAGTCTTTGCGGAGACAATGAACTTGAGAGTCATTCTATTTCCAAAATAAACACTCCAGATCCATTGCAACCACAAACTGTGCCTGAAAATGGACTTTAGTAATGATGACCTTCCTGCCGAAAGTTGTTTAATATTTTAAGGAGTTTATTTATACATAGCTTAGCAGGGATCTGAAAAAAAAAACACCTCTTTGAAATGACCTTTTCTTTATTCCTGACTGTGAATGTGTGTAAGATAAACACACAGCCAAATACACAGAAAGATAAATATTTTACTTAAAAAAAATATAAATGGGTTTTCCTGATCACATTAAACCATAAAAAAAAACAATAGCATATTTCTGTTTGGGTTCAGTATCTGCTCTGTATTGACAGCATATATACACAAACCAACTGATAACAGTGCAGGACATGTATGGGAGGTGCCACACCACGCAAGAACCTATTATATTTAGTAGGTCATCTCTGAGAGGGTGCAGGTGTCACTCTACAAGGGAAGGAAATCAATGGCCATTTCCTGAAGCTTAACATGGATAAATGAAAGCCGTGGTAGAGACACAAAATACACTCCCACTTCCTATCTTAACAGGTCACAACTATGATAGAAAAATAGAGAGAGAGAGAGAGAGAGAGAGAGAGAGAGAGAGAGAGAGAGAGAGAGAGAGAGAGAGAGAGAGAGAGTGTGTGTGTGTGTGTGTGTGTGTGTGTGTGTGTGTGTGTGTGTGTGTGTGTGTGCCTGTATGCATTCACTCATTTGCATTTCCCCATTAAATTGCAGACCATAGAGAAATCTTGCCAGAATTATAAATGTCAATGATAACACTTTAGCTTGAACATAATTCAGCATTAAAACTGTAAAACCTGTAAAGTCCAGTTAACTCAATTAAAGTTTCATAACTGTAAATGGTTGCCACAAAACATTTAAGTAAACTTACTCAAAAGAAAGAGTAATCTGTAGTACTTTAAACCTTTGAATTGCAAGAACATGCCATTCTTGAGTCATTACATGTCACCTTATTCTTTATCATCTTATTCATAGTAGACCATTATAGAATTTCTCCTAAATATATCCTTATTGCTGTATAGTAGTATCTATAGTAAGTTAGGTGATGTAAATGATTTCAATATGCTTTGGTTAGTATGGAGCTTACAAGGTAGTGGTGCAGCAGCAACAGTTAGGGGCCGTTCACACTGAACGCGCTTTTCTGCTTGTAAAACGCGAGTATTCTGAAAATGTGAGTGACAAAAACATGTGAGGTCGAAAGTGATAAATGTACGTGTTGTTGCTATGACAGCTAGATTTGGGTAAACCGCTAACTCCCCGTCTTAGCTATGACTGGCAGCTAGGCAACGGGCCCATTGTTGAAGAAAACGCGACCTCAAAAGTTAAACTATTTTCAACTTTGAGCACTTGCGTTTTTTACTAGCGCCTTTTTTACGCGAGGCGCGTAGCAACGGTCAAGTCGCATTGTTCCATAGGGAAGCAATTGAAATCAAGCGCCTGGAGGTGAAAAAAGTGTGTCAGTGTGAACGGCCACTTACTCTCCTGCATTATTTGAGACGTCTCAGAGTTACCGCACTGTGCATTGTCCTGGCACTGTTTTCACAAAAGCAAAAGTGCTGTAACTTACTGATTCAGAATTGACAGTTACACTATTCTTGATTATTGAGCCAAACATTACACTCATGCACACAGCAAGAGGTAGGAAAGAATTGCGAATGTTTTCATGGATTATTCATGTTATGATTGTCGTATGGTGAGAGGGGGTGAGAGCATGATGTGGAAAGTGGAGTTAGTGGGAAGTGGTTAGTAGTCTATGTAATTAATTTGCATGATAATGAGCTACTAGTTAATGGTGAAGATGTATACCCTAAGTTTTACCATGTCATCTTGTTTTTATAGATCAAATATCTGCGGTAAGAGCCACATTCAAAAAAGCTGACGATTTTGTCACATGAAGGCAAACTTATGTCACTGCTGAATCGAACATCTGACAACTGACACATAAGAAATCTTTTACACATTCTTTTATTGATGCAAAGATGAACACACTCTGACGGTTCCAGCAAAGCAAGAGAGGGTTTAGAGGGGATGCTTTCAAATGCATTAGGCATAGTGACTTTTCCTCTAACAGTAGAATGTAGGAAATCACAATGCGAGTTCTTTTGTTCCTTTCTGCTTCAAAGCATTCCATCATGGGTACGCTCAGCTGCTGTCCTCTTTTAAAATGGATCAGTAATTGAATCAGGGATCTTGGCCTTTGAGATACGCGGCGGGATCTTCGGGAAGCATGTGCGGAGACTCAGAAGGGTCTCTGGAGATCTCCTTTTGAATGTCAGGAACGTTTCCATGTTGAGGCATGTCACTGAGACAGCGTGTGTTCCATGTGCTAGCTAACGCTCTTTCCCTCCCCAGACGGATACCTTCAAAAACTAGAAGAGGAAACTAACGTGAGTATAGCGTGAGTCACACAACGGAGCCACATGCCATTTTCCATATGCTTTTGTGACATTTTTTTAATATGCGCCTGCAGTCTCCTCTTGGCTGCTGTATTTTGTATTCCTTTAACGATAAAGCCCAACAGCTGTCCCCTGGGTAGGCATGTTGAGCTGCCCAAAAAGCTCTGGAGAATGGGCTTCAACTGAGCAGGAGAAATGAAAGGAAAAGAACAGTTACTGAGGGAAAAGACTATTTCATGTCTTTTAAAAGGCAGCCAAAGCATGTGGTTTGTGTGTGTGTGTGTGTGTGTGTGTGTGTGTGTGTGTGTGTGTGTGTGTGTGTGTGTGTGTGTGTGTGTGTGGGGGGGGTTGAGCACAGAGCTCATTTAGTGAAATGACTGAGGTTTCAGTGAGTTTCAGTGATGTCTTTGTGGGGTTAATAACTGCCAGACAGTGCATGACAAAATAGCTCTTATCCTTCTCATTCTTATCACTGTCTCTCTCTCTCTCTTTTTCTCTTTCTCTCTCTATCTATCTCATCTTCTCTCTTCTTTGAGCCACCACCACCCCACCCCTCACCCTCACATTTTCTTTCACCATCAGAAGCAATGATCTTCACACCTTTGACATCTATTAATGTGCACAAACTCCTTTTCTTACACACACTGTTCAACGGCTAAGGGTTTATTCTGTGGTGAACGCATAATGTTAGTTCTTTTTCCCCCTCCTTCACTTCTTCATTCCCTTTCACTTCACTCCTTCTCTCTCTTCTTCTCTTTTCTGCTTCCACACATTCAATTCCTTCTCTCTTCTCCTTTCCAACAGATCAAAATCAATAATAATTTATGGGGGCAAATCTGAGCGCATTAATCTTCTGAGTTTGTCAATTTGACGCACTGTAATTAATCAATGGTGAAAACTGCGGGGAAATTGGCAATTAATCTTTAATCCTCCAAAAGAGACGCCACTTCAAAGACAATATGTTTGTTTTTATATTATATTATCTTATGCATACAGTATACTGTATGTGCAAAAGCTTTGTTATAAACTTGGTTGATCCTCATTTTATGTACGTATATATTTGTATGGTATACATATATTTAAAAATACAAGCATGTTTATAAACATATGTGTGTAAATGCTTTACCTTATGCTTGGTTGGTCCTCAGACTCCTCTTTCCTTATATATGTATATATTTTTTTGTTTGTTTGTTTTAAATACATGCTATTTAAAAACACTAATATATATTTAAATATATATGTGCAAATGCTTTGCTATAGGCTTGGGTTGGTCCACAACCCTTCAGCACTATCAGAAGTCAATATGGAAGTCATTATGCTTCCCCCAACAGCATGGAGGTACTGAGAGAGAGCCCAGCTATGCTTTATGAAGGCTGTGTAGAATGGGCACTCCCAACAACATTACTCCCACTTAATTATTTTGGGGCAAATGCCAGGACCTATGGTCACATATGGTGACATATCTGATTAAGTAAATACATGCAGATATGTATTTGTAAACATTGAGAAGGATTAAAGGTGTTGTAGACGAGATGTAGGCCTACGCTAGCTTTCACCTGTATGCAAGAAATGTACAAATACATTCAGCACACTGAGGCACAGCCTCAAAGAGAGTGGGTACAAAAAAATTGGATTAAGCTCACAGCAAAGTCTTCTCAATGTAAATGGCTTGTCCCGGTACAGATATTTGATGATGTCCTCTGACAATGTCTCTCTCTCTCTCTCTCTCTCTCTCTCTCTCTCTCTCTCTCTCTCTCTCTCTGTCTCTCTGTGCCCGTGTTTTGCTTACATAAGAGGAGACTCCTATGGGGGGTCAAAGCAAACTTTGCCAGACTGGCAAGCCCATGTTCGCCGCCCGTTGATGGAAGTTCTCTGGAGAACGGAGCGATGACTCAAATCTGGCTTTGTTTCACATCTTTCAATTAAGAAAATGAACCGGCACCCCCTCAGTTGTCTGCGCGTTTGTATACTTGTGTGTGTATGTGTGTGTGTGTGTGTGTGTGTGTGTGTGTGTGTGTGTGTGTGTGTGTGTGTGTGTGTGTGAGTATGTATGTGTGTGTGTGTGAGAGAGAGAGAGAGAGAGAGAGAGAGAGAGAGAGAGAGAGAGAGAGAGAGAGAGAGACGGGGGGGGGGGCATATGTATGTGTGTGTGCGTGATAGAGAGAGAGAGGGGGGGGGGGCATGTGTGTGTGTGTGTGTGTGTGTGTGTGTGTGTGTGTGTGATGATTGTGCTACATTATGCTGTGCCCCGAGGGTAATACATGTCACTTGTTCACTTGTGCTGGAATGGTGTGCCTGGATTGAAAACACAAGTGAGGGAGTCCAGCACTACTCTCTACTCTCTTCATACCAGTTCTGACTCCCCATTAAGACCCCTGGGCTCTCTCTCTCCCTCTCTCTCTCTGTCTCTCTCGTCTGGGGCAGAGATGGACAAGAAGGTTTATTTTTACCAGGTAATCAATTGAGAACCATCTCTCATTTTCAATATACTCTTGGCCAGAGGCGTCAACACAAGTCTAAATTCTGACAGACCATACACACATAGAAAATAATACACTACACAACACAGCACACTTGTCGCACATAAGCAAAATGATATACATGAACGATGACACATCTTACAAATAGTACACTTTGTCCCATTAAGATGTGCACTATATAACAAATAGTACACTTTGTCAAATTGTCAGACGTACACTGGATGTGAAGAGAGAGATCATTACCAGCAGGTGGAGAAAAAAAGAAAAAACTGTGGCGTATGTAGATGTGTTGTTACAGTATATGTACTGTACTTGTCTATTGTGAAACTGTGTAGGTAGTTTATGTGTTTACGTGTGACATAATTACTACATGTTTTATATGCACTAATGGAGCTGTATTTGCACTACTCTTCTAGGATGCAAGACACATTTCAGAGCAATCTGACATAAAAGTATTATCTATCTATCTATCTATCTATCTATCTATCTATCTATCTATCTATCTGACAAAATCAAAGAAACAAGTCATTCACTTAATCAATCAACATCAGTTATGTAATTTGTCTTCTCTTAGCATCCCTGTCATTACCTCGAAATGCAGACTCTCATTTGGACCCATACTGTTGGGCTCTTGAAGAAATTGTGATGCTAATATTAGTGCATTTGGTGGCACTAAATATAAACTAGGTATAATGGTGTAGAAAGGACATATGCTTGGTGCTCTGGTGCCTTCAGAACCACTAGGAGCTGAACAGGTCCAGCATGGTGGAGATGATAGTGGCTTTAAGGAGAAATCCCACAGGGCTGTTTCCTCTCATAGCATCCAACATTCCACTGGCAGCAGGCGAGACCTTCATGTTCTATCAGGGGACTGAAGTGGGAGCCCAATGCTAACTTCCTCAAAGCGACCAACATGGCCCTAACTTTAACATTCTTTGAAAAAAATAAATAATAAAAAAAAAAAGCCCAAACAGAACTCTGAGATAACTGCAACAGAATGTCGTCTGTCACTGGAGCCGCTGACCCAGTTCTGATTCCCAGTAACTGAATTTGTTCCTTGCTGCTCTATCACAGTCTGGTTCTGTGTAGCCACAAAACAGGGACAGGAAGGAACAAGCTGCAAAGAACAGTCAGGACAGCCCAAAAGATTCATTAGTTTCCCCTGCCCACCTTCCAGGACTATGTGCACCTCACAGAAGGGGGTTTAGGCCCATTAAAGAACTACAGAAACCCAGTTCTAAGGAGGTGAGTTGCCATGATTCTGTCCTGGTTAAAGATGCAGATGCTAAAATCTGGTTCATGGCAGGGGCAAGAGGATCCAGACTCATCACCACTGATAATAATTATTTTATTGAACAATTAGCTCCACGATTGTAGAACAGGAAATCTCTCTCTCTCTCTCTCTCTCTCTCTCTCTCTCTCTCTCTCTCTCTCTCTCTCTCTCTCTCTCTCTCTCTCTCTCTGTGTCTGTGTCAGTGCATGTATATGTAAGAATGGGTGAGATTCAGGATGTCTTATATTGATATTATGAAGAGGCAAGAATGAGAGAAAATAAAACAAGTGACTATGTGACCAATGCTCTCTCTCTCTCTCTCTCTCTCTCTCTCTCTCTCTCTCTCTCTCTCTCTCTCTCTCTCTCTTTCTCTCTGCCAAGATGTCAATATGTGAGTTCTCTGAGTGCTGCATACTGACAACCTGAGTGTAGGAGGTTACAGTAATCCTGCCTTTCTTACTGGGCCCACTCCACTGATGACTGGTAATGCTGTTTATGGCCACGTTATGACAAAATGAGTAAACAGCAAAATATAAGCTACTGTACTGAGCCCATTTCATTCATTCACAGGGGAGAAACTCATACAAATTGTTCTTATATCAGATTTGGCTTTATAGCAATCAGGAGCTTTTTTTTTTCGGAGTTCTTACATCATTTTATTTCTCACACGTTCGACTGTTAAAGGGATATTTCTTATTAACTATCAGGATATGCATCTGTAATGGATCCACATAGAGATGATCTTTATTTCTAATGGAAATGAGAGGAAAGATTGGAAAATGTGTCTCAATGTTCCACTGCCTGTACTGCTACTCCGGCATTACTTTATATGAATAGAATAAACATTTTATATTTTATATAACTATTACATGTAATGACACATCATCCTGTCTCACTCTGATAAGGTATATTAGGCTTTTAAAATGTAGTCAAAGTTGTAAAGCTGAGTAAAATTGAGTTGTCTGACAATATAAAGTCACATTTTAGACTCTCTGACATTATTAAGTTGAAACAAAATGGCAGTTGGAGAAAGAGAGAACAGAAGACAAGAGTATAGAGAATTTCTTGAATTCCTTTCAGGATGAATAAAGTCTTATCTTATCTTATCTCTTACCTTACAGAAAGTATAATTTGTGAGAAGTATAAAAAAAAATCTCTGAGAACTTAGTTCTGAAACAAACCTGAAAGTCAGACATTGACTTGTGATGCAGTACTTGTGATGGTCTTGCTTTTAAGAAACCATGTCGACACCTCACAGATCTAAGACTCTCAATCTGACCCCCAACTCATTCGCAGGCCTCATCTCCACCCATAGCAGCCCTGCTGGGTGAACCTCCTGAGACGGACGAGTGGGTGCCAGAGCTTCCCTCCTCTCACGCATCTCACGCATGACGGGGTCAGGCTAGGCTGCCCAGAGTTGGACCGAAGGTGGGCGGGTCTGCCATTCGTTGTCACGGAGATGCAGGATGCTGTCACGCGGCAGGTATACCAGTGGACCCCTGCTGACTTCGGTGATGGGATTTTTACGCTCCAGTGCACACGTGCGGACGACAGAGTCACGCAGGCTTGGAGAAAAGGTGCAGAAGAGCAGAAAAGAGCAGAGAGTTGGAAAGGTAGCTTGAGTGATTCTATGCTCCACAGTCATCTCCATTAAGAGGTTGCTCAAGTACTGCGGCTTAAAAGAAGGTCCAGTGAGGGGCCTTCAACTATCCATGAATGGAAGCAGCAGGTGCCAGACATTTAGTAATTAAATTACGATTACGAGACCATGTTGTTTTTAAACTACTCAGCTCCCCAATACAGTTGCTAATTGTATACTGTTTATAGGCCTACTACTTATTCATTTTCATAGCACAAATTGTTCATTACAGTTTTTCAAATATTTGAAAGAGCCCGGAAAAGTAGGCCTATCATTTAAAACAAACAAGCAAACAAAACATGAAGGATCAATGCAATGTGGACAGAAAAAGAGCAGTTAGTCTTCTCTACCATGTTCATTTCAAATTCCTAATAGATTTTTCTCTAGTGATGTTATAGTAAAGGTCAAGCATGTATTTCAGTACTTTCTGATCATTGTGTGATTCACAAACAAGTAGATACTGCTTCATGGAAAAGTCTTACTAGAGAAAAGGGAAGGACTTGCCTAGAAATATTCTAGTAATGCATTCCGTTTATATAAACAGAATTTTGTACAAGCTGGAGCTACTTATTGGTCTCTTCTGAAGAAGGTCTTTGAAAAGATAGTTCCACCGGTCTATGCTTTGGAAGAAGAAGAAGAAGAAGAAGAAGAAGAAGAAGAAGAAGAAGAAGAAGAAGAAGAAGAAGAAGAAGAAGAATGCCCGCTGGCCACAGATTACTTCTCATTAATTAGGGCCCGAGCACCGAGGTGCACGAGCCCGGAACGGGCTTGTGCACCGACCGGTGCGAAGCCCTATTGTTTTTGTAAGGATTATTATTAGGGCCCGAGCACCGAGGTGCACGAGCCCGGAACGGGCTTGTGCACCGACCGGTGCGAAGCCCTATTGCTTTTGGAAAGATTATTATTTTTTTTTTTTTTTTGTTATTCTTTTCCTCCCAAAGGAACCGGCCATTTTTGACCACCTTCCCGTGCGTGAAAAGTCACGAAATTTTGCACACACCTTGGAAGTCTGGAACACTGGAGGTATACAGAGGTATAGACCCGGGTGTGGCCCAGGGACTCTGTAGCGCCCCTAAAGTAAAAAAATGCCTTGGGCTCTATGGGCCGGTCTCATGGTGAACTTTAACGTACTCCTCGGACACCGTTTGTCGGATGCCTATGAAATTTGGTAGACATGATGCCAAGATGTTGCTCATGTGGAATTGCGAAGGGATTTTTCATACCTTTTACGAAATCAAGATGGCGGAGGCATGAATTAAGAGAAAAACTGAAAAACAGGAAATGTGTCATAACATCGCACTGGATTGATAGAATCGTCTGAAACTCATACCGTTTATAGATCCTGTGATTACGACAATATCCATACACTTAATGGGCGTGGTTGTTACAGCGCCACCATCTGGCAAGGTGGAACCACTACAGAAATTGACATTAAGTGCCATGGTTGACATATACTTTGAGCTACATGCACGAAATTTGGTAGGTGTGTGGGACTCCCCAAGACGAACAACTTTCGCATTACATTGCATTAGCCACGCCCAACAGGAAGTGAGGTAATAAGGAGTGTAAAAATTTGGACACACGGTGAACTTTAACGTACTCGTCGGACACGGTATGTCAGATTGAAGTGAAATTTGGTGTACATGACCTCTAGATGCTGCTGATGCTAAATTGCGAACGGATTTTTGATATTTCGTAATATGTTGTAATAACAATATTATGAAGTTGTATGATTTTAATAGCTCATCACGAAACAGGAAGTGTGTCATAAAATCACACTGCATTAACCGATTGGTCTGAAACTTCACAGGTTCATAGATGGTATGACTGTGATGACATCTAGACACCCCGTGGGCGTGGCTGTTATAGCGCCACCACCTGGCCAAGCAGGAAAAGTGCCAGAAATTGACTATGCTTTAACCGATTGATCTGAAACTTCACTGGTTCATAGATGGTATGACTGTGATGATTTCTAGACGACTCGTGGGCGTGCCTGTTATAGCGCCACCACCTGGCCAAGCAGGAAATGTGCCAGAAATTGACAATGCTTTACCCGATTGATCTGAAACTTCACAGGTTCATAGATCGTGTGCCTGTGATGATATCTAGACACCCCGTGGGCGTGCCTGTTATAGCGCCACCACCTGGTCAAGCAGGAAAGGTGCTAAAAGTGCTAGTGGTCAAAAATTATAACTTGGAAACGGTTTGACATAGCTTATCCAAACTTGGTTTATGGACTCCTGACCGTGTTCTGACCACGCATAACCATGAATCGAACCTCTGTAGCGCCCCTAGTGGTCAAATATTATAACTTGGAAACGGTTTGACGTAGCTTATCCAAACTTAGTATATGGACTCTTGACCGTGTACTGACCACACAGAATCATGAATCGAAACTGTCTAGCGCCCTCTAGTGGTCAAATATGATAACTTGGAAACGGTTTGACGTAGCTTATACAAACTTGGTATATGGACTCCTGACCGTGTTCTGACCACGCATAATGATGAATCGAAACTCTCTAGCGCCCTCTAGTGGTCAAATATGATAACTTAGAAACGGTTTGACGTAGCTTATCCAAACTTGGTATATGGACTCCTGACCGTGTTCTGACCACGCAAAACCATGAATCGAAACTCTCTAATGCCCCCTTGTGGTCGAACATTATAACTTGGAAACGGTTTGACCTATCATAGCCAAAGTTGGTACACAGACTGTGGACCACCTTCTGAACATTCAGAATGACTTATGTGAATCTCTGTAGCGCCCCTACTAAGAGAAAGAGTTTAAAAGGCAGACTGAGTGAGTGTGTGACAGTGAGTGTCTGCGAGTGTAAAAAATGAGGGTGAGACAAAGATAGCACACCTGTTCCGAGTGAATGTGCCTTCACTGTGTACCATTGTTGCGGTATGCACTCTTTGCGGTGCACCTGGTGCGAGGGCCCGTCATCGCCGCTTGCGGCTTTAATTATTATTTATTATTCTTTTCCTTCCAATAGAACCGGCCATTTTTGACCCCTTTCCCGTGCACGAAAAGTCACGAAATTTTGCACACATGTTGGAAGTCTGGAACACTGGAGGTTTACAGAGGTATAGACCCGGGTGTGGCCCAGGGACTCCGTAGCGCCCCCTAAAGTAAAAAAATACCTGGGGCTCTATGGGCCGGTCTCATGATGAACTTTAACATACTCCTCGGACACCCTTTTTCGGATTCCAGTCAAATTTGGTAGACATGATGCCGACAAGTTGCTCATGTGAAATTGCGAAGGGATTTTCCATAACTTTTACGATTTCAAAATGGCGGACGAATGAATTTCGAGAAAAACTGAAAAACAGGAAAAGTGTCATTACGTCGCAATGCATTGATAGAATTGTCTGAAACTCATACCGTTTATAGATCTTATGATTACCATGATATCCATTCACTTAATGGGCGTGGTTGTTACAGCGCCACCATCTGGCAAGGTGGAACCAGTACAGAAATTGACATTAAGTGCCATGGTTGACGTATACTTTGAGCTACACTCACAAAATTTGGTAGGTGTGTGGGACTCCCCAAGACGAACAACTTTTGTTTGACATTGCATTAGCCACGCCCAACAGGAAGTGAGGTATTAAGGCGTGTAAAAATTTGGACACACAGTGAACTTTAATGTAC